>RYFJ01000329.1:0-463338 GCA_003991445.1 Oryza meyeriana var. granulata
GTGTTGGACGGGATATGCTATTTGATGGCGCTCTCATTGTCACCAAAGGATGGATTTTCATTTGTGTAAGCCATAGTCTTGAAGAGTATTGTTTCATCCAAAGAGTTAGCACAACACGAGCGGCGGCTATGTACTCTGCCCGCGTGGAGCAATGAGGTTTGCTCTTGAGCTCCAAGAACTAGAGACCGTACCAAGAATTGGGCAAGTCCCTGATGCTCTTGCGGTCAACCTTACACCTAGCATAATCGGAATCGAATACCAAAATTAAGTTCAAAATCAACAACCCTTAGAATACCAAAGACCGAAATAGGAAGTGTGTACCAATCTTAGAATTCTCTTAACCAGGCAAAAGATGCATTCTGTAAGGCGACCGCTTGAAAGGAGCGCACCATGCCACACACTAAGCACATTCCGGTCCTAGCATGCACAAATAAAGAAGAATCCAATCATGGACGATATACTTTTATCCACCGTTTGCCATTTGTCGAGCTCGAATGCCCATTTTTGGCATGGTCTGAGGGACTGCTCCCTCCATCTCGAACTTTAAGATGTCCTTGAGTACCTTAGGGGGAGTTCGAAGGATGCGAAAAGGGGATTTTCCTCCTTCTTGTTACTTCAACCGAGAAAAAGAAGCTCCCCTATCATCGACTATCCAAACTCCTTAGTTATGATCTTGCTAAACTATTCACTAAAAAGCGATTAGTAGCGAGTCAAAAATATAATCATATAAATTTGCACACAAATAAATATTCTGAATTCTTATGAAGCAAGTAGTACGGCTTTCTTATTTCAAAACCATTTTTTAGTTAGAAAAGTTCGCGAAGACATTATACCAAGCCAGGGGTTGCTGATCCCGTTTAGAGCCTTTGTTGAAGTTTGTGACTAATTTGTATGTTGGGATCTTTAAAACCCAGCGGCCCACATATACCAACGAGATTGTTCCATTGAGAACTCACTCTTGACTCCATTTGATAATCTTGAAATCCATGACTGTAGCGCATAACCTAATAGAATTCGAATAGATCAAGCGACAACCGGCGCAAAGTATTCACCGAATCGACGCCCTCAACATTGCAGTAACCCTTGAGCCACTAATCGTGCTTGGTTCGATAACCACCCATTTTCTCTTGCTTATCGAAAACCCATTGGCATGACGTTTTGCTTGGTCTCTCCACTAATGACCTACTTGATTCGTAAGTTTCAACTCTTCTACAATGCCTCACCCAATCCGCATCACAACTGCATCCTCCACCCTAATTGCTCCAAAGACGAACAAAGGAATAATTCTCAAAAAGTTAGCGACCTAATAAACGGGTACCCCTCTTGATTACGAGAATGTTGTCAACGAATATCTCGTCACGTGTGAAAATTCTTGGATGTCACCAGGACTTGACTCGCACGGTGTCTCTGGCTCACTAGCCCTCCGGCATCGATCCCACTCCACGCGCTAGAATCGTCCTCTATAAACTCTTCTTGAAGCCCATTAGTAGCTTTCGGTCCCTCTTTGGCTCCTCCGCTTCTTCGCCTACCTCTCCATTCCTTTTCTCATGTCGTGCTCGGACTCCTATCAACCTAGCATTCTCAGCCCAACTTGCTCCACTTGAGCCAGATTCAAAAATCACATCTCTTGTGTTCAACAATTCCGAGCTGGAAATACACAATAGGTAGCATATGACTTCATATCCGTATAGAAATCTTCATCCACTTTGATAAACCTTGAATGAGCATCTCTTACTCAAAATAAAACATTATCAACCAAAAACACGAAAGAGAACATTGTTTGACCGTGAAATGACATGCCGTCTTTTGAAAGTTATTGTAGAGCGAAATTTAGCGCATGGACACAGTGTGTACCCCTCAAAAGATGTCCGTTCCTTGTAATTCATCCTATTTTTTTTTTTTGTCTCTATTTTGCCATCTCCACTCAAGAGACGTTCTTCCTCTCCACCACTCCATTTTTAGTGATCATTATGGACGAAATCAGGCTTAATACCCCTCTCATCAGATTCCCCACCTAAGTATTTCTTAACTCCCCCCAATGCGCTCCTAACTGCTATAATCCGGATGAGCTTCGATATTCGTTTTGGCTCACTTGTCGAATTCTTAATAATTTCTTGGGTTCTACTCTTATCTCTGTAAACCACCAACATCCCAAGTGCAGCTGCCAAAAAATCCGAATCAAACCCACTATGATCCATATTGTTACCTCCGATCTTATAGGCCAGATCAAAAGATCTATATGAATACTCCAATGCTTAAGTATTATTATTTTACGATGTGATTCCCTACTTGCTTCCAGCTTGACAAGTGCTACACACAACTTCTCAAAAGTGACATTAATAATCGAGGATGCCCCCTTTAAAGATTCGAATTCCTCATCCCCCAGCTAGCTTCAGGCCAAATCACCCCATGATATTTGCAATCAAGCAAGCTCGCTTCACTTTATCAGGTCAAAGCCTACTAGATAAAGATTCTCCTTCATACCTCCCCTGAATACGACGTAAATTATCATCTCTTCTAAAACGGCAACAATCCTCGCATAATCAAGCAATTAAGCCCAATTTGCACAATGAACACCATAATAGATTGTAGGCTTAAAACTGACAAAGAACATTAGAAAGATAATGTGAGATGCCAACTTTTACCAGACCCATTACCTTCCCTTACATCATCTTCCAAAGACAATATTATCTCTCTTTTCTCTATCAAATTCAAACCATACTCCTCTCTCCTCATTGGTTGGGGTCAACCGCTGTCAACAACTCAACCGATCCGAGCTGCAGGAGTATGCCTACAAAAAATCAAGCTTGATTAGTACCCAAACTTGTCTAATTTGTCCTTTAGCATATTACACGCCTGACACCCACACACACCTTACTTCTCATAGCAATCACCAATAAAATAGCAATCACTTTCGCGTTAGCTTGGTGATCTCATAATATCATAGCTTACCAGTTTTCCTGTCGAGCCTCCTACCATTGGATGACCTCCTACCAAACTTCTGTCTGTTCTGATTGACTGCGAAAACCTCTTACCTCTTGTCGAACCTCCTTACTTTCCGTCTAGCTGAAGAAAGCTGGCGAACCTCCGACCTCTTTGACTCGAACCTCTCGACCTCCTTCTCGAACGTTTCCCGAGTATTCTTCGTCACGACACCGCCCCTACTGCGGAGGTTTCCAAAACCCCACTGATCTGAAACATTTTACCTCCTCGACTTGCACGAACCTCCTCTTTCACAAACTCAGCATTCTTCCCATTACCATAGTCCTTCTGATACCGTCTACTTCATAGGACAACAGCCATAGACCAAGCCATTCTTTTATTTCTTGTGTAGATTTGTAGCAGGCATTTTGGATGGGAATTTTTCAAACATCCAAAATTCACAAACCCAACCGCTCATTCTCTTTTTTAATCCTCCAAAGCTTCAAGTTCATAGCAATGCACCAAATCATAATATTGGTATAGCACTTTTGCACCAAAACCCGTTGCTTCTGAGCATTGGAATTTTGACCTCCATTGAAGGTGAGCCCTATTCCAAAGCTAGTGTCAAAATCACTTCAAGAGCTTTTATTTTGGTCTAATTTCACCAATTCTCTTAAGTTTGCATTCACACTCAAACTTATCCACTTGATATTGACCCCAAAAGAGAGCATTCATTCCTCACTCCTCTCCTCTCCTTAAGCCAAGTCTCCTCTAGGTAAAGGTTCTCACCTTCTCAAGGCATGAGCAATCCTCTTCTTTCATGGAATTCCCCTACTCTAATGCCTCATGAGCCTAACCAACTTGTAACATGGCCGGTTCTAAACACCCCTTAGCCATCTCATCCAACATCCTCACTTCATCACACTAAATCACACATCCCAAGAGATTTGGATTGAGAGGTTAGCTTTCACCCTTGTGCCATGAGGCGCATGTGGCTCATATGGTTGTCGTCGCTTAAGTTGTCGAAGAGGCGCTCCTCAAATCCCGACGATGACTTGATGGCAATTGTGGCAATCCCTCCTTCATCGCCTTCTTCCTTGTCGTCATCCTCATCATTGGAGAACCACTCCTCTCCAATGTGAGCACGCCTGGTCTTCTTCTTGACCACCTTGGACTTGCCACCCTTATTCTTGAGCTTGGGACAATCAGCGATGAAATGGCCGTACTCCTTGCATTCGTAGCATGCCCGCTTGGATTGCCTCCTTCCTTTGTCATCCTCCTCCTTGTCCTTACTGAAGCCGCCTCGACGAAGGAAGTGCTTGAACTTCCTCACCACAAGAGCGAAGTCTTCATCTTCACTCTCGGAGTCGCTTGAGGCTTGCTCCTTCTTTGCCTTCAAAGCAACTTCTTTGTTCTTGACGATTGCGGCACTCTTGGCAAGTTGCTTGACCTCATTGGCTTTCTCTTCGAGTAGCTTATGTGAGATGATCCTTGAGAGAACGTCGCTTGGGGTGAGTCTCTTGAAATTCTTCATCTCCCGGATGAGGTCACCAAGGTGGGGTTCCTTAGGGCGATAGCGCGGAGAAGCCTCTTGACCACCACATGATCGGTCATGTCTTCACCACCAAGACCACGAATCTTGTTAACAATGACCATCATGCGATCGTACATCTCTTGTGGTGTCTCGTCGTCTTCCATCATAAACCGCCCAAGTTGCCCCTCAAGCAACTCGATCTTGGACTCTCGTACGCCGGGGGATCCTTCATGCGCCAATTGAAGTGTATCCCAAATCGCCTTGGCCTCCTCGAGTTAGTCCACCTTGTTGAATTCCTCGGGACTCAAGGAGTTGAGGATGACACTTGCGGCTTAAGCATTGCGGTGGATAAGAGCCTCTTGAGCCGGTGTAGGCTCCTCTCCTTCCTCTAGAGCATCCGTCACACCTGTGCACACAATCTTCCAAACACTTGGATGCAACGAGATTAGATACAATTTCATCTTGTGCTTCCACGCGCTATAGAAGGTTTCGTCAAAATAGGGAGCGCGTCCGGAAGGCACGGAGATGAATTGCTGAGGAGGAGGGATAAACTTGTTGTAATCAAGGTCAAAAGCAGCCCCTTTTCTTCCACCCGACTTGCTAGTCGAGCCATCTCCGTCTTCTTGACCTCTAGTAGAATTAACCACCTTCTCGGTCGACATCCTCGGATCAACTCTAAGCGGTTAAGCTTCTTAGGAGTTTAGGCTCTGATACCAATTGAAAGCCCGTTGATATCGCCTAGAGGGGGGTGAATAGGCGTTCCTGAAAAATTCTCCAAAAGTAGCGGTAAAATATTAGTAGGAACCTTCGACCAAAATGGTAGGAGGCTCCGACCGGCTCTCTCGGGCTAGCTGAGAGGGCTGGTCGGAGGTACCGGCCAAGAACGCTGGAGATTCCGACCCTAGTGTTCTGACTCTACCAAGACACCTCAATAATGGATAAATTTATAGAGGTCAAAAGTGGAGCAAGTAATAGGGTAGCAGATAAATACAGGCAAGTAAAGATACAAAACAAGATAATAATGAGAAAGTTCAACGGAGACACAAAGATTTTTCCCAAAGTTCAGATCACAAAGATCCTACGTCTCCGTTGAGGAGCTCCAAAGAGCCGGGTCTCGATCAACCCCTTGCCTCACCAAGCGACCACGAAGATCAACTTAATATCCACTAGAATTTACCTCCTTTCCTTGCGAAGGCAAGGTTAACCTTCACAAACTTTCCCGGGACAATCCACAATTCCAGGAAGCTCGCGGGAGACGCCTAACCGTCTAGGAGGTTTCCCTCCAAGAGAAATAAGCTCCAAGCAGCCAATCCGCGTCCTCCTTAAGTGCACAAGATCCTCCTAGCCTTCTCTCAACAAAATTCACTCAATTTCCCACTAGATCTTCACAAGAATCACCAAGGATGCACTAGAACTAGTTGGGAGAGCTCAAAGGAACTTAGGAGAAGCTAGGAGTCAGTGGAAATGAAGTGGAATGGCCAACCAATGGCTAGAAACCAAGTTTGGGCTTTATAGGCATTGGCATACGTCACTTAGCCGTTACTCACAAATTTTGGCCAGGAGGTTCCGACCCCAGGGGTAGGAACCTCAGGCCAACACTTAGTCTCTGGCCGAGAGAACTGGTCGGAGCCTCCGACCCTAGAGGTAGGAACCTCCGGCCAACACTTAGTTTCTGGCAGAGAGCTGGTCGGAGCTTCCGACCCTAGGGGTAGGAACCTCCGACCCTGACACTGAAACTAGCCCATCCCAAGTGTATGTGTTGTGCCAAAATGATGGACTCTCAGCTATTTGGTTCTTAAGCACTTGAGTGGTCTTGGAACACTGCTTGCAACCTCTCTTGATAGTACGGTTTTTCCTCGACTCAAAAGAAAATTCAAAAGAATTTAAAATGAACTCCGAGTCGCTTCGTCGTTTTGCATCATGTCTTTGTGGGGGTCTCCATGCACCACACTAAGAAACCTGGGACTAATTCTCTGCACAATTCTGATAAAACTCATTAGTCCCTTAACCGCTTTGTCATTAATCCACCAAAACCCACTTAGGGGCTAGATGCACTTTCAAGTGCGTTTGTCAGTCTGAAGGACATAATAGTGCACTCGTACATCCCATACCGAGTGGTGAAAGCTATCTTCAGAATATCCTCTTCTCGGATCCTCAGCTGGTGATAGCCTGATCGTAGGTCTATCTTGGAGAAGATGGTGGCACCCTCCAATTGATCAAAGAGATTATCAATCCTTGGCAAGGGATATTTGTTCTTGATCGTGACATCGTTTAGTGCGTGATGATCCATGCACATCCGCTTTGTTTTGTCTTTCTTCTCCACGAAGATGACCGGTGCACCCCAAGCCGACGTGCTTGGTTGGATGTAACCCTTCTATAGCAGGTCGTTGACTTGCTTCTTGACTTCTGCCATCTCTTTTGGTGCCATTTTGTACAGCCTTTTGTATATTGGCGCTGTTCCTAGTGCCAAATCAATTCTGAACTCAATTTCCCTTTCTGGTGGCATCCCCGGTAGATCTTCCAGGAACACATCCGGGTACTCCCTCACTATCAGGATTTCCTCCATTTTCCGATCTGCCTTCTTTCCATTTTCTGACTGTTGCTCTGCTGTGACCTGATTCAAGCTTGCTTCCTGCCTCGTGGCACTGGCGACTTGAAGGTAACTGTCTTTCCTTCCAGGCTGGTTACTGTAATGGTTCGGTCGGCGCAGTTGATCACTCCTTTGTGTCGGGTTAACCAATCCATCCCTAAGATGACATCTAGGTCTTTGGATTCTAGGAGGATGAGATTGGCTAGAAAGGGTAATCCTTGGATTTCTAAGTTCACTGAAGGGCTATAGTGAGCTGTGGTCATGCGGTTCCCTGGTATATGAATCCGCATGGGGATCATAAGTTCCATTACTTTTATCCCATGTGCCTCCACAAATTTCTTGGATATGAATGAATGCGTTGCACCAGAATCAAAAGGTACTGTTGCAGGTATTGAGTTCACGAGAAACGTACCAAGTACTACTTTCGATGCAGCATGTGCCTCTTCTGCGAAGACATGGTTAACACGCCCCATTATCACCTGTTGGTTGGTGTTGGGGTTCTGGGGAGCCGCGGGCCTAGGTCCCATTCGCTTTGGTTTCGGGCACTTGTCGGCAAAGTGACCTGGTTCGTTGCAGTTGAAGTAGATGAGAGTCTTGCCTCCCCTGTCCTTCCGTGGCTGGCCTTGCTGTGCTGGTGCCATTGATGGGCGCGGAGCGGGGTGAAGGTTGTACTGCCCGCTGTTACTACTATTGCCTCCGAAATGCCTTGGTTGAAACGGACATTGCTGGCGGACGATCAGGGTGGAAGGTCCACCTTGATGCCCCAGCATCACCCTTGGCCTCTGGTGCTATCCCTGATGAGCTCAAAACTAGGCTGCCTTCCGCTTGCGGTCCATCTTGTTGCGCTGATTTTCCTGGCGGATCGCCTTGTCCACCAACTTCTTGAAGTCAGGGTAGTCACTGAAGAGAAGCTGGTTGGTCAGCTCGTCGTCAAGTCCCTCCAGGAACTTCTCATGTCTTTCCGCATCAATGCGGATGTCCTCTGGCGCGTAGCGCGCCAAGCGATTGAAGTCATGGAGGTACTCTGTGACTGTCTTGCTTCCCTACACCAAATCTCGAAATTCCCTCTTCTTTTGTGCCACAATGCCGGCCGAAATCTGGGACTTTCGGAAGTTGTGGCAAAATTCAGCCCAAGTGACCCCAGTTGTGGCGGTGTGGGTCACGAGGAAGTTGTCCCACCATGCTGAGGCGGGACCCTGGAGCTGATGCGTGGCGAAGGCGACCTTTTCCTGGTCGGTGCATTAGAGCAGGTTGAGCTTCTTCTCAATCGCCGACAGCCAGTCGTTGGCGTCCATGGGGTTAGTGGTGCTGGAGAAAGTAGACGGCCTAACCCTCAAGAACTCAGGCAGCTTAGACTGGGGAGCGAAGGCTAGGATGTGAGGTTGCTGGTGCTGCTGCTGTAGGTTGTTTTGCTGCATCTGCTGCATCATGATCGCCATCATCTGGTTCTGGTTGGCTAGAACTTGGGCGAGTGTTGGGTTCTTAGGTAAGGGAGGTGGCATGTGGTGGGGAGCCCCGTTGTTCTGTGGTGCTCCATCCTGTTGATTCGTCACACTGGCATCGCTAGCAGCGCGGTTACCGATCGTTGTGTTCACCATTTGAAGGGAGATGGAAGGGGAAGGGAAGGAGAAAAACAGGTGGCTCAGAAACAGGAGTGATAACTAAGTGACTGAATTAAATTAACTAAAGTACATAGTTTAGAAACATTACAAAAACACTTCGGCTCCTAACTGAGGCAGCCATACCACAACAGATGGTATGAACCCCTAACTAACCCCAAGCAAACATCCTGACATTACAACTAAACATGAAATTAAACTAAGGAAAATGATAAAGCTAAGGACGGCGCGTCTAGTGCTTCGAGCTGCTCCTACGGTCGTCCGAGTTGTACTCTGGCTCCTGCTCGTCGCCCACTATAAGTGCCATGGGCCCCAGGTACCTCATGACAAGCATATGAGCCACTCGGATAGAGGATGGGCCTAGCCTTGTAATTAGGGATATAGCCACACTCGACAGACTTTGCCTTGTACGATAAGGAAAACATAGTCCTAGTTGGGTGCGTTATATCTCTAAGAGGAGATCCCTTGGCCGTAATCTGGTTGGGACTCCTACCTTGTAACCCTGTTCCCCAGTATATAAGGGGAGGCAGGGCGCCCCATGAGGGTAGGTTGAGTTGGTTCACTAGAATCACCACCGCAAATCCTCAAAGGAATAACACCACAACTGGACGTAGGGTATTACCTCATATCGAGGGCCTGAACCAGTATAAAATCTCTCTGTGTTTCATTGCAATCCACCGAGTTTTCATCCGCCGAGTAGCCCCATATATTTATTGCTGGTGTAAAACATCGACAGTTGGCGTGCCAGGTAGGGGCTTCGGCGCTGTCGGAGGTTGGAACTCCAACCGCGGGGAGTCTGGAGACCCCCCTTTGAGGTTCGGCCAGGGGAGTTGTCCCAAGATGGCTTGCGGCGTCCGGTGGATATGTGCTCAGGCCCGGGGACCCGAGCCAAGAGATGGCAGCGGAGAGAATGGCACGCAAGGAGACAGAAGGAGGTAGACAGGTTCGGGCCGCGCGGAGGCATAATACCCTACTCCTGTGTGTTTTTGCTATGTGGGAGATATGAATGTGGGTCTCGGTGTTACAAGATGTTCTCAGCGGAGCTCAGGAGCTAGACCTCCCTTCGGAAAAGAGAGAGAGCGAGCTGAAGAAAACGAATAGTAGTGAGAGAGCCAGCTAGAGCCAGAGATCGAGTCCCCCTAGCCTATGGTATGGATCCTCCTTTTATAGTGCAAGGGGAGTCCACAGTGCCTACACATCTCCAGAGAGAGAGCTGTCTTGTCGCACGCGTCTGCGGTCGCCTACTGAGCCACGCCGGAGTAGGTTCGGCGCGTCTGGTCGTCTGGTCGTCATGCTGCTCGGCTGCTGCGGGCGGCTAAGTCGTAGAGATGTGACAGTGCACGCCCTTGCCGCCGAAGTCAAAAGTTCTCTGACTGCACAGGCATGTGTCCACGGCACAGGCATGCGTCCACAGGGGGCCATCAGGAGACGCCCACGCGTGGCTAGGCCTGGGATTTCGGTTAATTCGGTTTAAACGGTTCGGTTAATTTGGTTAGAATGTAATTCGGTTATTGGAAAATGGCAACCGAAATTCTAGGGAAAAAACCAATAACCGACCAGTTCGGTTATGGTTAATTCGGTTCGGTTAATCGGTTAATCCGAAATAACCGAGCGACCGGGCGACTGGGCGCTGCGGGGCGCGGGCACGGGCGGCTGCGGGGCGCAGGACGCGGGGCGCGAGGCACGGGCGGCTGCAGGGCGCGGGACGCGGGGCGCGGGGCACGGGCGCTGCGGGGCGCGGGACGCGGGGCGCGGGGCGACGGGGCGCTGGGCGACGGGGCGCTGCGAGGCGCGGGCACGGGCGCTGCGGGGCGCGGGGCACGGGCGGGCGGGCGGCTACGGGGCGCGGAGCACGAGCGGCGGGCACGAGACGTTATTCGGTTTTTCGGTAAATCGGTTAATAGAACTTAAAAACCGAACCAAAAACCGACTACCGAACAAACAAAAAACAAGAACCGAACCGAACACCGAAAACCGAATTAACCGACTTATTCGGTTAATTCGGTTCGGTTCGGTTCGGTTATCGGTTTCTCGGTTAACTGGTCCCAGGGCTACGCGTGGCAGAGCAGGCGACAGGGGCGACGCGCCCTGTCGCCTCATCATTAATGCAGGTTGTTGGGGAGTTGGTCCGCTTGAGTCAACCTCGTGCTCGGGGCAGAGAGCTCACCGAGCCCTCCGTGCACACAAGGCGCCGAGCTCCTCGAGGACGGAAGCAGTGAGTCCCGGGCCCGGGGAGCGAGACCACTATAAAGTGCCCCGGGACCGGGAAGTCCACGTACTGTGCCCCGGGGACGCGACCCGGGGCTGAAGCTGCGGCTCCCGGGACCGGGGAATGAGTCCCGGGACCGGAGAGGTGGCTCCCGGGTCCGGGGGCGAGTCCCGGGACCGGGGAGGTCCCCGGGACGCGGGGTCCGAGGAGGACGCTCCAGGGACCGGGCAGTGGGGTCGCGACCTGGGAAGGTGGCTCCCGGGTCTGGGGGCGAGTCCCGGGACCGGGGAGGTGGCTCCCGGGCCCGGGGGCAAGTCTCGGGACCGGGGAGGTCCCCGGGACGCGGGGCCCGAGGGGGTGGCTGCGAGCCGTCGTTGCGACTCAATGGGGAGTGCGCACCCGGGCCGAGGCAGTGCTCGTGCCCAGGTACTTAGCAGGAAAAAACCTATAGCCGGCCGTCACCGGAGCAGAATGTGGGCCTGGAGGAGCTGACATGGCCGAAGACCCACGCGTCCCCAGGGTATGTGGGACCCCCAGTTCCATTTCGCCGATAGGCGCGATCTACATCCACAAACTCGATGGATCCAGCAACCGGAGTCGACAGCGGCAAACTCTCCCCCGGAGATACAATTGCATTTGGAAGCCTCGACTTCGTCGCCGACCAGAACGGCAATCTCACCTTGGCCAACTTAGACTCGATCCGATCTGCCAGGGAACCGGCCGACTCCGCGCCAGTCGGTCCACACGACGCTGCAGGAACCCTCATCGACTTGCTGCGGCAATCTTCATCTTGTCCGGGTCTCGGGACAACTCTTTCCTTCGGTGTTCGACTCGGACTCGGCCTTGAGCCGGCCAAGATCAAGCTAAGAAGGGAAGAGATCATCAATCTCCCGTACAGACTCGGCAACGCCACGGATATCTTCAGACAACATCCAACGCGGCAAACCCGATCCTCTGGAGTTCGACTCGGATACGGCCCAGAGCTGCTCGAGATCGGATCTAGGGAGGTCGGAGTTATAATCACCCCCATCAACTATTCCGACTACGACTCTCAGTCGGACTACGACTCTCAGTCAGATTCCGACTCTAAGTCGGACAGCAGTTCGGCAAGCTTCTCCCCACCACAAGAAATCTTCATAGCATCCAAAGGCTCTACTCCTACTCAGGAATCATGCCGACTACGCGAACAGCAAGAGGAGGAAGCATGCCGACTGCGAGAGCAACAAGAGGAAGAAGCAAGACGCCAGCACCACGATCTATGCAGGGCTAGGTGGACTGCACAGCAACAAATCCTCCAAACCCGAGTCAGCGACCACGACGTCTTCATTACTCCTCAACAGAACATCGTGGCCGCTGTGACTCTACTGGATACACTCCAGTTCGGGCCTGATCACCAGGCCACCCCGACAATCGCAAGGATAAAAGCCATGCTTACCGCTGCTGCATGTCAGCAGCACCAATAGTCAGGTGATACCCTCATACCGACCAACTGGTTGACATCCCCAATGGCAGTTCATCTACCTCAAAGCGACGCCGAGCGGCTGGCTCCAGTTAGCCGCATACGGAGGCACGTCAGGCATCACTCGACAACCCCAACGACAACCGGCGACGTCAAAGCAACCGTCGGGACGATCAAGACCTCCGAGACCGACTACGGCGTGACCTTCGGCAAGGCATCATCGCTCGGCGCCGTGAATGAGAAGAAGATGAGCAACGCCAACTGGAAGACAAGAACAAGCGTTTTGGCCTCCACCATGAGCGGTTTTCCCGCCGTATTCGGAGTTGGAGCCCTCATGACGATGAAGGCATACCGGCCTTCACCCAAAAGCTACAACAGGTCAACTGGCCGTCGGGTTTCAAGCCAACAGGAATCAAAAAATACGACGGCAAGACCAACCCCGAGTCCTGGCTCACAGTTTACACTCTGGCGATCTGAGCAGCTGGAGGAAATCACAAAGTCATGGCTAACTACCTCCCAGTCGCTCTAGCCGACTCAGTGAGGACATGGCTAACAGGACTTCCCAGGCAATCCATCGGCTCCTGGGGAGAACTCCGGGAACGCTTCATCGCCAACTTCCAGGGAACATACGACAGGCCATCTTCTGAGTACGACTTATATCAGTTGCATCAAAGGAAGAACGAGTCTCTTCGTGACTTCATCAAGAGGTTCTCTGAAAAGAAGAATTCAATCCCGAAGATCAAGGACGAGGTCGTCATCACCGCCTTTCGAAAAGGAGTCAAAGATAGCTCGTTCATCGCCAAATTCACTTGGAAGCCTCCCAACTCTGTCAAGGCTTTATTCGACATGGCGAACAAGTACGCCGACTCAGCCGACGCTGTTGCTCAAGCCCTAGATGACAAGAATGCACCCTGACAGAAGAAGCGGGAGGGCACCGACGACGTGGTCCCGACTAAAGCTAGGAATCGCAAACACAAGTCAGACGGCTTCATTGTGGCAGTCGGTCACAACCGTCTTTGACTTTCAGCAACTGGAGATTTTCATAACAACAAGTGACATGCTCGGGGGCTCAAAAGCCCGAACGCAAGGATGGTATCCCCACTCCCAAATACCGAACAGCTAAGTCGCTTTCTGATAAATCTTTCCTCACTTGGCCTCACCAATGCCGCTGCCGCTTACACCTAATAGGTGTACAAGCTGTACTTTTTTCTGTTTTTTATCTTAAATGATTGCAAAAGTATTCGAGTAGCATAAATCTTGATCCGTGAAATTTTGCTCCATGAAAGACGAACTCAAGTCACCCAAAACGCGTGTCTGGGAAAGAGCCATGAGCCAACTCCCGACGCTAGGGGGCTATGATTAGTCGGGCAGAGTGCTTAAACGTAAGGGGTCAACTACTCGGAGAAATTAATATCAGTAAGAGGAAGAACACGTATTTACATATATTGTAAAATACATTTTATTCGGTGATTGTTTTCATCATCAGATGCTACTCATCCGGTATCTTTATAGCGCGGGGCTAGCTCCGGATACGCGTGACAGGAACTCAGGGCTGCGAGCCTATCTCCTACGCTTGGGGGCTGGATAAGTCTACCAAGAATCACTCGGAATGCTCCATGAGGGCTACTGACCGAATACTTGCGCCAATCGGGACATCATCTTCCCTGGCTACACTCCATGTGAGCTAACAACTGACCTTCGGCACTAGTTGGGGGTCGTATACTACTCGACTGGGTGAGGTACGCCCCATGAGGGTCGCCAGCCGAATCCTACGCTAATGCTAGGATCGGGTACCTTATTTGGTCACAACTCTGTCAAATCGGGTATGCCCCATGAGGGTCGCCAGCCGAATCCTATGCTAATGCAAGGGTCGGGTATCTTATTTGGCCATAACTCTATTGGATAGGGTACGCCCCATGAGGGTCGCCAGCCGAACCCTTTGCTAATGCAAGGTTCGGGTATCTTGTTCGGCTTTACCCAAATCAGAGAAGACTTACATTGTCAAAGCGCATCCGGGGTTCTCATGCACCGCGTCATACCTGAGGAGGGCAAGCAGATCCTGCAATATACCTACTCAGGCTTATGTGGCAACCAGGTTGCATCCAAAACGTAGGTCGGAAAGGCTTGCAAATAAGGATTTCTCTGGCTGATTGTGGTTACCGACACCAAAAAACTCATCCTGACATGTGATGGATGATACTTCTATAGAGCTATGCTGGGTAGGTCGGCTCAGGCCGGCTTATTTGGTAGCAGCCACCAAGATATGAGTTCCTATAGTAGCATGCTCCATGTGGGCCGTCCGCAGGCTGAGTTGAAATTATAGCGCTGGTGCTACTCACAGGAGCCGATGAGGTAAACAGATATACTTCATGAGAGCCTTATTGCTAAACATATATGTTTGGGTATCTATTTTATCCACCAGGTCTCGAGGATATATCCTTATAAGGATCACAAGCTGGTCTTCATTAAAATTGGGAATGCAGGTATCTTTCTCGAGTACACCTAACCACGCCATGGACTTATTTTCATAAAGTGGTACTCGGCCTACATGCTTGGCCACTAGTTGCCATGAGCAACATTATTCCAGCCGACATAACGCTGAAGATTCTAACTTTCGAGTAGTGCACTACTCGGGAGAGACTATAAATATTCTTTCCTGCTGACATGATGCGGAGGAGTCTAACTTCTAGGTGGGACGCCACTCGGGAAAGACTATAAACCTCTTTTCCAGTTGACATAAAGCTGAAGAGTCCTATATACGAGTAGTATCCTACTCAGCAAGACTATAAACCCACATTCCGACTGACATGAAGTCGAAGAGTCCTATATACGAGTAGTATCCTACTCGGCAAGACTATAAATCATATTCTGGTTGACATGATACCGAAGAGTCTCATATACCAGTAGTAAACTACTCGGGAAAGACTACAAGGTTAAAGATCTTTGATTTTATATTTAATTGTCTTCACAATTAAGCATAAAGTCGGGGGCTACATCTAATAGGTGCACCTATTCGGCGCACACTATTCATATATCTACATGAAGCCCTTCATAGCCTCGATGCCAGCTGACGTGAAGCAGGACTTGGGAAGAAGACTCACTCGGATAAAGAGTACTCAGAAGCAATGCACTCAGGAACACTTCACCATGGAGGATGAGCACTCGGCATCAGCTGTGACTCAACTATGAAGGTTTCAGGGGCTACTGTGGGTGCCATGGGCCCCGGGTACCTCATGACAAGCATATGGGCCACTCGGATAGAGGATGGGCCTAGCCTTGTAATTAGGGATATAGCCACACTCGGCAGACTTTGCCTTGTACGATAAGAAAAACACAGTCCTAGTTGGGTGCGTTATATCTCTAAGAGGAGATCCCTTGGCCGTAATCTGGTTGGGACTCCTACCTTGTAACCCTGTCCCCCAGTATATAAGGGGAGGCAGGGCGCCCCATGATGGCAGGTTGAGTTGGTTCACCAAAATCACCACCGCAAATCCTCAAAGGAATAACACCACAACTGGACGTAGGGTATTACCTCACATCGAGGGCCTGAACCAGTATAAAATCTCTCTGTGTTCCTTTGCAATCCACCGAGTTTCCATCCGCCGAGTAGCCCCATATATTTATTACCGGTGTAAAACATCGACACCCACCTCGTTGTCGGTGTGGCTCGTGGATCTGCTCACGTAGTCCTCACTACCGTGAGCCGATGAACTAGCCTCGCTGCGAGTGCGGGATCTGCTGAGGGAACTGCTATCGTCGGTGGAGGTGAAGCCCCCGTGGATGCTGGTATCTCCCTGAGAGCTACTGTTGCTCAACGACGCTCTGATCATACCGCTGGTTGGTGTTGGTGCGGGTGCAGGAGCTGGCGGTGCATATGGCCTGTTCCTGGGGGCCAACTGAATACGCACCGGAGGAAGGGTCCTCTTCCTCGGGGTCAAACGGATCCTGGCCCCATCGGGTGGTGGCTGTCCCTTCAGCTCCGTGACCTCCTTTTTCAGGCGGTCGATCTTGTTCTAGAGACCGATGATGGTCATCCTATTAGCATCCTCCCTGTCGTGGGCCTCACGCACCCAATTGGCGTGCATGAAGTCCATGGCCCACATCGCCCGCCTCATGTGGACGATGGTGGTGTCATTCTCATTGTCCGCCGGCTGGAAGGTGCTGTAGAGCTAGTAGTGTGCCCGACAGGGGAGGTAGCAGTAGGCTGTAGTGTGGAGGGTAGGGTGGTTCTTCCGACGTAGTTCTCCAATCAGACGGAAAGCTACCTCCTGGTAGGCATGGTTGTAGGTACGCCCGCTGATCTCAACCTCCATGGCTGGTAGGAGGTACAGTTCGCCTGGCAGCTCCAAACGAACACGGTGAGGGAGCTCACCCTCCATGGGCTCCACTACGGTATACTCCGGGACATGGCTGTACCCCGGAGTGAAACTCATCATGCGAAGCTCTTCAACGAATCCACCCATGTCTACACCACGTTGGTTGGGGAGGCTGTCCATCTATAGAAGGCAAGGAGGGAGAATCAATATATGCTCAGATCCCAAATAGAGTGAACAATAAATAATTTGAAAATAAGCAACAATTTTATGCATGAAATAGTTTTGTATATAAACTTTATTAAGAGACCAATGGAATAATACAACAGAACCAAATAGTACTGAATTAATTTTAAATAATAATTGCAAAGCAAGTAGAAATATTTTATGCATGCCTTAAATCATACACCGCCACAATAAACCAATGTTTTTCCCAAAATTTGGACTCAAACCATAACCCTTGAATAAAAGTTTCCACCCTAGCGTTGATCTGACTCAAAAATTTTGGTCAAATAAAAGTCAAGATTTTATCCCCATCCGAGAATAAATTCCCAATTTTCTCGAAATAACTCCAAGTGCAAGAAGCATATGCAAATGAGAATTTCAGAGGGCTCTTAGGGTTTCCATTTGGCTGGTCCTACGGTCAAGCTCGGCTCTGATACCAACTTGTAACGCCCAGAAATTCATAACCGGAATTCTGAATATTCTATGTATTAAATCTCTGTCCAGGAAAGCAGGGTACACAATACTAAGTTGTCATACAGAGTGCGTCTTACAAATAGAATAAAATTGTCTTACATAAATACAGCGGTAAAGATAAATAAAGCCTATATACAGCTAGACAAGTGGAGGCTTCCATTCCATAGGCGTCTTGACGGCGGGTCTAGCCTAGTCCTCCTGAGGATCCTCGTCGGATAGGTACTCCACCACTGAGAGGGGGAAAAAGGAGCAAGACTGAGTACCACCCACAATACTCAACAAGTCACATCCGTGAATATGCACAATGCACGGGAAACAAAGGAAGGCTCGGGGTTTATTTGCGTAAATGCAATTGCAAACAATAATAGTTCCCAAACAGTAAAAAGGTTAATTAATTGAACAATATTAATCATTCACTGATCAACGTTACACCACGTTAACCAGGCCTAACCATCCATCCTATCACTATAGCAAATTTTAAGTCAATTTATTATGGTGAGGCTAATCACGATGAGTTTTGACCAAAATGCCCATAACCGTGGGCATGGCTATTCGAATAAATTTTACTCTGGCTAGAGGTGTACAACTGTAGCCACAAGACACAGCCCCACACACGTTCCCATGTGCCGGCGTGTCACCACGACACCCCGCGAGAGGCTGTGACAGGATCGTTCACGCAGCCTCTCCCTAACCATCCACACCCCGCTGAGGTTGCACCTGCCGACAGGACACACCATATTGGCCAGGCTACCCCCTTTGTGCCACAATGGATCCGGAAGCCGATCAACCCGACCCTGAGCCGACCCAACTCCATCACGCCCATTCTCACCAACGGTGCCTAGGAGAGGAAAAAGATACACTACAAGCCCAGCCGTTGCCCACACTGGCTTGTGGCATGTATGATTAATTGCCCAATGGGTTTTCACGAACCAGTCCTTAATTGTCACGGGTGCGACCAACAAAATCATGCACCCACAGCCTACCATTTAGGTCCAATTTTAGTAGTTTAATATCAACATATCCAAAGTTCCATTTTCCGACATAGAGTCGAATCATAAATGTAAATAATAGCATTTAGTTCCCCATGTGGGCTAATAGTCTCTAAGCATGGCTAAGCATCCTAACAATATTCACTAGTCATATTATTACCCAGCTACAAAGGTATACAGGAAGAATTAAGTTACAGCACTTAAAATTGCATCTATATAGGTTAACCTTCCCACATAAAATAATGAAATAATGCATGTTTATTAATTTAAAACAAGCATTTTGTAATAAATGGGTACAATATGATCGAGAAAACGATGTAACTTGCCTTGCTTCGGCTCTGCGAACTCTGCAACCAATTCGTAATATACGGGAGGGTCGACTGCATCGGATTCTATAGCAAACAAAGCACAAAAAATTAAAAACAGTACACGTGGGCACAGAAACAGAAGCTAAAATTATTTTTAATAGATTCTTGACATTTTTTTGGATTTAATGAAATTTGAATGGAATTAATCGGAGCTCGTATGAATTAGTTATGGATTTTTGAAGTTTTACTGTGATTTTGCTATACAAAATAAGTCCTTAATGATTTATTGCGCAATTATACGGATTATGGTGTCAGCAGACCGCGGGACTGGCGCCGATAGGTGGGGCCCATGGGTTAGTGGTGCGAGGAGGACGGTGCACGGTGGACGCGGTCCATCGCACACTAACGGCTCCGATTTGCTGAGGCAAATTGGACAGCCCAGGATGAACGGGGCTTGCCCCTGCTAGCGCGGCCGCGCCATGGCGTGGTGAACTGCCCAATGGTCGCCACCGGCGACCATCCGGCCCCCAGAGGATGGCGGCGAGTGGCAGAATGGAACGGGGAAACCACGAGGGTGCTCACCAAGGGATGATGATGACGAGGGACGACGAACGACAGCAAACGGAGAGGATTGGCGGTGGCCGAGCTTCGAGATGATGGCGAGGGGAGCGTTCTGGCAAGGATCACCGGTGACGGAGGGGCGGACAGGGTCCAAGGCGTCCTGGCAGAGACGTAGGAGGGGATTAGGACCGAAATGGCCGAGCGAATCGATGGGGAGGCGCCGTCGAAGGCCGGTGGAGGGCTTACCAAAGGGGAACACCGATGGCGGAGGGGTTCCGGCGGCGTTGGAGCACGCGGAGGTGGAGGCCTGGGCGCCCCGGAGTGCGGCAAAGGCGGTGACGGCGGAGGCCTAGGGCGGCGGTGGCTACAGTGGCAATGGCGCTCGGCTAGAGATGGTGGAGCACCGCGGCGGTTCGGAAAAACGGTGCGGGGAGGCTAGAGAGTGCTAGGAGCTTCGGCAAATGGGGCAAAAGAAGCCGAGGAGCACGGCAGAGGTTTAAATGGGCACAAGAGCGAGAGATCATGGCCGTGGTAGCTGAATTTCACGAGATAAGGGGCGGCGGCCGTGGCGGGATAGGGCGAAATCCACACGGGGTCGTGGCCGAGAGACGCAGGGACATGGGGGAGTGGCGCGGGGACTCGATTCGTGCTGTTTGAACGAGGGGCGGGCGCACGAGGAGGCGGGCGGAGGCGGAGATCGGACGGCGGGGGAAAATTTTCCCCTCCGCCCGATCCGGACGGAGGTAGATGACGGGCCCGACATGTGGGCCCCGGCCCTACATGTCGGCGAGGGGAAGAGGGCCCGTGCGAGCGCGAGCTGATAGGCGGGACCTGCGTAGCAGAGAGGGAGAGAGAGAGACGCGGGCATGGTGGTTGGCAGGTAGGGCCAAGCGGGGAGGGGCACGCGTAGCGCGGGTCATGGTAGGCCGAGGAGCAGTGCTGGGCCGCGGCCCAGCGGGAAGAAAGAAAAAAGAAAAGGAGAAAGGGAAAGAAAAGAAAAGAAGAAGGGATTTCCAGAAGGAATTTAATTCTGATAATTTATTTTAAATTATTAAAATTACTTCCAATGCTCTAAAAATTCCCATAAAAATCCTGTTAGTGTATTTTGGCAAGAGGAATATATGAAAAATACTCCCAGCCATAATAAATTATTATTTATATTTTTCTTATTTAATTAATTCACAAGGCCTTTTAAATAATTTCTTAAGGCTTTTTATTTCGTATATTTTATGTAGCTCTATTAAGGGGAAACTTAGGGTGTGACATGAAACCTCTGATTGTTTGTGAACCAAAATGATGGAAAATGTGATTTTAGACTTGGGCGGCAAGTGGTATGCATATGTAGTAGTTACACACCGATAAGGAGAGTGTTCGTCTGAGTCGATTAAGGATCGAACTCTATGTCAGTCTCTATTATTTACAGTACAACCACATGTGTTAGAATGGGATGACCTTAGCCTATGAAGTTGTATATCTGTCTAACTTGCATTTGGGATGCGATTGTAGTACGAACTACTCTTGGCGATGGTTTATAGGAGCTACCCATGTGTGTGTATTTTTAAGGAACCGGAATCGTCCCAGTGTGTGTGTTTCATAAGTGGGTTTCTTCTCTACTTACAACATGGGGGTCTAAGGATGTCCAATACAACGGTGAGTGCCACGTGGGTTATTTCTCCATGGCGTCTCGGTGTTTGGCTAACCACCATGACGACATTAAGGACCTGGACTTAGTGTGGATTTTCACTTATCATGCTTATGCAAGGTTAGATAAATAAACAATGTAACGGCTTTGTTGTAACATGTAGACCGTATTTAATGTGCAGAGTGTTGTGGTACCGACAGGTACCGAACAAACTAGAAAATTCACATTATGTGAGTAAAGTTGTACAAACTCTACAGAGTCAAAACTAATCGTTTAGCCGTGCTCGCGGTCATGAGCGACATAGTGATGTGTTATGAGTATAGATTTATAGTTTTTAAATGTGTTTATAAAATTGGGATATGGATTAGTGATTTTTGATAATTATGATGCTTATGATGACTTATTGCCGGAGAGGGCAGCAAGTAAATAATGATATTATGTTAATCATTTTATTCACTTACTGTACATGTACATGTTTCTACTATTTTATTAAAGACCATTGCAAAAGATTATAAACTAAAATTTGCTTTACACAAAAATAAAACTTACAAATAGCATTCCTTGACTTAGAGCTTATATGTATTGTAGGATTGACATTACTAATACATTATTTCAGTAATGTACTGATTCTTACTTGTATTACTATTAATTAACTTGCTGTAGGTTGAGTGCTATGGGATTTGTTGCTTCTTCAGGATTGATTCCTTAAGGGATTTATCCCTAGTCGGTTGTCTATGATATAGGTAGATAGCCTTCTGCTGAATCATATTATTTAGTCGATTGGCCTATGTAATTCTAATTTTGTAGATTTAGTTTATTTACTTATACACCTATTTATTGTATATTATTGCTTGAGATGAACATGTGAGACTAGTACTTTTTCTGGGAGCTAGGCGAGCACAAGTATGGACTTGAAATAATTGAGATAATTGCTTAATAGCTGATGTAGATCGAGTCCTCTGTGATATATAGTCTTTTGGTCACCATCATCGTGTGGTTTGACGGACATATCTCAGGAAGGACTGATAGAGACTATTCTATTAATTATTTCATTTATTTTTAAGTTCGACGCCATGAGTTTATAACGTATTTGTGGTTCGTGAAGTCAAGTCTGCTTTGAGGTGTGATGCTTATCGTATTTATTTAGTTTTATTTGAGACCTTATCACTTTAATAATTAACGTCAATGTGACGAGCTGTAAGTACATGTCTAAGGGTGTTCTCTGTTGTACGAGCATTATCCATCTATGTCCGGTCAGTTTTAATCCCTACTACGTGGGCACTTTGTGGTTACCCCTGCCAACTCCAATAGAATCTATAAATGTAGCAATCTTTTACGGGACCGAAGTGAGCAGAGGTTGTTATAGTTTTTTTAATGACACCGTAGACGCAAACACATACACATCATATGCACACATCTGCGAGTGTAAGGCGGAGGCTGTTATATTATTTTTATTACACACCAGATAGACACGCGGTGCAGAACCTGGTATCCTATACCACTTGTTATCGCAATAACCACGTATATCGTCGAGATATGATAAATGTAATTGATGGTATGGTTTATTTAAATTTTATTTAAATTTAATTTTTTAAAAAAATAAAAAAATCTAAAAAAATTCTAGTAGATAGTACTTAAATTATGGATCACTATGGTAAAGAATGTTTATGAAAATAATGAATTATATTTTAGAGCTCTATCGAAATTAAAAAAATAAGAGATAAATTGCAATATAATTTCTACTTTATTTAAGTATAAACATGATAGCAAGGATTATAAAAAAATAATGCAATATTACATTATTTTTCTAGACATATCTACAAATTTTTTCTGAATTTTCTACAATATTTTAGAATTTCTACTATGTTTTACAATTTTTTTTAATTTTTTTTCTTTTCAGCCTCAACGTATCATAGCTTACCGTAAAATTTGAAAATTTTGAATTTAGATTTAAAGATAAATTTTGTATAATTTTAAATAATTACCGCGATAACTGTCTTTCGTACGACTGAAGTGAGGAGAGGATTGGCCTCATCCTCTCACTAGTTTCACATCAATGCCCGGTAAGCATTGTAGTTGCAGCGTGCAGTCCCACCATCTTTCACACCACTGTCACCACATGTCCATAAGGTATTACCAGAGGGAGTATGCATAGTAATTAATAGTACCATAATGTACAATGAAATTTGATGTGGCAAGCTAATTCAAGAGGTGAGAAAGAGAAATTATATCTTGCACGTGCTACTATCTAGACAAATAAACTGCTTCCTCTATCCTAAAATATAGAGACTAACTATTTTTTTTATATCTTCTGATACAATGCATACGTATATTAACTAGCACAGCGCTCCCCTCTAAACTCGGTTTGTTTTAAATCCTTCTCCTTTACCTGTAAGCTCTCTAATCCCATTGCTTGTATACATGCATGTACCATTTACCGGGGTGATCCAAACACAAAGGTGATTATAATTTTTTTTTGTCTCTGTATTAGTATCAATTACGTCCTATATCTTAGAATGGAGGAAGTAACATACTAAGTAGGGGTGAAAACGGTTCGGATAATATCCACTAACCGTCCGAAATTTCGGATACGGATAGAATCGGTCGGATAATCTCGGATTCGAAAACGGAAACGGATATTTTTTCTCAGATACGGATACGAATACGGTAAAGGCATTATCCGGCGGATTTCGGATTCGGTCGGAAACTATCCAGAAAAATTTTCAGATTTCCACATAAAATCCAAATGGCCCACTATGTATTTACGCGGCCCAGACCAGTAGCCCATTACATCTAACCCTTTTTAATGTCCATTCTCCACACACAGACACAGTCACACACAGCCACACCACAGGCGTCGCCCCATCGCGCCGTCGCACCGGCGCCGCCCCGTCGCCCAGTCGCATCTCGCGCCGGCGCTGCCCCGTCGCCTCGTTGCGCCGGCCCCATCGCCCAGTCGTCCTTTGCGCCGGCGTCGAACCCTGTCGCCCCTCGCGCCGGCCTCATCGCCCAATCGCTGCCCCGTTGCCGGCGCCACCCTGTCACCCCGCCCTGTCGCCCTGTCCCGTCGCCCCACCACTGCCCCATTGCCCCGTCGCGCCGCCGCCCTGTCGCCCCACCGCCGCCCCGTCGCGCACCGTCGCCCCACCGGTGACCACCGCCACCCGTCGCCCCACTGCCACGTCTGTAAGTTCTACTCATTGGAATTATCTTCTACGGGATTAGAGGTTGAGGGATTTTTATATTCGAATAAATATTCGTTACCGTATTCGTTCCGATTCGTATTCGCTCCGTATCTGTATCCGGTAATATTTGATTCCGTTTTTGTATCCGAGGTTTCCGATTCCGATTCCGAATCCGATTCCAAAAAAAATATAAAAATGAATATGGTATAGCTAGTTTCCGACCGTTTTCAATCCGTTTTCACCCCTAATGCTAAGAACAAGTAAAATGGCATTAGGGGTTTAGCTGATGTACATGTCCCAAAAGAGAGACAAATCAACAAACGAGAGGGAGCAAAAAGCATAGAGGAATTTATTGTTTGGTCTCACACGTCGAAATTTTGCCTTGGGTCAATTGCTTCTAGTATAGTAAAGTTCATATAACATTAAATAGCATAGACATGAGGTTAATGTCTACCATTGGGAATGCTGGCCTTTAGATAGGTTATGAGCTAGTGAGCTACGTGTGCAATTGTCCCGAGTCTTCTTCGAAAACAACAATTGCCTCCGGTCAAATGGATGTTAAAAGCAGACTTATTAGGATCGGATCGAAGACCGTTAAAAGACCGAATAAAGAATATACCGGCTTGGTTCATTTACAAGACTATCCATACAATTAAACCGTTAAAAACGGGTTAAACCGAGCGGTTTTTTACGGAACCGGTGAACCGGCGGTTCTGACTGAACCGGACTGTTTTTAATTCTTCACAGATTTACCCCTTAGTCTACCGAGTGCAACCTTCTCTACATAAAGGCATAAATGGAAATGCTTCATCTTTTCACCTTTTGGGTCACAGGCGCACAATTTGGGACTCACGGCCTCACGCGAGGCTCTTTGGCCGGCGGCGCGCACGCCAAATCCCGATGGCGGCTGCAGGTTCTCCTGCTTCATCGCCATCCTCCCGGTCTCAGAAGCCAGATCCTGGCCGCCGGCGACTGCTCCGGTGCTCCCTCTCGTCCCTGCTCATTCTTTGCTCTGCAGGCGCGCGGGCAGCTGCTCGCCGAGTCGCAAGATGTAGATGTAGCAAGAACACGGCGGAGTGACGAATTGTTACTCACCGCGGCGGCGGCGAAGGCGTCGTCTTCGGCAAGGAGGTCCTCGATGCGCCAGCCAGGGCAGATGGTGGTGAGGTAGTCGGAGATGCTGCTCCCTCCTCCTGCTCCACCGGCGCCGTTGCTGGGGACATCAAGAGCAGCAGCGCTCGCGACGGGGGAGTGATCCCCGGTGGTGGCGACATCGTCGGCGTCGTTGGAGCTGCAGTCCAAGGAGGGGTTCGCCTGGTCGGCGAGCGCGGCGGACAGCTTGGCCCCGACGAGGAGGAAGCGGCTGTGCTTGGCGGTGAGCTCGTTGGCGGAGTGGATGGGGTCGTCGCAGTCGGCGCACAGGATGGCGCGGTCCTCGACGCAGAACACGAGGCCCCTCTTCTCCTTGCACACATCGCAGAGCGGCGCGGCGGCGGCGTAGGCGTCGGAGGAAGATGGATGGATCAAGGGGAGGCGGTGGTGCTTGCTGGCGAGCCGGTTGGCGCGGTGGACGCGGCGGTCGCAGGCGGAGCAGAGCGCGGCCTCGTCGGCGCAGCAGAGCACTGTGGCCGGCTCGGCGCCGCAGACGTCGCACTGCACCCGCATGGCGGAGAGATGGATGGTCAGGTCAAGGCGCGGACAGGGAGAGGAGAGGAGGACATGGGTGTAGCTAAGCTAGGTACTACTAGTACTAGGCCAGCTACTCCGTCTCCGACTCCATCTCCGCCGTGCAGCTGGTGTGATTATATAATTAAAATATTTATGTGTTTATTTTTTTTATAAATCGAATATATATATATATATATATATATATATATATATATATATATATATATATATATATATATCTGGTTCAATATATTTTATCACTGGTTTAATTCATCCGGTCTAAAATTATCGAATCAGCAGTTTAATCGATTATTAACGGTTGGATCACTAAAGCAACGAATCGATGGTCTCGTTGGTTTAATGTCTAGTCCGGTCCTAATAACTTTGGTTAAAAGCGTGGCAAACGGGTAACCGGAATGGCTTTCCACGAGAGAATAAAAAGTCAAGTAGCAGCATGGCCCATGGGCAAGGGCCTAGGGAGTAATGCTTCGACTTTTAACCTACAATGCATGAGAAAATAAGAACAATAGAACATCCAATATTCATAATCTATTGTCACTGTATACAACCCTTATAATCTAGACAATGATTTAGAGTAACCATAAAGACCGTATAGCACCACAAAACTAATAAAGCTAAATATGCATGTCCATTAGCCTTGTTAGATTCGTCTCGAATAGCGGCTATGACACCGTGAAACGAAAAACAGATATACTTGCTTTTCAGATGGCTCAATTATAAAAGTGTTGAGAACATAAGTACTACAATTTTTCTATGGACATTATTATAAGAGTATTGAGAAAATTAGTACCACCTGTTCTATGTATGGGAGGAGTATCTAGCCGCTTGATTTTTACCCTCATACAGAAGCCCATCCGGCTTGCACACTTCCAACGATCGATTAGCTAGCATCCATTTGTTTCGGTGCACTTCTAGCTCCTACGAGCTAACGTGGCTCAACCCCACATATCCAACGGACACGCCGTGCAAAGGATGGGGGGCACTGCACCTGCACGGCTACAACGCTCGCCGGGCGCAGGCGCGAAACCGACGAGAGGATGAGGCCAACCGACCGACGTAAACCGGCCGCTGTCGCCGTGCAGCGAGCAGCAGACGGACGACACCCTTGCGCCTGCGCAGCCGCGCGTGAATCGGAAGAACCCAAGGCATTGGTTGGCCGCGGCGTCGTCACACGCCATGCCACGGAGCGACGACGGATGGGCGTTGTGCTGTGTTGTCCCGTTGTCTTTTGTCCGTGACCGACTGACCGTGCCACTCTGCCTGCGCTGCGCAGGTCCGGAGGACACACGACACAACCTTTTTGCGACACACAACTGGCGAGCTGCTGCTGCTGCTGCTGTGCTACAACAATGGTAGTCACTGTACGGGTGCCGGGTGCAGGTCTTTCTTTTTTTTTATTCTTTTCTTTTCTCCTTCTCTGATGCGAACTGTGGACTGTGGTACTGTTGTCTTTTCACTCATGTGTTTGGATTTTGGAGCTTTCGGGGGCAGAGGTGACCCGAAGTCAAAATGGATTCTGCGGCGTTGCATTGCTTCGGGTGAACAACAGGCATCGGGTTTAGCGTGATTGGTAGGGGGCATTGGGCAGAGTACTCAAAAAGATTACTCAAGGATATTTATCCCACAGATATATACTTTATATATAGATCAATCGATTTATTTTAGTTTACTAAAATATAGAATAAATATATTAAAGTTTACTGAAGTAGAGGATAAATTTATTAAATGCTAAAACTACTGTCTTTACAGCCCTAACATAATAGTTTTGTGATAATTTTAATATTAAAACTGTAGTTTTGTGAATTTGGTGTTAAATTATAGTTTTATGATAAAATATCTTGAATCTATAGTTTTATAATAATTTAACCAAATAGTACATATAGTTTTGTAAAATTTATTTCTTTTCTTTTCTTTTCTCCTTCTCTGATGTGAACTGTGGACTGTGGTACTGTTGGTCTTTTCACTCGTGTATTTGGATTTTGGAGCTTTCGGGGCAGAGGCGAACCGAAGTCAAAATGGATTCTGCGGCGCTGCATTGCATCGGGTGAACAACAGGCATTGGGTTTAGCGGGATTGGTCTTCCACTAGTGTCCTCAAACTACCTTCCTTCCATCTCAGGGCCTATGCGTATGTAGCTTTGGCAACGTTTGATTCAGCTATTTGGTTTAGGTACATTCTTATTTTTCATGAGCATATTTTTAAAGCCGCTAAATAGTATTATTTAAAAAATATTTTCTTTATACAAGTTTTTTAAAAAATCAAATAAATATATTTTTTAAGTTTGTAATAGCTAATGTTTAATTAATATTGCACTAATAATTTTTCTCGTTTCACGTGTCATCAATAACCTTAGATGAAATGCTGATATGAACAGTGCCTTAGGCTCGTGCACTCCTTATTTTAGCATTGGATTATGATCGAAGACTGGTTTTAACTTTTTTCTATTTTTAAGAATGGTTATCAGTAGATTTTTATTCATATTCTTAACTATCATGGAAAGAGAGTTGGGTAATGTAAATAGCATAACCTCCTAAAGTTAATCTAAAATTGAATTAAAATTCAAAATTAGCTTCGGAAGCAAAAATAAGTAGGCCTTGTCTGCGAAGCTTAAAATCCAAGCTATTTGTTGTGAATGGGTTATGGATATATATAAACGGGCATGAGGCAATTATGGGCCTCCCAAATAAGCCCTTACGTAGGGCTATTTTGGATTGATATCAAAATATCTTCAACCAAGTTTTTTCTAACTTCAGTAAAAGGCGTGCTAATTTAGACTGAAGCCAAATAATTAGTAGTGCCCATACCCCATGGTTACATTTAGAAGTTCAGTAAAGATTGAGGTCCGTTGGTAGCAAACCGAACATGACCTTGATAACTTTATCATATCAATAAATTAGTAAGATTTTGGTAAACGGTGCATATATCGGTTAGACTATGCGTGTTTAATGGCAACAAATAGTTTAAGTTAGTAAAGAATTGGTGGTAGAGAACAAAAACGGTCCATAATCTCTTATCGGTTAGACTATGCGTCTTTAATGGCAACAAATAGGGTACTAACTTGAGTTACACTTACGTTAAGATTTAGGGTTAGGATGCCATCAACAGCTTATTTGGCCATACATAGTAACACAATGTGTTTTAATGTGATAGAAATATAACTAAACCTTTTGTGGAAAACAAGTAAATTATACTCTCTTCGTTTTAAAATAAGTTGATTTCTACTCTCTTAACTACCCTTATCTGTAAATCGAGAAGTTTAAAGCTTACAATACCCCCTTAGGCCTCTGTCAATGGAAGTTTCATTCAAATCATATAGGGTGCCATGTCAACACTTTAATGATGTAGCAAGAAATTAATTAATGAAGAGAGATATGAAATGGGTTTCATCTAAATGAAATCATATATACACTATTTTCATTATACATTATCTCTTGTATGCATTATATATGAAACAACAAAAATGATACAATGTATTATATGAGCCATTTTAACTATTAACTAAATACCTTGTTGTTTATGTGGTATCTTGGAAACATACACTAGGAATGGCCATTGACGAGGAAAACTTTGGTCTTTTTTACTCATGACTAATTTTTTTCTTGGAATACGAGGGTTCAATTTATTTTAAGACAGAGAGGGTAGATAGTAAAGTGGTGTTATACGTTCTTTGACTCACCTTTTTACATCCTAGGATAAAAAAGAACATTTTATATATTTGTCTTCCTTTCCTCGGACATAGGTGAAATGGTTGTTGGAGCTAACGGTGACAACAAATTGATCAACGATAGGCCAAATGCAACATAAAAAGGTGCCATTTTTCCTGTCTCCCGCCTTTTTCGTTATCCATTACTCATCATATTATTGTCACTTTTCGTTTACTCTATGTATAATTTTTTCTTAAAACTTAGCTTGAGCACCAAAGGTCCTGATATTCTACAATGACAAGCCTATAAATACTCGACAATTACAATAACCCAAGATCCAAACTTCAAATGTTCTAGATAATATATATGCTTATCAACGCATGGCAGAAAAACCACCTGATTATTTATATATATATATATATATATATATATATATATATATATATATATATATAATTATATATATATATATATATATATATATAATTAATATAGTTGGACTATGGTGTTTCGTGAAGCAAGGATTGTCTCGTGCTTCGCGACTGTTGCTATAAATTAGAAGTTTAAATGAGCGATTTAAACCGTTCATCATAATCTCCATATTGAAACAAGGTTGGAGACCAAATTTTATATTTTTTGAAAATTTTTTACTATTTTTAAGAGGGATACAAATTTATAGGTTTTAGACGGTTTTGCTGTATTTAGATTAATAAGATTTCATACCTATCTAAAAATAGTAAAAAAATTTTAAAAAATATAAAATTTAGTCTTCAACCTTGTTTCAATATAGAGATCATGATCAATGGTTTGAATCGCTCATTTAAACTTCTAATTTGTAGCAACGGTCACGAAGCACGAGACAATCCGTGCTTCACGAAGCACCATAGCCCAACTATATATATATATATATATATATATATATATATATATATATATATATATATATATATATATATATATATATCTCTCTCTCTCTCAACGCGTGGCAGAATCACGATGAGAACCGCGAGAATCCAGAGAACTCGTGTATCCGCCAATATCTGGCAGTACCCCATAAATCACCTGTAGCCTGTGGGGCATCGGTGCATCGGTGCGAGGGTTATAAACGCAAACATCGCCCGGTGCCGTCGTCGCTGTTCTGCATCTTCTCAACAGATGTGAGCACCGGCGACATCCTAAACTGACACAGACAGGTGGCGCGGTAGCGGGGTCAACGAGCAGACGACCAGAGTACGTAGCTCTGTACAACCCATCCGTCTCGAACGCTTCCGCACAAACGCCACAAACACCTCCCCCGCGACCTGTCACTGCGCGTGTGAGCGTGAACGAACCCATTCCAACGAGCGCTGCGGCCGAAAGCGACCGCCGCACACAAAACCCAAAGCCACCCCAAACCACATCGGCCTCGCATCGCACCACCGCCGCGCCGTCGCGCTCGCTTTTTTGCCCCGACCTCACCTCAGTTCGTGCGCTCCCACCACCACCACCGCCTCCCCACCCGAGCTCCGCTGCGTGCGGATTCCCCCGTCGCCGGAGTGTTGTTGTTGGCCGCTAGCGCCGCATTCGTCGCTTTTAGGTGCGGCGCCTTTGCATCTGTTCGGGGGCCGCGGCGGCGGGGGGTGGGGTTTGGTCTCGTGGTGTTGGAAAGATCGGCGTCTTTGTGGGGGAGTGGTGGTTGGCTGTGCCTGTGGGATCGGGGGATGAGATGCGGGGGTGGTGGTGGTGGCGCGTGTAGGAGGAGGCATGGTTGAAGTGGCCTTCGCTTCGTCCGGATCCTCCGCGGCGGCGAGGGCGGTGGGGGCGGCGGAGGGGGCCTCTACGGCCCCGCGCCGCCTCCGTGGCGCGTTCGTCGTCAGGGACGCTCTTCCGTATGCGGGGGTGGCTCCGCCACCGCCACCGCCGGCGCAGCCGCAGGTGCAGGCTACTACGAGTGGGGGTGGTGGCGGCGGGAAGATTAGCCCCGCGGTGCTGTTCATCATCGTGATTCTCGCGGTGGTGTTCTTCATCTCCGGCCTGCTCCACCTGCTTGTTCGGCTCCTCATGAAGAAGCAGCACCGCCGCGGTGGGGGTCCGGCAGCCGGGGTGTCGCGGGCGGCCGCGGGGGATGATGGGGGAGGAGGGGACGCGGCGCTGCAGCGGCAGCTGCAGCAGCTGTTCCACCTGCACGACTCTGGGCTGGACCAGGCGTTCATCGACGCGCTGCCCGTGTTCGCCTACCGGGAGATCGTTGTGGGCGGCGGCGGCGACGGCGACAAGGAGCCCTTCGACTGCGCCGTGTGCCTGTGCGAGTTCGACGCGGAGGACCGGCTCCGGTTGCTGCCGTTGTGCGGGCATGCCTTCCACCTGCATTGCATCGACACATGGCTGCTGTCCAACTCGACTTGCCCGCTCTGCCGCGGGGTGCTTTTCGTCCCGGGGCTTATGACGGAGAACAATCCGATGTTTGATTTTGATGAGGGGCTGGAAGAAGGTAGGCTGTCAGATGACTGCAATAACGGGTTCGGATTGCCTGGGCAGAAGGCTACGGAAGGGATGCAGACGCCGGTTACTGAGAAGAGGGTGTTCCCAGTGAGGCTTGGGAAGTTCAAGAATGCCGGGACACAGGGCGCCGTCGAAGGTGGCATTGGCAATGCCAATGGTGCTGTCTTGAGGAGAGAGGAAGGAGAAAGCAGCAGCAGCAGCTTGGATGCAAGGAGATGCTTTTCAATGGGGACTTACCAGTATGTTCTAGGAACCTCAGAGCTCCGGGTGTCTCTCCAGCCAGATCGAATTAGAAATGGCGGTGGTGGTGTGACTAGGACAAGGCCTGCCGGGTTAAGCTCTGTGAATGCTGAGATCATGGAGGGGAAGAAGATATGCGCACGGAACAAAGGGGAGAGCTTCTCGGTGTCGAAGATTTGGCAGTGGTCTAATCTGAAGGGCAAGCTACCTACTGGCTCAGATGAATGCTCAGAAGCAGGGAGCCTTCCATGGATGAAGAGAGGTGGCATTGGGGATACATCAAATATGTGACTGTAGTCTGTACTATGATAGTGGCTAATCTTTTCTCTTGTTGGTGCTGCTGCTCACTTAATTTTTTACCTATAGTCATTTTGACTTTTTTCAGTCTGATTTCTTTGTGCTGAGTTTGATTGGAATGCATTAATCTCGTGGAGTGATAACCTTTCGTAGCTGTGCCACTGAGTATTGCGATAGCTTAGGATGATTGATTTCTGGTGCTTTCTGCTTTGGTTGTTTTCTTGTACTCTTCATATTCCTGCAGCTCTCCTTGTATGATTGATCAAATTGGAGCTGTCATTAACCTCTAAATTCTCTGAGTCTTGACATTCATAGCAATATATGGAAAGAAAAATGTTGCTAGGTTTTGATTTAGTACTACTCCTCGTGGAATCATTTATGAATTTTAGTGCATACTAACTGTTGATATTTAAAGTTTAAGTAGTCATATTGAAGGCGGTCGTGCATCAGATGGAACAAACGATCAATAAATTATCTAATTTATTAACGGTTGTGGTTATTTGATCTAGGTTTTTTTTTTCAGTCTGGTGGCTGTTATGAACATATTAAGAGCCTTCTAAATTGTGATGAATAGGGGAGATGTATTATTGGTGTTGACGAACAAGAAGGGTACACGTGGAGGCTGCAGCAGCAACAATTGAGGCAGAAGTAGGCACAGGGTTTAAAATGGCCTTGGTGGGGGCAGGATCTAAACCCTTAATATTTTTGTTTGGCATGGGTCATAGTACGACTACCAAAAGTACAAATTTGCTATTTGGTAATACTTTAAGTTTGTGTATGTTTTCATAATGTTGATTATTGAAACAAAACCCATATTACAATTAAACTACCTTATATTTGAGGATGGAGATAGTAATACTCTTACTATTATGAGCAACTAGTACTTAGCAAAATAAACTGTCAGCAGCAATAAAAGAATTGGTTTTTAAGAGTTTGTCTCACAGATTCCATTTAATCATGCTTGGCAGTAATTTGGAAGTGCCTACAGGTAAATAGGTCTAAATTCTTGTATCTAACTACTTTTTTCCTGATTAGTTTCTTATAATGCACATATTTTTCTCATTCTTCCTTTCTTAAGTAATGAAATGCACATGTTAGCTAAATCATTGATATATGCATGTGAATACTGATCCCCATAGTTTGTCAAGTATTTTTTTTCTCGAATACGCAGTAGAGCTGCATATCATTTCATGAAAGAAGAAAAATGCAAATTATGTACAAAAAATGTATAACTCATTTGTCCTTCATTTCATATCATTTGTCAAGTATTGAAGAATGCATTTTATAACTCAGAATAAGAGTAACACTAAATGGTTTATTCTTGTTTTTAGATTTGTAATAAATTAAGTAAATTCATGGTAGATACTTCTTATCATGCCAATGGGTGATAGATTCCTTGTATTTCCTTATTTTCTGTGGACTACTTTTGTCCTTCTGATGTACACAGTGATCGATATCTGCAGGAACATCTCATGATTGGCCTGCATTCTTGTATCAATGACTTTAATGATTTATATTCAAACTAAGCATATTTCTTTTGCCTTTAGTCAGTCATATGCTACCTTTCTCAATGGCTTTTCCTTTGAGCACTTTTTGGATTTTTCATCCTCTCTTTCAACAATCTTTTTACTCGCAGAGAAAAAGAAGGAAAGACAGTTTTCTTCATCATGTCAAAAAAGCAAAAGACTGGGCAGCCATGAATCGTTAATATTCAGAGTACGATATCGCTCTAGTTTCTGGTCCTCTCTTTCATAGATTTTGCGAGTTTGATTAATCTAATTTCTTATCTGTCAAATGTAAGGTACAACGGAAGCCATACTGTTGCTGTTGTTATGACAACTGAAAAGTTGGTGAACAGGAGGTGGCACTTTTGCCTTTGGTGTGTCCTACCTTTGTTGGCAGACTGTGCTTAAAGGCGCCATTTCTGTAAAAGTTGATAACTAACTGAAAATTATCCTCTGCTTATTGCACCTTGTGTAGGTGACCTGGTGGGTATGATGACCAAGCTGAGTGGATCCTAGAGTTGTCACGGTACAGTATCCTGATAAGAGAACAAAAAAAAAAGGCGCTTAGTGAAGTGGAATTCAGTGTCATATTTTGTGTTTTTATCCTTTTTGTTATTTTTAATCATAAAGCAATGAGAAATGCCATACTCCCATGTCTCCACTAATTAAACTAGTGGCGTACTGAATTTATGCAGTTTGCATTGAGATCTGACATATGGTATACATGCTTACAATTCTTACTATTCCAGTTAGAAAAATATACAGCTATTTTAGCCATTAACTAATGCTGACCTAGCCACTACATTATTGTTAACAACCAGATCTGAAATAGCAATTGTTTGTTCTGACATCTGAAACAGTTGTTTTTGTGATTCTTCAGATCTCCATTTCCAGATTCAGGACAAACCACAGAGATTCTTTTCATTTCAAGCAGTGTCCAAGTCTCACTCTGGGTCCACAAGCTTCAGTTCCTACCGGTGAAGATCAGACGACGCAGGTTGGTACAAAATACTGTTCTCTATGTGATATATGTTGGACACTACCTTCAGGCCTTCAGGAATCAGGGGTACTACCTACTTGGTTTTTCTCACATGCACCTGTTCGTGTTCTATAGGGCAGTTTTAGGCGTGATTGGAACGGACAAGATGGACTGGAACGTTGCGATTGAATATTCATGTCAAGATCATCTACGTGTTAAGGTTTTTTCTGTCTCGCTGGCTTTCATCACACTGTTGTCAGAGAGTCAATATCAACTTTACATGACACTGTTGTTATGATACAGGTGGCAATTACCTTGGACAGTGTAGGAGATTTGGCTGGCATTAACACACAATAATCTGTTTATGGAAGCCGACGAGATTTTTGCTGCAGCACCCACCCATGAATTGTATGTCCAGCAAAGAGGAAACGATTGGCTGATTGGCTGGTCCCATACACCAAGAGTTCATCAAAATTAGGTGCTGCTGCCTATTCATCCATGTTGAAATTCTATTGTCCTATCGATGTTCTTTATTATTATCACTGATTTTAGGTGGTGTCTTTTTGGCTTCTAGCGTGTAGCTTGTTTCTCGGTTTTCGTTAGCACGTTTCTCAAAACAAAAAATATATTTTTTTAAAAAAACTTTTTATATGAAACTATCTTTAAAAATCAAATAAATCTATTTTTTAAGTTTTTAATAGTTAATACTTAATTAATCACTTATTAATAATGTTTTTTGTTTTACGTATGGTTTATAAATTGCACGCCAAACTGAACACCAAATTGTTTGAACCCGGCTCTGGCTTCTGTTGCTTCCGCTCCTTTACGGTGCAGCTCCAAAAGTGGTCTGAATGTTGTTCATAGGAAAATAACGACACATGTTGTGCTTCCCCTTCTTATACCATGATATTATGTGCAAATGATCATAAAAAATTCTAAAATAATTTCGGGTAATATTATGATCAAAGGAAGGTGATGTTAGGGTGGAGTCGTGGCACCAGGGCTCAAATTCTTGTGCCCACAAATATTACACATGCATATATGCGCTTTTAATAGGAGATTGTCGTGATGTCAGGTATTTGCCAATTTGCAGGTGTGTGGGGAACTCCATTCAAAATTCAACTTAAAATGCCAAATTCGATGCGATACGTACATCCAAGCATTTCCAGTAATAAGGAATGCAAACGTAACCGTTCTCATTTTGGACCGGACACGTCAGAGCCTAGACAAACCGGCTGGCAAACAGGCGAATCTGGCCTTCATCAGATCATTAAGCAGCAGCATCCTCTTGGATTCTTAATCAAGATGCGGGAACGATGCGATTTCAGAGATGTGATTGATGCGGGAACGATGCGATTTCAGAGATGTGATTGCACGAATCGTGCTGGCAACGTCGTGATCAAGCTTCACGGGTATCATGGCCATCCGAACAACTATACACACACCGACGAAAGAATTTCAAATATCACCTAAATCTCTAATTAAACTCTGCCTGTATCTTAAAATAAAACTAAGGTCTTCTTTGGAACCCAATAATTTCACAAAATTTTCATAAGAATTAGTTCGTTTCCTTTAAATTTTATGTAAAATTTCTCAGTTCCAAAGAGGCGATCGAGAGCGAAGAAAAATACAGTAGAAATATCTGTGCACTCCGTTCTCATCGTCTCAGGATTGGTGATATTTGGTCGCAGCGATAATCTTGCTTTGCAAGAACAAATTCAGAAATTCTGTGGCTGTTGTGACAAATTGATCCATATGTAGAGAGTTCTATTTTTATTTACAATGATAAAATTTTAAAAAGGCAACAAAAAACAACAAAAATAAGCATCTGCTATGGACACCATCCACTGATCCACCAGCGGCAAATGGTAGAAAGGGACGCCCACCCTTATCGCCTCCGCCGCCCAGCAATAACAAAATCCGGTCGGTGCGCCGGCGACGTCACGTCAGCCCCGCGCCGCGGAGGGGGACGGCGGGTGAGGGTGAAGGTGGGGCTACTGCCGCGGCGGGTGGTGGAACAGCGGCGGCGCGTCCCGGCCTCCGAGGTCCATGGACGACTTGGCGGAGGGCGGCGGCGGCGCGATGAAGCGGGTGGAGAAGTCGCGGTAGCCGGCGTAGTCGTCGTCCGGGCAGCATGCGCCGCCGTGGCCCTCGTCGAAGTTGAGCGCGTAGCTGAGCGGGTCGTAGTTTAGCTTCCGCCCGCCTCCGCCTCCGCCGTGAGGGCGTGGGCTGCGCCGGAACCGCCGGATGAAGGTCTTCCACCGCGGGCCGGCCACCAGCTCCGACCACTCCCGCACCTTCATCAGCGCGTCCACACCGCGCCGCCACCACCGCCGCCTCTCCCCTCCCCCTCCTCTCTCCCCAACGTGGTGCCACCACTCCTCCGCGCCGCCCGCGGGGCGGGAGTACGACGACGACGATGCCCACGGGCCCCAGAAGCAGCAGCAGCGGTTCCCGCGGCGTGAGAAGAAGGCGGCGTCGGCGTCGTCCACCCCCGCCGCCGCCACGGCGGCTCCGCCGTGGCCTCCGCCGCCGGCGTCCATGAGGGGGAATCCAAGTGGCGGTTAGTTCGGACGGCGCCGTCTCGAGGTGTGTTGTGGTGTGGTGACGCGAGGCATGAGGCGCGTGGGTTTTATTGGAGAGGCAGTTTCGGTGGCCCACTTGTCAGTGACTCTGCGAGAGGGCGGAAAGATTTACCCAAATGCCACCGCTCCGCCTCGTGACTACGTGGGCCCCATCTTCGCGGGGCCGTTTCTTGCGGAGACTAGTGTGCACCGTACGACGGAAGAGTTCTTCTCCATGCTATGTGGGCCACATGCAAGTGGGATCCACATGTCAGTGTGTTCAAAGCGGGTCGCCACGTGTATTCCATCTTGCGGTTCAAGTGTTACTGACAGGTGGGGCGAGGTGAGCGTGGGACATAGCTGTCAGTAGGTCCACTGGGTTGGGATGCTACCAAGACGTGGTGGGTGTGGGACCGGAAGACAGTGGGGATGCAGTGTTGAGGTGGCCGTTACGTGGGACCCACGTTGGGTGTGACCGTGCGCCAGATGGCGCCATCTTACTTTCCAAAAACGAGTGCAAAAACAGTGCTGCAAAACTCGATGGTTTTTTGGACTCTCCAATAGTCCAACGTAGGAGTAGTGGACTTGCAGTGTCCAATACTTAAAATCTGCACATTTTGCATGCTGATGCCGGTTTGCATATATGGCAACGAATAATTAATTCCAGCCACACTTTGGAAATTGGAAGAAGAGAAAAATAGTCGAGAATGATTAAGAATAACTTAGTATTTTCATATATCACCTTAAAAAGGATGATAGTACTGTCACATATCAAAAACTTCAATTATGTCAATTTTATATTAAGCATAAAGCCTTGTAGTGATTATACGTTATTAGCATCATAATTATGGTCAATTCTATCTAGTTTTATACAATTAAGCATGCCTGATCAACTAATTAGCCTTGACGAGTAAAATCTTTCTATTATAGCTAAGGTGTCACCCGTTACTCACCCTATAAAATTTTTTAGCCTATAACAAATGATTATTCCTACACGACAGCTCAAGGTATTACTGTTGTTATGATGCTGAGTTATTAAGTAGGTTGTCTTCAAAAGATTATTATCATCGATTGATTTGGCTCACCTCTAGTAAAAACAATGTTGAGCTTGATCGGAACCGCTGGTTGCAGCTACACAACCTTTGCAGCCAAAGCAAAGTGCACTACTGGCCACTGGTACCACAAAGCAATCACAACCACAGCCAGCAGTTTTGAGCAGGTTAGTTGTATGGTCCATGTATGAAGCGACAATTTTTGGATATGTCATGTGGCACAATATGGTTATTACTATGATAGAGAGAAACATTAAGCTAAGGGGATGGACGAGGTTACCGGTTTTTTTTTCTTCATTTGATCTTTTTTCTTGAGAGGTGAGACTTCGGATGTTCTTTTCCATTTCATTAGGTGCATGGGAGGGGACAGATATGCAATGTTATTAATTATAGTAACTGAGGTATGTATTGTTTTTTTTAAGCACATTACCATTTGTCACACTTGTGCTTGTGGTGGTAATCTAAGTATCTATGCGTGTAAAGATGCAATTTTTATTCAGCATTTTTATGGAACTATGTAACTAGGCATTATAACATTTTTTTAGAGAGGGCCATCATAGCGTTAGTATGCAACTATAAGCATTATAATGTTGTTAGCCGTTAGGTACTAGTATTCATATTGGGAGGACCTAATAAGGAGCAATTGTCTTCTCTTTTGGTAAGGATTACTAATGCGCTGTGTTACCATTCTTTTTTATCATTCATTAGATTATTGTTGTAGATCATTGGCTCTATGCTTCTAAATATACATTTTTATATAAAAAACTTTCTTCTAATATATTACTAAAACAACTTATTATAAGCTATTTATTTGATTTATAATATATAATGTTTAATTTATCTCTATAATTAAGTTGATTATCCATCAATTTTCATCCGTCAATCATCTAACAGGAACACTGCCTGAGTCCCTCGCACAAAACATTAAAGAGAAGAAAAAGAAAGAAAGCGAAGCTGATGTACCTAACCTTTCCATGAAACTAAAGGAAAGGATAATCGAAGCATCGACGACTGCTCGTAGAAGAGAGAAGAAAAGGATCCAAACATGCAAAACAATATGGATCCTCATCTACTGATCTACCCTATTAAAAATTGACTGGACGGCTCTATGCTTAATTGGCTCTATGCTTAATTGATTATCTTCTTCTTGCTTTCTGGACAAGTAATTTTTACACGTCTCTTTGTTTTAGCATTATGCAAGACGATTGGCTTGCGTCTTCACGAGTAGTAAAGGATGGAGACGAGGCCAAACTTGTTTCACGAGTTACGACTAAACAAAGCTACTAGTAGAATTTAATTAAATGTGACACTGTCTTCATCATGCAGCAGACAGCAACTGCACTAGTGCTTCGGGCCTGGATTTTTCGGTCTGACCAGTCTCTAGAAGTACTCGTTACTCGTTAATTAATTAACCTTAACTGTGTTGGCTATCTTTTTTTTATATGATGCGGACGGAGGTACTGCGAACTGTGCAATAATCTGGCTATAGCTTCTAATAAAGCAAAGATTAGGATTTTTTCCATTATTTAAAAAAAATGATCCAAAACGACCAGAGCAACAAAAATGGATTGCCCAGTGCCCCAGTTTCGGCCCTAGCTCCATGTAGGATTAATCTAAGCAAACTTTAGTCAGGTTTCGGTTCATCGACAAATGGTAATCAAGACTTGCCCGAGTAGCTTCTGACTTCTTGTGTGTGAGAATTTGCATGCAGGTGCAAGCAAGGTCGTTCTCCAAGATTGCTTCGAAGCAATCCTAGAAAGCAGCAGTTGGAACGTAGTATCCTCGGAACATTCCATCCAAAGCACACTGCTAATCAAACTAGTATGTTAAGATACACTTGACAGTGCAGTAGCAACTGGCAAGTCGTGTGTGGTGTCATCCAAGAGGTCTAGTGTTCAATTGTCATCACGCCTCAAAATTTCTTCTTGCCAAAAAGGTCTTGTATCTAACCCATTATGTGTATGAACATAAATGTCATTATGTGTATGAGATTTCTAGCACCTTTATTGTTTGCTTGTTGGCTTATAAGGCACAACCGAAATTTAAAATTTCAAACTTAATTTTAAATTACTTTAGGTTTAAAACCATTAAGATATAAAAATACTAGTACCTAAAAATTATTTCTTTGCCTCGCTTATTTTTCTACGACTTATCCAGCGAAGCCAACCAACGTACACCCTCCGGCCTAAAATAAAACAACCTAGTATTGGATGTGCCATATCCTAGTACTATGAATTTGTCCACAAATACTAGGATGTGACACATCCAATACTAGGTTGTTTTATTTTAGAAAAAGTCTAATTTTACTCCCTCAAATATAGGTCAAATCTAATTCGTATCCCTCAGCTGTAAAACCGGGTATAACGACTCCTCCAACTACTATAACTGTGCAAAACGACTCCTTTGGCAATATTGACGGTGTTTTTTGCTGATGTGACGTCCACGTGGCAGCCCAGTCATCAAAGAAAATAAAAATACACATAGGGCCCAAATGTAAGTGACAAGGAGAAAAAAAATTAAAAAAACAGTCAAGGAGGCAGCGCAGGGGCTGCCAACGACCGGCGAGCCCCCTACGAGCTTGAGCTCGGCTGCCCGTCCACGCGCGAAGGGAGAGCGGCGGCAGAAACCCCATCCGAGCCAGCACCGTCGTCGTCGATCTGTATCCGCCTTCCTCCCGACGGCGTTGGCTGCTTCTAACCGGCGATAGGGAGCGGCGGGAAGGAAGGGCCCCAGTGTCGGCCACGGGGTCTGCCGGTGACCTCCCCGACCATCGAGCTTCTACTTGTGCTGCTACTTCACCGCCGCCTCCTCTTCCCTCCCCCACGCTACGGCAGCGGTTGAGAAGAGGAGTCAGTTGGCGCGGTCCCCACCTTGCCGTCACTACTCTCCCAGCCTCGTGTCACCACCGCTGCGCTCCCAGTCTCATGTCGCTGCCGATGGATCCGAGAGCCGGCCACTGCTGGATCCCCTCCCGTTGTCGTCGAGTTTCCCTTTCCAGTGGCCGACACCACCATCTCCGGCCTCCGCCTAGCTGCTTCCCGCCGCCACTGGATGATGACGGAGAAGCTCGTCATCTAGTGGCAAGCGGTGTCTTTCTCCTCGTGCTCGATTCCCCTCTTGTAGCCGCGGTGAGAACGAGGAGCAAGGCGCGCACATCCATCAACTCCCAGCGCCTTCCACTCCTCGCTGCCTCGTTCTGCCTTCTACGCCTCCCCGCCTCTGACGGCCCCAGTGCCCCGACCCCGGGAGAGAGAGGAGGGAGGGAGAGAAGAGGGAAGGAGCCACCGGTGTGCTCCCCGGCTCTAGCTTTGCCGCCGCCGCCGCCGCCTGTTGGTGGAATCCTGGAAGTGTGAGGAAAGGAAGAGGGAAGAGAGGAAAGAGAGAGAGAGAGAGAGGTGAGGAAGAAGATGAGATGGGGACTTACATGTGGGTCTCATAGTTTTATTTTTTTGTTGGTTATAATGCCACGTAGGATAAAGACTAAGTCAACATGCGTCACGTAGGACAAAACAACTGTCCAAACCACCTAGGGTGGCAAATTGAACCGGTATTGATAGTTGAGAGATTGGTTATAGCTGGTTTTGCGGTTGAGGGATACAAATCAGATCCGACCTTTATTTGAAGGCGTCAAATTGGACTTTTTTCTTTTATTTTGGGATGGAGGGAGTAGTCATAGGCCTATCGAAGTTAATTGGCCGGAGTTGAGGCCCATCATAGACAATTAGTATAGGTAGATGGATGGGAATTTTTTTGATTTTTATATTTATTTATTAAAAGATTTGCAAAAGTAGATTTTTGTTTGAAAAAATTGCAAAAATAGACTCCCACCGCCCTCTGGGAGGGCGGTTTTTAAAAATCGCCCTTCCAGAGGGCGATTTTATGACGTGGCTGACGGCCGTTGGACCCCGGCTGACGGCCGTCAGCCATTTTGCAGGTGGCACCTCGGACTCCCAAAAACCGCCCGAGGAGAGGGCGGCAAGGGGGCCGCCTGCAAAACGGCGCGGGGCGAGGGCGCGGGCGCGGGCGAAGGGCGCGGGCAGCAGGCGCGGGTGCGGGCGCGGGCGTGGGCGCGGGCAGCAGGCGCGGGCGCGGGCGTGGGCACGGGCAGCAGGCGCGGGCGCGGGCAAGCGGCGCCGGTGTGGGCGCGGGCAGCAGGCGCGGGGAGGAAGGCCGGCCCCCAGGGCGCATTTTGGAGGCGGCCCCCTTGCCGCCCTCTGAGAGGGCGGTTTTTGGGGCCGTCGGCTGGCGCCCCGATGGCCGTCAGCCACGTCATCAAATCGCCCTCCTAGAGGGCGATTTTTAAAAATCGCCCTCTAGGAGGGCGGTGGGAGTCTATTTTTGTAATTTTTTCAAACAAAAATCTACTTTTGCAAATCTTTTAATAAATAAATATAAAAATGCAAAAAATTCAGATGGATGGATGGATGGTGCATTAGAAAAAAAATGATATATCCAAGTTAATGGGACGGAATTTCGGCCCATCAAGTACAAACAATAGGCCAAAGATCTAGTAGGCCGTAGGCCTATAGCCCTCCTACTCACACACAAAAAAGCCTCTTTTAGGCCCAACTACCTCTCACAATCTCGTTTAGGGGAGGCCGCGACGTGAAGCCTCTGGATTCAGGAAGCAACCGCCACAGACGCCTCGCCCGCGGAGATAAGCTTCCTCCTCTGCTGCATCCAGGTTCCCCGCCGCTCACAGCCGTCCCGACCCCGGCGGCCGGACGGATCCGGCGAGCTGCCGGTACACATGGCCGTCCTCCTCCGCACCACCACCTCCGCCGCCGCCACGACCGCCACCGGCTCCTCCTCGGCGATCCTCGCCACCACGTTCCGCCGCGGCGGCGGCCGGCGCCTCGTCGTCCTACCGACACGCGGGTCGGCGCCGCGCCGCGCGGCCTTCACGGCCCGCGCCTCGGCCAAGCCGCTGGAGGTCTGCGCCAAGGCCTCCGTCACCGTCCCCGGCCGCCTCGGCGACTGTGAGCTCTCTATCACTATCTATCTCTGTGCGTGCGCTGTGGATGAATTTAGGAGGAGTAATGTAGGTGGTATTGTCAGTTAATTGGTTAGGGCTGAGGTATACTCGGTTTGTTTTGCGACATAATCCAGGCAAAAATTGTTTCACATGCTAACACACATTTTTGCCTGATTAGAGCAACTGCTACTAAACTAACATACAGAACATACTGTCTGCCAAATTAGCATTGGCATCTGATTGGTTAGGGTAACAAAACGCGTTGGCAATTTCAGTATCCTAGCATTTTAAGGACATGAAGTACATGATATTAGAAGCATAATTTTACAGCTGATAATTTAGTCGCATTGGGAATTTTATGTACCACTCCCTCCGTTCCATATTGTATAAGATGTTTTAGTTTTATTCTAAGTCAAACTTCTCTAACTTTGACCAAGTTTATAGAAAAATGCACCAATATCTACAACATAAAATTAGTTTCATTAAAATCCACCATGAAATATGTCTAGTTTATTTATTTGGTAAAATAGATTTTAATTATTTTTCTATAAACTTGGTCAAAGTTGGAGAAATAACAAAACTAAAACATCTTATGATATGAAACGGAGGGAGTATCATGTTGAAAAGGTTCCATCATTCTGAGTTAAATTCGCTACGTTTGTCACAGGTCCTTTCACACAAAGAGTTTTGTTGACAATAGAGGAGAAACATCTTCCATATGATATAAAACTAGTTGATCTTGCTAACAAACCTGATTGGTATGTATCTGGATATGAAACATGCTTTTCAGATTGTCCGTGGCTGTTGCACTGGTTGATAGTTCCATGCCCATCATGCTTTTGTCTTGCCTTACCAGGTTTTTGAAAATTAGCCCAGAAGGTAAGGTGCCTATTGTCAAGCTTGAGGAACAATGGGTTGCTGATTCTGATGTTATTACACAAGCAATAGAAGAGAAGTACCCTGAACCATCCTTGGCAACTCCTCCAGAAAAGGCTTCAATGTAAGTGTTTTATTAAGTGCCTTCCTTTATTGTTACTAACAGGCATAATAAAAACAAGAAGGATTCCATAGCTAGTTAGCTACACTTAAAGTAATACACCAGGAAAAGCCCATTTATGATGATGATTTTTTGTTGCTATCTGAATAAGAGTATAAGTCCAGACCTTCTACTGAGAATTGGCGTTTGAAAGAGTTGGCTGACTTCTTTTACTTAATAATAAATCTGGCCTCCTGGCGTTCTAAGGTTAAAATAGTACCTGACATATCCCACATGTCGTAACTGTATCATTGATCGCATGTATTTCTAAAAAATTCTGCAATCATTTTTTTTTATAAGTTCCATGGTGTTGCTTACTACACAGCATTTCTGTTCATACTAGCATCCTAACCATTCACCATTGTGAATAAATTTCTTTACAGAGGGTCAAAAATATTTTCCACCTTTATTGGTTTCCTTAAAAGCAAAGATCCGAATGATGGAACAGAACAGACACTACTTAGTGAGCTGACTTCATTCGATAGTTATCTAAAAGACAATGTAAGTGGGCCTAATGGCAATTATGTTGGCTTGCTAATTTTGCAGCTCATATTTGTTTCCGTAACTTAGCTGAAATGTACAATGTTCTAGTTCTAAGATGCCATTTGGTGCAGGGTCCATTTATTAATGGCGCAACAATATCTGCTGCTGATCTCTCTCTTGCTCCCAAACTATATCACATGGAGATAGCTCTAGGTCACTATAAGAATTGGTCTGTTCCAGATTCACTTTCACATGTGAAAGATTATATGAAGGTATATTATTTATATGTTTATTTATTGGTGTAAGGGTGTTTGCGTTTTGTCTTTTTGATAGTTTTTACATGATATTGCTTCCCGAACTGACCTGGATTATAAAGAAACCATAAGTTAATGCCATTTTTTCTCTCCCTGGGCAGGTTCCGCACATAATGAACATGTAACTAGGGTCGTTACCATAATGTGCTGATATTCCTTTGGCTCATGTAAAACATTGCCCCGTTTTATACAGAGGTTGATCAAATAATCACTTTTTAGATGAAGGAATAAACATTCTGGAGTGCAAACAGATTAAATATTATTTGGGTTATTGAGGCACTTAACTGAACATCTGATCCATAGTTCCTAAGCTGTGGGTTAACTTTACTTGGAGTTGAGAATTTTGGACACAAATCCAATTTGTTTCGTGGTATGATGGTCCTGTATCTTATGTTCAATGCATGTCGTAAGTTACCCTGCAGAAAACTGTCATTGCTCCTTCAGTGCAATTATACTGATTATTAGTGTGTTATGTAAGCTGTCAAGTTCGTAAACCGGTTACTTTTCACTTTCAATTTATTCGGTATATTACTAAGGATGGTGGGGTTTGGACATTCTGTCCTAACTGAAGTATTTGAATCGCAGACTATCTTCTCAATGGATTCATTTGTCAAGACTCGAGCTCTGCAAGAGGATGTCATTGCTGGGTGGCACCCAAAAGTCATGGGTTAAATTCTAGCTGTAAAAGTAAGGCACACTGAACTACATTGTACTTTTTCAGTAAAAGCAAGAGTTTACATCGTGCACAAGCCAATTTCCGTATTAATACCACTTGTTGCTGCTGAAATATCTAGGCCTTTCTTTGTTGAGGTAATTATGATGTACGGTGGGAAAATGAACCTAGAAGAAAACTATTTCTTGGGTTACCCAATTTTGCAAAGGTTTGGTACTTGATACCAGATTGAGGACACCCATAACACAATTCGATTGGACATCCACTTTTTAGTGATTATACACCTTAACTGTACATTAATAAAATCTGGGAGGCACCTATTTTTTAGTTTGTAGCTGATTTTTAAAACAGTAAAGCGCACAACATCAAATTATCTACTTTGTATTATGACATTGAACAAATAACTAAATGATGGTCAAATATTGGTCATTGTCAGAAAGAGATGAACCTAATCCTCGAGCTGTCCTGAATCCCCTTACTGCCATATCAAGATCTTGATTCCTCATATATCCTGAAAGACCACTCTTTCGTAGAAGAATGCCTAACCGCCGCAGTTTATCTAGGGCGGATGCCTCCTAAAGATTAATAGAGGTGTGCAAAGGTAGGCAAATGGTATAGGCTTGCTTGATTGTGAGACCGATTGGTCAAACAAAGATGAAAGTTGGCCATAGTGATCTGGGAGTCCCGTGTGGAAGGGATCTCGCTCAACGGATCAAAAGTACGTCAGGGATAATAGGCTAATGACTCCAAAGAGCTCTCGTTGACGGAGTCATTTGGCCTCTCGATGTCTAACTCATCACATCCTAGGGTTGAATAAGGTCCCAAGTGTTTCAGTTGTTCGCTGATGAAAGTGGTAGGTGAGTTGGGTTTGGAACGTCGTGAGACAGTTTGTTTTCTATCTACCGTTGGTGTTAAAACGGAGAACTGTGAGGCACCAACCCTAGTACGAGAGGTCTGGATGTTTTCCCATTTCTCAAATTTGCCGCAGTTGCTGCATCCTGGATCAATAATAACCTTCAGTTTTTGTTGCTCTCCCCAACTGGCGCGTAAGTAAGGCCCAAGTGCCGTGTTAATTTGGCGAGGTCGAGTGTTCAGTCACTTTAATTCCTCACTTCTTTGTCGTCGTGCTAGTAATCCTAGTCCTACTCATCACAATAGGGAAATAAAATGCGGTTTACTTCATCAAATTTATAGATCCAGTTGAGCTTGCAAACGCAGGTTTGCATATCTTACCACCAACAGCAGCACCTATTAGAGCCACAGCAATAAAAATGGGCATATTGGCCAAAGAGGCACAGCAAGCATTGACATAGTTGAAATAACAGAAGCTTTCAGCAGGTCACGTTGCATCCATTTCTGCAGCGAAAATTTTCAAACAGGTGAAAATACCGGGTAAAATGCTGCACGATAAAGTAGAAAGGAAGGAAAGAAATCAGTCTCAAATGTGAAGGATATACATTCTGAACGAAGAGCTTGATCGCTCCTACTAAGTTTTCCAAATAATGTACCAAGTTAAAGCACTACGTTGTAAAAAGTTTATCAATCCAAAGCGAGAAAAATACTGCTCGACCTTTAATTGGCAAAAGGACGATCTGATCGACGGAGAAATAATCAGGTTACACATACCTCGAATTAGAATCTCTATGAGTGTACTGCACCGACAGGGTTGTCAATTATCCTGACACGTCATCTCACAAATGCAATGCTCCATTTAGGCGTCAGTCCATCCCACACGCCCATGCTTTTCTTCTTTTTGACTCCGAGAGAAATATCATGTCAGTTATACAAATAAATACATTTTAACTTACAGACAAATTACTCAAAACTATAGTACCATCCTCCTGTCCTGAGTATGCATTGCATTAATCTCAATCAGAATCGGCAGGTTGAAGTATGAGACATGAAGAATTCAAGATAGCGCTGGCAAATCAAATCCACTGTCAAGTGGAACAAACTGATGTTCAGAAGATACTATTTCTTAGTACGGATGAGAATGCACGTATCACTGCACCCCTATCCGTGAAAAGAATCATTGGTCATCAGCATTTATTTTTTACATACAGAAAATGACCTTGAAGTTGTGCGTGCTCACGGCTCACAAGTCATGTAAGCTCTGTTTCCGTCTCTTCCCTCTCTTCCTCTGCCGAATGCGCAATTTCCAACAGAGACATCACAGTCGTCACAATTTCTCAAAAGCTTATGAAGACAAGCTTTTGGATGACTTATTAGCCAAGTGATGCCAACTTCTTCTCCAGCCGCTTTGCTGATCGGAGGGCCTCCAGAGCCTCTGTCTGTTTCCCTTCACGCTTCAAGTTTAGAGCCTTCAGTTTCTCAGCCTTGATCTGTTCCTCAAGCTGGGTCTTCTCACTCTGAGGCTTGGTTGTAGCTGCCACAGTTGGCTTTGCCTCAGCTTTCTTCAAAGGCTGTGTGTTAGAACATTGCACGGACAGATCAGCATCACTCCAACCGATCGATTTTAAGGCAGACATGATTTGCGGATCAAGAAGATCCTCCACAGCTGCATCGTTTGCATCAGACGCCTTGCCTCCAGAAACCTGGCTTTCTGATTCTTCCAGTTGGCTCTCCAGTGACTTAGCCAACTCGAATTCCGCATCAGCTTCTGCGGTCTTTCCTTCTCTCCGCAACTTGAGCGCATTGCGTTTGTGAGCAAGGGATTCACGTTGGATTTTGAGACGGTCTCGACTAGGCAATGCTTTCGGAGGCTGAACTGACTTTATCTCTTGTGCTGGAGGGACAGAGGGAATGTCATCAGTACGGCTCTTGGCGCTGGCAGATTGTTGGATCAAGTTGGTCTCTTGCACAACAGGTTTTGTCGATTCATCCCTACCACTTGCACTGTTCTCTTGAGAGACTTCAAGACGCTTTTCTAAGAGTTTTGCCTGTTTCAATTCTTCTCTAGCTTCTGCCAGTTTACCATCCCTCTTAAAAGCAACCGCTTTTCTCTTATGAAAATAAGATTTTATCTTTGAGAGTGTCATGTCCGTGCGAATTCTGAGGTTCTTTATTATAATGTACATCAGAAGGTGAATGCAATCTTTCTGCTGTTACCATTGGATCAGTAAAGGATGACTGGGGCAAGGTTGAACGTGCTCCTTCAGAATGAACTTTTGATGCATGATCTGGTTTAGGAATAATTGGTTCGGTTGGTGGTATGCTTTGGGAACTAGCTTGAGCATCCGTAGATGCAGCAAGTTCAGCTGCATGCGCTGGGAACGAAATAACCCCCTCCGTGGCATTTCTTACTTTAGACAGGTGTGCACTAGTATCAGGACTGGGGGCACCAGACTTATTTTCCCTAAGTTGCTGTCCAGCAGTGCTTGCACTTTGTTGACTAGCAGTCAAGTTACCCGACTCTTCCATCTCTGACAGCTGCTGCTCCAAGACCTTTGCCTTCTCCAGTTCCTCCTCAGCTTCTGTGTTCTTTCCTTCCCGTCTGAATGCAAGAGCTTTCCTTTTTATAGCAAGTAATTCCTTCTGAATCTGGCCCTTGCTCTTTGTTGGTTTCTGAGAAACTATATGCAAACTATTCGATGGCTTATTAATTCTGCTCACAGAGTCAGCATCATCATCTTCCCATCCCATATTTTTCAACACAAATAACAATGCTGGATCCTGCATGTCATTGTCAGTTACCTCAGGTTCATACCCTTCATCAGCAAGATCCAGACTTGGAGGTTCAACCTTATATGGGGGAGTTGACCCAAAGCTCCTATTTTCCTTGACCACAGGTCTCGTAGAAGAATTTTCAAGGTCTTCAAGTTGCTTCTCAAGAACACTGCCTTTTTTTAACTCTTCCTCAGCCTCATCCACCTTTCCTTCCCTTCTCAACACTAGTGCCTTCTTTTTCAGGGCCAGAAGTTCTCTCTGAATTGCAAGCTTAGATTTTGGTGCTGACACAGACCGCGCATTTATCTCTGTGACATCTTCAGTGTGTGTGCTCCCGTGTCCTTGTAGGGAAGGAACTTTTGAGTCTGATTGTTCAGTTTCCAAATCCTTCTCGAGGAGCTTTGCCTTCCTAAGCAATGACATGGCCTCTGCAACATTACCAGCCTTCTTGTGGGCAACAGCCTCTCTTTTAAGAGCAAGCACTTGCTCCTTTAATGCCTCTTGATTCAATGAAGAAACAGGACCATGAGTTTCCATGTGTATATCATCCTCTTCACATCCAGCCAAATGATTTTAGGGCAGCAGTCATATCTGGGTCATTCATGTCATCATCTGTAACATCAAAGTTGCCATCGATGGGAACATCATCAGAGGTACCCAGTAGTTGTTCAAAATTAAAACTAGGGAATCTTGGATTGTCCAAAAGAATGCCATCCTGATTGCCATCGTCCATGTTATGAATAAGTGCAGCCAAATCATCATCAGACTCGTCTGCTTCACCCAGAATCTCCTGCTCTTCTAGTTGTCTTTCCAAAAGTTTAGCCTTCTTCAGCTCTTCCTTTGCTTCAGCAAGTTTACCTTCTCTTTTCAGCAACAGGGCCTGTCTTTTCAGAGCATTAACCTGAGATTTGTCTATACTGCCGGTTTTGTTGCCCTCTAGTGGTTTCGGTGCTACCTCTCTAAGAATCTGTGATAACTCTCCTTCCACACTGATAGCAGTTGTTCTTGTTTCATCATGAAGATCTGCATCTGACCATCCTAAATCTTTAAGTTCAGAGGCAAGATCATTCTTTTCTTTCCTAACCCTTCTCCCAGGCAAAGACTTTTTCGATTCAGCCTCATCAGAACCGTCCAGATTCTTGGAACTAACTGCAGAACTTACATTAGGGTCCTGAGCTTTTGTAGCCATTCTCCTGTTTCTTTCTCATTCTAATTCCAGTGCCGCGCGCTTGCCTCTCAAGCTCTTTTCCATGCTTGAAAGCCCGAAGTGCTTCCTCAGGTTTACCTTCTGACTTTAGAGTTTTGTGCTTCTTTTTCTCTTCCACTGCTTGCTGGCGCAGTTCCTCGGGGGTAAAAATTGACCCAGTGTTGCTGAGTTCATAATTTTGTGCTTCAATAGAGGGGTTCCCATCCATTACCATCGCATACTGAAAGCACCTGATTTGATTTTGTTCTTCTGGACTGGAACTAGAATTGAGATTAATGCTAATACTCATTGAGGCGCCAGGAAGCTCGAGATCGAGAGACTCCCTGCGAGAAAACTTGGTCTGCACTCCATCCCCCCCCAGAATTTCACTAAGAACGTCATCCTCTGGGTTAGAAGCTGCTTTTGCGTTAGCTGCAAAAAAAACAAAGCATGTACAAAGAATTAAATAGCTCTCACAAAACAAATGAATAGGCAATTCTATTGTGTTTACAGCTTGGTGAGACCAGCAGGTACTTTGGCATTCAATTGCATTATTAGTCATAGATTAGTCTTATATATGGGAGTTTTTTTTATTTAGGCACCATTCAATTGCATTCCTACTGTTATTTGCTTCTACGGACTTGGCATTGAAAATTTTACATTTGAAATATTCGAAATAATGAACAAAGCACTGGATGGAAAATGTAAAAGTTCAAATATGTATAATCTACAGTAAATAACACTTGCAGAACAAAGACCAAAACTAGTTAGGAACTCCAGCACTTGAAATTTCAAGTTGTAGGAGTGGAAGGGGAACTAAATCTTTTACATTAAAAACATAGGAGAAGATAGACTCCATTTGATTGAACACATCTTGTCAAAGGGCTTAATTAGAAGTAGGTAGCACCATAAGATATACTCACTCTATCCCAAAATATAAGGCGTATAAATATTTTACATGGTCCACAATATAGTACTTTGACTATTAATTTAATTCATAGTATATTATCAACAACTACAAAATTAACATCATATGAAAGTACTTTCAAATACGAACGTAATAATATGACATGCATGGCACTAAACTTATATATTGCTATTTTAATTATTAGTCAAAACTCAAAAGTTACGAATGTTGACTTTCCTTAAAACAAGGGCGCTTTATATTTTGGGACAGAGTAGTGTCTGCTGTCTCTTCTGTTATTGACCCTATGGATATACTTCACAAGCATGGCCAAAAGTCAAAAAGGGAGAAAAGGATGTTGCAAAGTTCAGCCCTGCAGCTAAATTACAGTTTGTGCACAAGCGCTCAACTATGCTCTTAAATGGAAACATTGCAAATTCAATAGCAGTTGTGTCCCATTCCCATTCTGACAATCACATTTTATTTAACCAGAAATCAAACACTTTAAATTGATTATTTAAAAAAACATATTCATTTATACAGCAGGCAGATTAGAAGTACCAATTATCAACCTAATCTAATTTCTTTCATCAGAAGATATAACTGACAGAAACAATAGGCAAAAGAAATTCACCTTTTGAAGCTCTGTTTTTGTGTCCATATCTCAGCTCGTAACGTGCTGCTTCTTCAAGCTTTTTGCAAGGATCACAGATTCGAACAGGTGAATCACCCTGTCCACGTAAAACCATCCTCTGCTGGGTACAGTTGCTGCAGAACAAACCTCCACATCTTTGGCAATGATGCTACATATTGAAAGAGAAAAAATTAAACGGTTCCTGCTGCAAAAATAAGATACAAAAAACTGGCAGCTTGTACCAATGGATTAAGAGTAACATAACAATTCAAAGTGAATTGAAACATTTAGGACCTATGCAGAATAAAGAAATTTCAAAGGAAACAGTACAATTATCAGGAATCCAAGAAAATTCACACATTCCAATGGGAGCTTAAATAGAAGATTTTAATCTAGCCTCGTAATTTTCCGTACTCCATACTTACAAGCAGGAATGACTAAAATAAACAACAACGAAACCATGAGAAATGCATCAATTACCAATTAGCATGCAATAATAGCTAAGAAGTTAAATTGCACTCCTTTTGATCAAGGGACAGATAAATGATGGCAAAGTACAGGTCCACAAAAGTAAACCAGTACGCCCAATTGGATTTCAGAATATAAGGTCTTCATCCAACTAGGATAACAATATTATGTGATAGGACAGAAAACATCAACGCTAGTAACAACCAACATATGGTTAACATATTTGTGCCATGGTTCCTAGTAATTTTTGCAGGTAAAGGGCATTAAGGAAAAAGAGCGATCCAGAAAAGGAAAAAATTTCCATGAAAAGTAATTGAGGTCGTGATGTGACAATTAAAGAAGTGTAGCACCATCAGCAAATTTTCAGCAGAACAACCCTCCTCTACAAGTTTACAGTAGCAGAGTATGATGTGTTTCACTTTTATATTATCATTGCAAGGCGGAAAAAAGAAGACATTCGATTACCTTCCTAGTGAACAAGGAGAATTGAACAGAGCAACCCTGGCAGTGGGTTGCATCCACCACCCAGCTTGCCCCTCGCATAGATGGCTTTGGCGGCAATCCGATCTTTTCCAACATGGTTACAAGCACGAAGAAACCTCTCCCACCTGCAAACATCAAGAACTTTACATAAAATTTATCTTTCAAGATCCACCTCACTTCTAGTCATGGAAGTATATTTATTATCATATCATGGTTAGTCATGAAACATCTTCAAATCCTCATAGGCCCCGCCCATCCACTGTTCGATTTAAATTACCAAAATGGCTACACCTTATGTTACCATATCAGTACTAATAGCTTATGCGGAGCAGATCAATCCCCCAAACAACGATGGCGGCAGCATCGCAGATCGAGTCTGGCCCAGTGGCGGCGGCGGCGGCGGCGACAGCGCAGATCGAAGCTGATCCGGTCGGTGGTGGCACAGATCGACGCCGTGGGCCCGCGGATGTACCCACCCAAGTACCCAACGATGTAGCGGACGATCTGAACGCCCGGAGCAACAATTCCTCAGAGATAAGCAAACCAAAATCTGTTCGAGTTCGATTCGATCACCTTGCGAAGTTCTCGAGGACGAAGTCGATACGCCGCCGCGCCTCTTGAACTCGGGATTGTCGGAGACGACTCCGGGGAGGGGCGAGCGGCGGGCGAGAACGAGGCGGGCGCACCCACAGCTAGGGGGGCAGTGGAGGTCGAGGAGGCCTCGGTAGTCGGTGCAGGTGCGGCGGGAGGGAGCTAGGCGGCTACCGGCGACGACGAGAACGCTGCAGCGAGCGGCGAGAGGTGTGGACAGCGGGGGAGAAGGGACGCGAGGGGAAGGAGACGACGAACGAGAGAGGAAGGGGATGGCTGACACGTGGGCCCACTGGGTGTAATCTTTCGCGATCAAAGTAAACCAAAGACCTGAGAGATGAAAGACACTTTCTTCAACAAAAGCTACTCCAGGTTTAGGGACGGGGAACACACTGGTCACTGCCGCCGCCGTGGCGCTGAGGTTTAGGACGGGGGAGCGCCGGCGCCGCCGTGCCGAGGGAGGACGGGGTAGCGCCGCGGCCGTCGCGCCGACGGCCCCCGAGGGAAGACGGTGAGCGCAGCCGCCGTCGCGATGGATTCCACTCAGGAAAGAGCTAGGAGCCCACCAAACCAATCCATCCCCACTTTTCGAATTTTTTTATTTTTTTATTTATTTAATAAAATGTTTACAAAACTACATTTTTATTTTAAAAATTTACAAAAATATACTCCCACCGCTCTCTGGGAGGGCGATTTTTATGAAATCGCCATTCCAGAGGGCGATTTGATGACATGGCTGACGGTCGTTGGCCGGACGGTCCACGGTCATCGGCTATTTTACGGGTGGCCCTCTGGCCAGATTTTTGCAGGACGACCTCTGCCGCTCTCTCATAGGGCGGTTTTTAGCTCCCCCAGTATAAAACCCTCTCCCAGACTCCAAAAATGCCATAAAATTCACACAAATTACAGGAAAAAAAAAGAGAGAGCTGAGAGTGAAGGACAACGAAAGCGTCAAAGCCCTGCCGATTTACGGATTCGTCTGCAGGTAATATTTGATGTCTCTTTGTAATTTCTATTTATATTCATTAAATAATGTAGTATGTGTAGTATTAGACTAATTTTTTCACAGATAAATAAATGTTAGGTTTGTTTCACAGAGTGTAGATCTATTGTAGTTGAGCATAACAGCTAAGGATATTGATAGAGCGTATGAGAGAAATTAGCTTTTTTTACTAAATGAGTAGCACTAGTTTGAGAAACGCTCGGGAGATGAAAATGTGGACGATAATATTTTATTTTTTATAGTCATTGTGTAGTATACCCTTAGGTATAGTTTTGTATAAGATATTTTTGGCCTAGTGAGTTTTAACTTGTGTTTATTTGGTTATAATGTAGGTTGCTATGGATGTATCCGGTATGTCCATTCATCTACGACCTCCGATTGACGAGCCTCCGCCGATGTGTTGGTGTGGAGATAATTACAAAGTTGCAATAAGTGAGAAGAATTACACATACCGGCAAAGGTATTGGATGTGTGCAAATTACGTCTACTCCCCGGAGAAACCGAAACCACAAGGAAAAAAGGGGAAGGCAAAGAAACTAGTGGAGGTAATACGAATTATTTTATACTACGAAATATTTGAACTTTTGAGCTAATAAATTTGTATATGTCAAGGCACCGAAGCCTCCTCCGCCTCTATACGACTTTGTGCAATGGATAGATACGGAGATCCGTCCACAGGACCACGGTATCTTCGCATGTCGCAGGAATGGCACAGGGACCACCTCGAACGTCTTTAGGCGGCAGAAGAAAAGTGGAAGGCTGAGCAGAAGAGGAAGGAGGAGAAGGAGCGGCAGGAGAAGGAAGCCCATGAGGCAGATAGGGAGAGAAAGCGGGAGAGGGCACGGCGTGCAAAGGAAGCTAGGCCAGAGGCGGCGAGGAAGAGGAAGTACCCACGCTGCACACAATAGTTGCATCTCTAGTTGGTTATCTGTTTAAAATTCCCTAAGACATGTAATAACGATAACTAGAAACGTTTGATGTGCCGTTTGTACTCTTTGGATGGATAGTTTCATTATGTTCATATGCAATTAACGTGTGTTCGGTTGTCACCGCTCGGAATGTACTTTCGCCGTGAAATTGAAACTAAAAAATTCATGTTTTTGATCAGTTTCGTCACAAACATAGATCGTGAGGAGCACATCGTTTGATCAACGAGCGTAAACGAAGTAAAGGGGTTTCTTCAGTATATGTAGAATTAATAAAACATGATATACAATAGACAAACTATCACTGATACAACGTACTACGGGCCCTGACCGTAACCTCTAGCTCTCTTTGTCTTCCTACCCTGCATTCGCACCTGCCCCTGAGAGTACGTCAGCCGGTCTGGTGGTACGGCACGGCCAGTGCAGGTCGTCTGCACGGGTGTGGCAGCTGGTGGGTCCTGTGTCTGTGGTGGCGGAGTTTCTTCGAGCTGCGAGGCTGCTAGTATCTCCTGGATCTTCTCGCCCAAGTCCTCCAAGTCGTCCCCCTCGAAAGGATTCGGTGCCCAACCGCTGCCGCGTGCGCCCTGCGTGGAGGAGCTAGCGCCAGCAAACATCCCCGGCGTTGTAGAGTGGAACCCTGTACACCAAAATATTGATAATTGCAAACCAAAATTTTGCAAGACAAAAATAAACTTTGATATAACCTAAAGGACCTCCTGTGGTAGGCCGGGGGGCACTTGTCGTGCCCAGCTGCGCGTGTGGTCGTGTGTGGTACACTCCATGCGTCGACGTGTTAGCTCCAGAGGGATGTAGGTACGGTGTAGCGAAAGCTGTAGGGAAGCATATTGATGTACAATGGTACAAGTCGTAGAAGGAAACATGTTATGAACCGATGGTTAGTCCAATTTACCTCTGGAGGGGCCAGATGGCTGACTGGAACCCTGCGGTCGCACTCCTGCTCCTGCTCCTGTTCCTGCTGGCCGTGGTTGTTGCTGCTGTACAACTACGGGAGGTACCGCATGGACCGCACGACAAGTGAGCGCACGAATCACTGTGTGTATCGCCTAACGAATCCTCCCGAAGGTCGTCCTCTGCTCATCTGCATTCAACACGATCCCACTGTCCAACCGTCCGAACGCCGCGTTGCGTTGGCCTATTTCAAATGTGACATGAACATGTGTTAGAACCGTGGACACGTACAAAGGGAATAGCAAAGTACAAAGATAATGTGACGTACCGCGTGGAAATAGTCCTGATCATGGTGTCTAGGATACGTGTCCGTCGTAGCGGCGACGTGTGGCTGTGGATCATCTGGGGTGAACGTTACGCGTGTGCGGGCCTGGTACCACGTGAGGTAATCTAGGTAGGTCTCCTCAGTGTGTGGATGTATCTCGTCGATCACCTCCTCCGTCGCCAACAACCAGTCCTCCACGTACTTCTGCAGTCGAGGATACCACTGAACGTCGGCTGCCTGTCCCCTACGATTATATCTATTTGCAGAGAGTGCATTAGACTACATTAAATAGTTATCGTACTAAACAAAGATCGCAGTTGTACTAACCGGTGCACATCGCGCGGCACAACGATCTCCACAGACACAGGGGAGTGCTGATGTAGTCCGAACTGTCGCATCAAGCGCTGCGGAGAGTGGGGCTCGACAAAGATGTCGAACAACAACAGCACTGTCGTCATCCAGTACGCCTGGTCGCGCGTGCAAAGAGTAGAGAGTCCGAGCGGTGCACGGGCCACGATAGCCTACGGACTATATGGCTCCCAGACGACGTCGCTGGGCAGCAGGCGATCGAACTCCATAACGAATTCGGAGTAGGCCCTCCTAACCTGCCTGTGAGCATAACGACGCTACAAGATAGGAAAAGCTTACACGTTAGTGTTTGCGCATAAGTGCTAAACATAGAATTTTACATTTTGTACCTTATGGCGACACCATACGGTCCCCATAGTCGGACGGTCCTCGGGCCACTGCCCGTACAAGCCTCCATGGCCGCCCTCGTAGGAAGAGTGCTGAATCAGAGGACGGCCTATCGCGAACCGCTCGGCTGCCCATAGCTGCAGAAGGAGAGGGCAACCAGTGATAATCATAGCTGGATTGGTCTTTGTGCACGCGTCACAAAGAGCAGGTACGTCGCCGCTAGCACAGCAGATCCCCAACTCCATTGCGGTACGCGGCCGTCCTCGCTGTCGGCGATCGCACGAGCGTAGTGGATCAGTCCCTTGTCCACCACGTGCCCGTGAGTGCTGGTGAACATCACCCACCCGAACAGCCATAACAGGTACGCCTCCATGCTCCGCCGCACCGAGTAGTCGTCGGCTTCATCGTCTAGCTTATCAGGCTATAAAGGAAGATTATAGGCAGCAGCTCTGTTGCTTTGTAAATCGGATGATTGTGAATGAAAGGAATCCTCGACTTACGGTGAACTATAGCAGCCAAGCCTGTGAGGGGCCGTTCGTGGTGTAAGGCGGTAGCGAACCCGGGGGTCCAAGTTCAGGTCGACGATGCATGGGCTCGAACCGAGCAGTAATGTCCTGCGACCAACCGTGCGCCCTGTCAATCGGGCCGACTGCGTCTACTGCGAGGGGAAGTCCTAGCAGGTACGACACGTCCTAGAGTGTGGGAGTCATCTCGCCTCACGGTAGGTGGAACGTGTGGGTCTTCGGTCTCCAGCGATCTACCAGTGCTGCCAGAAGTGACCGGTCAGCGTCCCATCACTTGGTGGGGTCTCTCTCGTCCGGTGCGGGCTCAACTAGCCTACAGCGGAAGAAGTCCAGCCTCACACAACCTGCAGAATATAGCACTGTAATCAATATTAAGGAACATAGATATGCACAAACAATGTGAATGAATATTCGTATAGCTCTTACCTCTCACGGAACCGAGGGTCTATCCGCAGGAGGTGACGTGAAGGCCGTGGACGGAAGGTAGCTAGGTGGGCACCCTCCACGGCTGACAGGTAAGACCGGTGGGACTGGTCGAGACCTCGGTCCAACAGCTCTGGTGTATGGTACGTCATACCTGCATGCAAATAGAGAGTTAGCGTTAATTATTATTAAAGTTTATAGTATTGTTACATGATAATAAAAAAACAACAATACGGTACATATCCTTCTATAACAAAGAACTAGTATTGACTTACACTACACCGTAGCACCACCAATTGTTCGAGAACGCCTAAGACGGGGTCGTCTTGAAGTTGTGCCTTTACCCGTAGAACGACTGCCATCAGCGGCTGAACCCGACGGTCCAGCTTCCGCCGCACTTGGAGCGGTTGCATCCTTTGGACATTTCTTATATGTATGACCTATTTGGTTACACTTTGAACAACGTTTATGCCTTCCACCGGCTTCTGACTCATCCATGTCATTACGGATGCGTCTTGTCTTGCGGCGACCTGTTTTATCCCTCAATTTTGTTGGGTCAGGAATGTACATAGCTTGAGGATACTCCATAGTAAATGTACCCGCAATACCGAAACCGTATATCTCTCCGCTCCAGGTATTATAGATTACTTCTTTCCTGAAATAATGTGAGACAAAATAGCGTGCTTCTATCTCGCACTCACCGCTAGCGGCAATAACGTGAGAGCATGGCTTGTGGAGCAGACTAGGTTTTCGGCACGAGCACTTGCAGGTCCCGTCTTCCTTCAGCACACACTCCTGCACAACTCTTTTGCGGTAGATTCCGCGCATGCCCTTGTCGACACACAATATTTCAAATCTGTGTTCTTGTGTGCCTTGAGGTAGAGTATGATGTCTTCGGACCTTTTTACTTTTATCTTGCAGATACTTCGTTAGTAGTGTGCCAAAGAAAAGATTATTGTCCGTCATTGAGGGCCCAGCTGCTCTGAACCGATCTCTGAAGTACTTGCATGTGCCATGCAAGATAAATTCAATTATGCCAATAAGTGGGAGCCCTCGAACACCACGCATCACCCAGTTATAAACCTCTGCCAAATTTGTGGTCATTATGCCAAACCGAGAACCATCCTTGTCATACAACAATGCTCATTTCTCCTTTGGCTCATTCTCAATCCAATCTAAAAATTTTCTAACTAAGGATGCAGACATTCTTCTCATATGTGATCCGTCGCTTGATAGAGGTCCAAGAACTTGTGGAGCCTCATCCCCTCCAATGCTAGCCCTCCTGGACTGCTTATCTGCTAGTTTAGAGGTCAGCTCAACCAACCTCCTCCAAAGCTCATTGAATTTCTTCTCTTGATTCTAGGCGCAAAGCCTCTTGAAAAGATCCATAAAGTGTTTATTCTTAAATTGTCTGTAGAAATTAGCACCCATATGACGTATGCATCATCTGTTTTGGACATCAGACTACCTTGGTGGGCATCCCTTCTCAACACATCCATATATCAATTCCTCAATTGCACGCAGCAAGCCGGCGTGACGGTCATGTATAAGGCATACGACTGGTCTCATCCGTACAACTGTAGCGTGACAGTCATATATAAGGCATACGTCTGGTCTCATTCGTACAACTGCAGACTTAACCCTTTCTAGAAACCAATACCAACTATCAGTGTTCTCACTCTCAACAAAAACAAAAGCCACTGGTAGAATTTGGTTATTTTCATCAACTCCAATTGCTGTTAAGATCTGCCCTCTGTACTTTCCGGTCAGAAATGCCCCATCGATGCAGAGGATGGGACGACAATGGACAAATGTCTGAATGCAAGTACCTAATGCAAAGAATACTCGTTGCAACACACTTTTATTACCATGGTGAATTGATAGAAAGGCTTTTAGGTCGTAGCACGTCTCCGGATTCCTCTGAAGAATACAGCCTAACAGACGAGGCAAATTATTATAGAATGCTTCAAATGTGCCAAATCTCATCTCTACAACCTTCTGTTTTGCCCTCCAAGCCTTACCATAGCTAATTGTGTATTTGAATTTCTCTTCAATATGTCTAACAATTAATCTTGGTTCGTACCCCAGATTATTGACAATATGAGAGTACATCTCTGTTGCAACAAATGCAGATGTCATGTTTCTGTGACATTTTTCAACACTGGGTAAATAACATGAATGCTCAGTCACGATTGAAACTTGCCAATAATCTTTCCATTTACCCTTAAATGCGTGCACCCGCCATGAACACCCATCCTTCATGCACTTCACTTTATATATCGATTTGCTTGACTTCACGACCGAGAACTCCCTTTAAAGTGACACGGCCCATTGTTTTACTGCCTCCTTTAAATTCTCTATATATGCATACTTAGCCCCCTGGATGACCTCATTCTCCTTGTACTCCCATGCCACATGATGTCCCTCGAAGATAGCAAGCCTAGAGAAGTCCTCGTTGCTCCATTTTGCAGGCATCACGGTGTCCTCATCAGACGAATCATCATGCTCTGCTTGCTCGTTTTCAGAATCTTCCCTATCCATTTCTTCGACGATGGTGTTGATTTGTTCTCCCTCATCTGCCACACATGTTGGCTGTCTATCTTCTTTATTCCCTCCTTCATTTTCTTCCATTGTTTCTCTATCACCTCCTGTCGTACTTGGACCCTCATCATCTTGCACGGACATTGCACCAGCGGTGTTATCTTTCTCATATATCGACATAAGTATGCCCAGTGGCCAACCACGTTGGAATGCATTCTCCACATACCATCTCCAAGTGGCAGTGCAATCCACCGGCATCAGTTCCAAAAAAAAACCTTCAGCTGCACGACTGACTACTACATACAAGGTTATTGCGCTAAGTTCAGGGTTCAGTCGAAACCCTCGCATCAGCAAGTTGTACACTGACCCAAAACTTCTCTCAGCTGGTCTATCAATCCCCTTAGCCGTTGAACTAAAATCCGACAGATCTACCCCTTCTGGACCATATCTAACATTTCCTTGCCCGTGAAATAACTGAAATATCACCTTATTTGACATTTCTGTTGATGAAAAAATACAGTTAAACTAGGTACCAATATTCTCCTCACATCTCTACAAAAATTAAATCATCTAACAGATTAACTAAAAACCTACAGATCTACGAGTAACAACTTATTTTCATATAGTTTATACACATAACCAGTACAATACTACATTAATTTATGCATAGAAATAGAAATTAGAAAATGGATAATAAATTTTACCTGCAGACGAATCAGCAAACTAACAGAGCTTCGCTGCTTTCATTCAGGCTCGCTCTCAGCTCTCTCTTCTTTTTTTCTGTGATTTTGGTAAATTTTATGACATTTTTGGAGTTTGGGAGGGGGTTTTATACCGGGGCTGCTAAAAACCGCCCTTCCAGAGAGCGGCAAGGGGGCCGCTTGGCAAAATAGCCGGCCCGTGGGTCGACCATTTGCAGGTGGACGGGGGGGCCGTCTGCAAAATGGCTGACGGCCGTGGGCCGTCCGTCAGCCACGTCATCAAATCGCTCTCTGGAAAGGCGATTTCATAAAAATCACCCTCCCAGAGGACGGTGGGAGTATATTTTTGTAAATTTTTAAAATGAAAATGTAGTTTTGTAAATATTTTATTAAATAAATACAAAAATAAAAAAATTCCCACTTTTTCACCTCCAAGCCCAAATTGATCCAGCCAATGCGGGATTGCAGCCCAAAACGATCCAAACAATTTTGCTGGGCTCAATCCATTTCAAACATAAATTTTCTTCGCGGTCGAGGCGCCATCCGCCAGTGGAAATCCTCCTCGATTTGGCCGGCAGCTGATGGGGGTCGCTGCAGCGGCGGTCCAGCTCCTGGCGACGGTGGAGGTGGACTGGGAGAGCGAGGCCTACCCGGCGTAGCGCTTGCTCGCCGTCTTTTTCCTGCTAGTCCGCAACCTCCTCGACCGCTTCTTCGTCTTCGAGGTGCGCCGCACCCACGCCCATATCTCTTACTGTTGTTGTTGATTGATTCCAGTCATGGCTTCTTTACCTGTTGGGTGCGAAAAAGCAGCAAAGTTTAGGTTTGCTGCTTTTTTCTCCGGGCTCGATTTGCGTTGGAATCCAACCAATTCGATCACCTGGCTAGCCTGGTTTAGTTTAGGCGAAAATTGCGTTGAAAATGACTATGAGATCTTGCGCAATTGCTGTCAGGATCTGCATATATGATTCCCTGGGTTAGTCTGTCTATCATTAGGATAAAACATATGTCATGTATTTTTCTAGGCAAACATGACGGGCTTGCTGGGCCAGCCTGAACACAAGTTTATTAAGGCAAAAGTTCATACAAGGAGAAGGGTTTGGCGAGCAAAGAAATGGATTGTAAGTTTAGTTGATATCTCTGATAACCTATCACACCACAATTCAATTTACTGGTTATCAGTGACATAAGCCAGCGATGTGAGTAGTATGTCTTATCCACTGGGCTGTCTGTAACCGGGAAAGCATTTGTGTTACAATGTTTTCTTGAGATGTATGTTGGGTTTTATATGTTAGCATGCTATTTCATCTTTATGTTAGGTACCATTATGTTATCTAAAAGGTAATTATGACCACTACAAGTCATTAGGATAGTGATATTAGACCTCATAGATGTTCTTAGCCTTAGTGCATACATAATCACCTTTAGAATTATGCAGAATAGGGGTGAATTACTGACCCGTTGAAGTGGAGCCCATTAGTACCGTGGTTGAAGTCGACGGCGATGCCGTAGGTTGCCGTCTGACATGTGGGTGGTGTCACCCTTCCGGCCGCCACCTGCACTGACCGGCGATAGAGGAGAAGATCGACCTTCGGTCTCCTTCCAGCGCGCTTAAAATCGGTTAGGGTTTTTCCGGGTTAGCTTAATGTGCGTAGATCGTCACCTATACACGTGCCATAGGCCCCTTTATCTTTAGCGCTAGAGGAGATCGGGGGCGATTCCGTTAGGAAGAAAACGGGCGCTTCTGATCATTGCGCAATCGTGGGAATCGGTCCATGTCGTTATCGGCGCGTGGGACTTAGCCCATGCGCCTCTTCCTGGCTCGTGGACCAGTAGATCAACCAACATTCTTCCACTTGATCTTAGGGCTAACGAGTCTAGTCTGAGTAAAATGGCGAACCAAAATAATGTGTCGTAGCGGTCAATGAAACGCCACTACGACAACAGTATTTATAGTCACCAAATTACCTCGATAGGAAACAACTTACTCTTATAGGGTGTTAATTGATTCTTATGCCCCTATTCTAAAATCACACTTATCGGCTACCTACTAATCCCATGCCGGTAATATGCTCATTAAATAAATAGGGTGGTAGTCCTTTAGTGAGCGGATCAATGAGCATTAACTTAGTGCTTATGTGCTCAACCTTAATTGTTTGATCCTGGATTATATCTTCCACAACGAAATATTTTATGTTAATGTGTTTGGCAGCACCACTTGACTTGTTGTTACTTGAATAGAACACTGCGGCTTTATTGTCGTAGTATATAGTGAGTGGTTTAGAAATACTGTCTACCACTCTTAGTCCCGAAATAAAGCCTTTAAGCCATACAAGCTGCCTGGTTGCCTCATAACATGCTATAAACTCAGACTGCATCATTAACGCTACAATGAGAGATTGTTTGGAGCTTTTCCACGAAATGGCTCCTTCTGCGAGAGTGAAAACATAGCCTGATGTAGATTTTTTATTGTCTACACATCCCGTAAAGTCAGCGTCTGAATAACCAACAACCTCAAGGTCATCAGACTTTCTATAAGTTAACATGTAGTGCTTAGTGCCTTGCAAATAACGCAGGACTTTCTTAACAACCTTCCAGTGGTTTAGACCTGGATTGGACTGATACCTGCCAAGCATTCCGATCACAAAAGCCAAGTCCGGTCGCGTACAGACTTATGCATACATTAAACTTCCGACAGCTGAAGCATACGAAATCGTCCTCATCTGATCCTTCTCTAATTGATTTTGCGGGCTTTGGAATAAACCAAACTTATCGCCCTTAACTATTGGCGCAGGCGTAAGAGAGCACTTACTCATGTTATATCTTTCAAGTACTTTGTCGATATATGACCTCTGAGATAACCCTAATACTCCTCTAGACCTGTCTCGGTGTATCTCAATACCCAAAACATAAGAGGTTTCACCAAGATCTTTCATGTCAAACTTAAGAGGACAAAAATGTTTTAGTCTCATGCAGCAAATGCTTATCGTTGCTTGCTAATAGAATATCGTCCACATAGAGTACTAAGATTATAAACTTACCACCCTTATACTTCATATAAACACAATTATCCACTTCATTCTCCTTAAATATGAAATTCTTAATTATATCATCGAATTTAAGGTACCATTGTCTAGACGGTTGCTTAAGACCGTAAATGGATTTCTTTAGCCTGCATCCCATATGTTCATTGCCTTTCATAACAAAACCTTCTGGTTGTGCCATGAAAATCTGCTCATGCAAGTCACCGTTAAGAAATATAGTCTTGACATCCATCTGATGTAACTCTAAATCATAGTGAGCTACCAGTGCCATGACAACTCTAAACGAGTCTTTCTTAGAGACAGGGGAAAATGTTTCATTATAGTCTATTCACTCTCTTTGTGAAAAACCCTTGGCTGCGAGTCTCGCCTTGAATCGTTCGACGTTTTCCTTGGAGTCATACTTAGTTTTGTAGACCCACTTACAACCTACTGTTTTAACTCCTTTGGGAATTTCTACTAAATCCCAGACATCATTAGCGCACATAGACTTTAGTTCATCTTTCATGGCATCAAGCCACTTGGATGAATTCTCACTAGTGATGGCTTCCTTAAATGAAGTCGGGTCATTTGCTTTCCCAATGTCTTCTCCAACAAAAATCTCATAGTTACTAGGAATGACAGATCTCCTGTCCCGCTATGACCCTCTTAGTTGTTCATTAGGAATTTCAGCGGGCTGAGGAATTTGCACATCAGTCTGTAAATCATTTTGTGCTATAGGTTCATTAGTATCCTCAACTGGAGATGGATCCACAGAAGAGGATGCCTATGGCACTAGCTGAGACACAGGCAGATTTTCCTCTTGGATGACTGGCATGGTGACATGGATTTCCTCAAGGTCCAACTGTCTGTCCTGTGAGCTCCCATAGATTTGATCATTTTCTAAGAAGACGGCGTGTCTTGTCTCCATAAATTTATTGACACAGTCTAGGCAATAAAAATGATACCCCTTAGATCTTTCTGGGTATCCAATAAAGTGACAAGTTCATAGTCTTAGGGTCTAATTTCTTTAAATGTGGATTAAAAGGTTCGGCTTTAGTAGCACAGCCCCATACTCTTAAATAATTTATACTTGGTTTTCCACCAATCCATACTTCATAAGGTGTCTTAGGCACGGACTTAGTAGGTACCCGATTTAGTATATGAGCAGTTGTTTTTAATGCCTCCATCCATAATTTCATAGACAGGCTAGAGTGACTGAGCATGCTACGCACCATGTCCATTACTGTGCGATTATGATGCTCAGCAACTCTGTTCTGTTGTGGTTCACCGGGCATAGAATATTGGGCAACTATGCTATTTTCCTGTAGGAATTTGGCAGATAGCCCCGGAATTTGCCTGTATGGAGCATTTTTCCTATAATATTCTCCTCCTCGGTCTGAGCGCACAACTTTAATTTTAACATTGTACTGATTTTCTACCTCAGCCTTAAAAATCTTAAACTTTTCTAATGCTTTAGACTGGTCATTAATGAGGAAAATGTAGCCATAACAGAAAAAGTCATCAGTAAACGTAATGAAGGAATTAGAACTGTCTACTGATGTCACTGGGAAGTGTCCACAAATATCCGTGTGGATTAACTCAAGTATTCCCGTACTCCTAGTGGCCCCTTTCTTAATTGTTTTAGTGAATTTGCCTTTGATACAGTCTGAGCAGGGATTTTTCTCAGTGAAATCTAATGGTTGAAGTATCTCGTCTTTAATGAGACGCTCCATCCTCCCCTTCGAAATATGGCCTAAACGACAGTGCCATAGCTTCGATGAGGTCTTATTTATCTTAACATGATTAGCAACATCACACAAAGTCATTGCAGATTCATCAAGAGAGAGCAAATAAAGTTTGACTTGTTTAAGAGCAAGGCCCACAACCTCATTATTAAACTTAATAAAACATTCAATGTCTCCAAAATCAACTCTAAAGTCATGTTCTATTAAACAAGCAATGGAAATAAGGTTCCTTTTGATAGATGGAATATAAAGAACATCATGTAATAATAACTTGAAGCCTCCTCCTAGAACTAAGGGAAGATCTTCAATAGCCTCGACATGAAGTTTATTGCCATCCGTCATTCTAAGACTTCGCTCCCCCCTTGTGATAGTCCTCACGGAACGCAATTCCTGAAATGAATTGGTGACGTGCACAGTTCACCTGAGTCAATACACCAAGAACCAGAGGCATAATTCACATAGTGCATCATCAACATAAGAAATAATATCAATAATAATGTTACCATGCTTAGCAAGCCACTTCCTAAAGCCATTACATTGTTCCTGCATGTACCCAGTCTTCTCGCAAAACTTGCACATCACATCACTGGATATAGACGCACCAGATCCAGATGGAGCACCTTGGGGGTGGCTTAAATTTCCCCTTAGGCTTAGGCTTAGGCTTGCCAGTCTTAGGTCTTTTGCTGGCTTCACCTACACATGCTTCATCAGCCTTCCTTTTTCCCTTATCAGACAGCGAGGAAGGCCTGTTCCTTTTGCTTTTCTGCCTTCTGACGCTCCTCCACGGAGTGAGATATGAGTTCGGCAATGGACCACTTGTCTTTCTGAGTATTGTAGTTAATCTTAAATGGACTGTAATCCGGTGGCAAGGAACTCATGATGAAATGGACTAGAAAACCGTCAGAGATAGCCATGTCCATACTCTTCAGTTGTGCTGCCATGGTGGTCATAGACATGATGTGCTCTCTCACACTCCCCTTCTTGTCGTAACGAGAGGTGAGCATCCTCATGATGAGAACACTGGCATAAGTCTTAGAAGAGCCTTTGAAATTTTGCTCAACATTAGTCATATACGCCTTGGCGGTGTCAGCATCAGAAATGCCGCCTCTAATGCTAGGGGATATGGAATTCTTAATGACCATCAAGCTCATGCGATTTGCCTTCTCCCATTTTTTCGCCTTCTCCTCATAAGCCTTCTTAATTGCATTAGCGGAAGGGCAATGGATGCTTCCTCGCGTAAAACAACATCATAATCAAGTAGCCCAAGGGTAATGTTCATCCGCTCCTTCCATTCCTGGAAGTTAGTGCCATTTAGTAGCTCAATGCTATTTATTTGAGCAATTACATCATAAACAGCTGAAATTAACAACGAAATATTAGTAAACAGCGAAAAGTGTGTATAATTAACCCTACGTTGGTCTGGTTAATCATGCACAAAAATTATTCTACTCCATAATTCCGTTGGGCAAAATAAAGCAAAAACTAAATTTGTTGTCAATAATAATATCCCAAGTCATAACTCTGTTGGGTCGAAATGACAGAGGAAAAAAATAAAATATTCCAACTAAACTTCCCATTGGTTCTATTTAGTTGGAAATTAATTCTAATGCAGAAATATGAATTTTAGTTTAATTTATAGCATCAAGAAATGGCTTAAAAGAAATTAAATCTCAATATATAAATCATAAATTAATAATTTTGGCTTAAAGGAATTAAATCTCAGCACATAAAACATAAAGGGAAAAATTTTACTTAAATTTAATGGCAACATAATAATTTTACTGTAATTTAATATCATCAAGAAATAACATAAATTAATTTAAACCTTCTTATAGAAATTAATGAAGAAATAACTAAAGGAAAATAAATACAAACTATAATTTGGCCTTGCGGCCCATTAGAGGCCTCTCGGCCTGTTACTGTGCCAGGGAGCGCGGGCGCGCGCACGCGGCCCATTATCCTCGCACGGCCCGATCAACCCACTGGCCCAAACTTAACCACCGTTGGATCTTAATCAGCGGCCAGGATCGCACGGGATGGATCGGCGTGGCGCGGGCATGACGATGACCGTCGAGATGTGATCCGACGGCCAGAGATCGACGTGTTCGCGACAAAACCGCTGCCTGGCCGATTTCTGAAACCCTAATCCCCTTTCTCTCCCCGGATTTCTCGCGCGTGAGAGAGGAATGGTGACACCGATGCCGAGCGAAGCGGCGGTGGCAGCCATGGCGCGCGGCGTCCTCATGCCGCGCGCCGTGCTGTCCATTGCCGCCGTTGCCCTGGTTCTCCTCCTTGGCGCGGAGCACGGTGGCGCCGGGCGAGCCTCAGCCCCGCACGGCCAAGGAGGCAGGCGCGAGACCGGTCCAAGACAACGGCGAGACGGGTATACGGCAGAGCTTGAGGCGCAGGCTGGACATGAGGACGACGAGGTCGCACGGAGGCGGGACAAGCTGATGTCCCGTGGTGCAACTTCGGCGAGGAGGACCTCCGGTAAGTCCATCTTAATCCCGCCCCTCATGGATTTTTTCTTAATTTGGGATTTCTTGACTCAGGATTTCGGGAAAAATTGACATTTGAGTTCTCAATCTCGGGGAGAAATTTTAGGGTTTCGGCCGAAGGGGATTTTGGGGATTTTAGTTCTCTTAGCCCAAATTTGGCTCCCCTCCTTCTAAGTGCTGCCCAAACCAAACGTGATGGGCTAGGGTGCGATTAAATTGAATTAATTTGAACTTTAACTCATAAAATTGGAAAAATAAATCGACATCAGAGAAAGCCACAGCTTTAGGGCTTCAATCCGGGATGATGGATGCATGTTAGTGGCTAAGGTTGCTCTGATACCACAATATTAGACCTCATAGATGCTTTTAGCCTTAGCGCATACATGATCACCTTTAGAATTATGCGGAATAGAGGTGAATTACTAACCAGTTGAAGTGGAGCCCATTAGTGCCGTGGTTGAAGTCGACGGTGATGCTGTAGGTTGCCATCTGTTGACACCGAAAATCACTAGCAGCGTCAAGAACGAGCCGATGATCTGGTTCGGTGCACTAAATATGCGAAGGCCTGGGAGATCTGCTTAGCTCCAGTGCAGGTCCTAAATAGTTGAGGTTCGTGGGCGTGCCAGTCAATTTGACCCCGCAATTGACAAGAAGATAGAAAATATTAGATCAATGAACCAATCGGCCGATACAGACTCCTTCCAGCCGATTGCCGATAGCACATGTACATCGGCTAGAAAACTGATGATGATAAACAGATAATAAACCAGCCGATTGCCAATAGCACTTGTGTATCGGCTATAAAGCCGATGATGATATAAGCAAATAATAAGCCAGCCGACTGCCAATAGAACATGTGCATCGGCTGAAAAACCGATGATAGTGTAGATAATCAAAATAATAGACTGCAGTCGGCTTTATCTAGTAAAAGATAACTTATCGGCTAGATACTTCGATAAAACATCGCATAAAAACCTATCGACTCAACAAGGATAAATTTATTATCACCAGTCTAGTAGGTCGGACCTAACCGATGCAGCACAAACTGATGATGATAAAAGAAACTCGATAGGCCGATAAATCCTATGCAATCGTGATGTGATATATCTACTCAGACTAAAAGATGAAACTTAACTGATGCAGCCGTAGACAGAGTAGATACACCATGGTAAGCCGACTACCGTAGATCAGCTAGAATATCGGACCTAACCGAGGAAGTCCTAGTCAATAAGGTAGTCGGGGTAACGAGACTTACCCTCTCACATGAGTTCGGACCTAACCGATGCAGCCCGACTCGAGAAGCAAGAACCCGTCGAAAAGGGTGGCGATGTGCCGAAGTTGTATTGATCTGTGAGATAGTTTACATGGTCCCTGGGCATACGTATTTATACCCCGAGTTGATATAGTCCTGATCGGATACGAAACAGGAGTTTCCTAACTATAAAAGGAAAAACAATAAGCCCTGATCGTGCACGAGATCAGATTTCCTAAAAATTATTAAAGCTGCCTAATTTATAGATAAAATACTAAACCGCCATGCTGTGGTCTTCACGATTCCTTTCCAAATTCGGGCTCTTCTGGATTAGCTTCCATCGGCTGATATATCCTCTTTCCTTAACCGAACATGATAACGAACCGTACCAAATTTTGGTGTTAACACCATCTGACCGGCGATAGAGGAGGAGATCGACCTTTGATCTCCTTCCAGCGTGCTTAGGATCGGTTAAGGTTTTTTGGGGTTGGCTCAACGTGCTAGATCGTCACCTATACATGTGCCATAGTCCCCTTTATCTTTAGCGTTAGATGAGATCGGGGGCGATTCTGTTAGGAAGAAAACGGGCGCTTCCGATCGTTGCGCAATCATAGGAATCGGTCCACGTCGTTATCTTCGCGTGGGACTTAGCCCATGCGCCTCTTCCTGGCTCGTGGGCCAGTAGATCAACTGGGCTTAAGCATGTGAACTCGATGCCTTCAAATTTCTTTACTAATTTGAAGGCTCGGTTGGAGTGTAATTCCTAAGTTGATTGTATGCACTCCTTTCATCCAACAATATAAGCATTTCTAGGTTGTTTAGCAAAAATTAAGGTTGAGGAGAAAAGACTTTAGTGTCCCTCATTAAATGAGGGATGAATAGGGGTGGGAGGGTACTTGGGGGTAAGGAAAAAATTTAAATGGGATGTGATTGATGGGTAAGTAGTAGTGTAGTTGTGCTTATATTGTTGAACGGAGGGAGTAGTTTTTTTGCACAAGAAAAAAATTTTAGAGAGAGATGCATAACCACAATATACAAACATCAGGATAATGCAATTATGGCATGTTGCCATCAGGTTACCATTTGTTCTGTATTTGTTTGAGACATGTTTGTTGCCAGATGAGATCATTTGCTTCACTATGAGGGTTATTATGATTCTAAAGTAATTTATGCTTCTCAAATACATAATATTATACTATTGGAAATGGACATGTGTTCCCTCGCTTTTTTTAAAAAAAAATCAATTTGATGTGAAGTGCAACTGATTTTATCAGAGACGTGCTGTTCTGAATGACTTATCATGTGGTACTACCTTTCTTCCTAATTAGGAGAGACTTGGCTATCAGTGGATCTAAGTGAACAGGTTCCAGAGGTGTGTCTGTACATGATTGAGTTAGCAGACCATTGTTGGGGACCTTTCAGCACATTGCTTATAAGGTGAACTCTCTTTTATATTTCAGCATGAAAATGGAGAAGGCGATTAGAAACGTTTACCCTTCTGCGAAATTGGGTTTGTCATTATGATTGTTAATAGAAAGGAAAAGGAATCTGCTGCTGTTGTTCTCTGCATTGCTGCAAATATTCCCTTTTCAAAGACTGTTGCTACAGTTTCTTAAACATGTTATATACTAGCCAATATCTGTAATTTATGCTACTGAGGAAACTTTCTGCGAACTGATGCAAGATGAACAGATACATCAATTTAAAAATTAAGTTTGCTTTGCTTCCTTATGATTTAAGCACTTCCTTTCAGAATCATTGAATCTTAGAACCAACTTTGTGAACGTTTGGACCATCCAGGCTGTAGGTCCCGCTAATGTGAGATACCTTTCTGCTGAGTTCAAGTTACTAACTTCCAAATATATATTATCCAAGCTTTGGGTTTGATAAAGCATCGCTGTGCATGAAGCTGAGTTGCCAGTTGCCACATTATTCGTTGCAGTTTCCTTTTCTCCATGCTGTCCATAATGCCGACACTAAATCTTCAGCAACTAATAAGTTGAACTCATCACTAATGATTGCCGTGAAAAATCCAATTAAATCAGTCTTATGCCCGTAGTAGGTGATGTATCTTTTAATACAGCTTGTAAGAGTACATCACTGCAAGATTTTAGCTCCGTGGATCGTCAAATCTTCGTGATCTGACATTACTTTTCTTATTACTGACATTAACACTGAGCTGACATCAAAGAAACCCTTTGTGCACTACACGTAAGCAGTTTCGTTTTCTTTCAAATCTGACCTTCAAATCGCCCGACAAAATAGCACTCATATATTGCACAAAGTCTAAAGAATGATCTTGTTGCTCTGTTCTTTTCCGTAAACCTGAGTTAGTCGTCAGTTTTCCACAATTATTCAGCACTTGTGACTTTGTGAGAGGCATCAAGCATAATTTGCGCCATTTAACGACACTGAGATGCTGCTTCCGTTACATGGAGCATGATTGGGTACCATGGTTGGTATTGCTTTGTTTTATTTTGATTGTTTCATATGATTATCGTCGAATCTCTGTTGAAGCATGTTATCGAATAAAACATGGCGAATGTGCAATGCATCCATGTTGTGGATAACTGAAACCCACCAAAAACACCCTACCCTCAGTGCCTATAAAAGTAGGTTCTAACTGTTTCCTCCTTAGATTTTCTTATCTGGATCCCAGTTTGCACTAGCTCTAATTATGCTATGTGCCACACTGATGGCGTGATGCATCCGCGCTGATGCATGAACTGTTGCTGCTAACTGATATCATGATCCTGTAGCTTGTGGTAGCTAGTGTTGCAATGCATGTATTCAATACTATCTTCGTTTTTAAATGTACGACAACGATGACTTTCTCAACATAATATTTAATATTTTTCTTATTAAATTTATTTTATTATGACTTGTTTTATCATAAAACTAGAGGATTTCCCCGCGTAATTTTGCGTGGGCTAGTTGAATTGAATTCGGTGTACAACTCTTACCTCCTATTTTCATATATGTAATTATATTTTGTATACAATAGATGCTATTAAATTTAATACACAACTCTTTTCTTTTGTTTCTATACATACAATTGTACTTTGCATATAACTATTGCTATCGATCTTGAGTTGTCTAATAATTTAAATCAATGTGAAAATAGATACATATAATAAGAAAAATTAGCAAAACATACCAGAAGGCCCCGCGAGAGTCAAAAAGCAAACTGGAAGAGGTAAATATCAGTTGAAAACGTTGACTTGAATTGTCCTGTTCTTTTGCCGGTTATACTGCGCCCGTTCTTTATTTTGCCTGTTGATGATTGCATGGTTTGTTGGCAGTTGTTGTGTTGATTGCTTTTTTGATGCGGTATATATTCATTGAAGAAGTGTGAATCACCCGAAACAGTGACGGAATTATACACGGACAAAATTTATTGGTGTTTATATGAACCTATTCTAGTTTAATTTCCTATACTGCCAAGTTGTCGCTTTGCAAATATATTTCCATGTTGGGATGCTACTGCCATACGCTAAACCAAATCAGACTTTGCAATGTACTACTAACGTTCTAATGCCTCGGATGTGAAACGGCTGTAAATTTCCAAAACTCTTGCATTGACACTCATTACTGCACATGACATTCCAATGCTACAAAAGTTGGATAGAGTCTTGATTAATAATGATCTGGAAACACACTTCCCTCTGCTCTCTGTAAGGGGTTTGGAGAGAATTTTCTCTGATCATAACCCTTTACTTGTAGACTATCACCCACTTTCAAATTTGAATTGAGTTGGTTTTTAAGAGAAGATTTAAACTCCAAAGTGGAATAGGTATGGACTTCCTATTCTGGACGAGGATCCAGTTTAGATAAATGGCAGGGGAGACTGAGAAAGTTGAGGAAAACTCTCAAAGGATGGAATTTGAACTGGATAAGGAAATATAAAAAGGAGAAAAAAACTAATCCTACAACAAATTGCTAAAATTGACAAAAGATGTGAAACTCAGGGGATGACTTACACAGACAGAGAGCTGAGGAGAGAATTGGAGGAAAAACTAAAGTTTACCATTAGAGAAGAAAGAATTAGATGGTTCCAAAGAAGTAAAGAAAATGAGCTGTTGGAAGGAGACAACAAAACAAAATATTATCATGCTAAAGCTAATGGCAGGAAAAGGAAAAATATGATTTTCTCCCTAGAACAAGGAGTCATTAAAGGGCAAAAGGAGCTAATAAAATACATAACAGAGTTTTACAAAGGGTTGTTTGGGCACTCTAAAGAAAATGATATAACAATTAACTAGGAGAGGTGGTCTCAACTCCGTACAAAAGATAGAGCAAAGCTTACTCAACTTTTTAGCATGGAGGAACTAAAACAAACTATCTTTGGTATGGAGAATAACAAGGCCCCTGGCCCTCACGGTTTCCCTGTAGAATTTTACAAGAGATTTTGGGATCTAATTAAAGACAACCTAATGGAGATGTTAAATGATACAGAGGCTTAACTATGGGGTAATAACCCTAGTTCCAAAAAACAATGAGGCAAAACAAATTCAGAAATTCGGACCCATCTGCCTACTCAATGTAAGCTTCAAAATCATTACCAAAATTTTAATGAACAGACTATCAAGAGTCATGGACTTTATTATTTCAAAAAATCAAACAGTTCTTCTGAAAAATAGATATATAATGGAAGGAGTAGTTATTTTACACGAGACACTGAATTATATGCATAAAAAGAAGCAATCTGGAATTCTTTTCAAGGTAGACTTTGAAAAAGCTTATGACAAAGTCAACTGGAATTTTGTATATAGAATGCTTCAAGCAAAAAATTTCCCAGAAACATGAATAATCTGGATTATGCAAGTGGTGAGAGGAGGAAAGGTAGCTATTAAGGTCAATGGCCAAATAGGACCTTATTTCAACACACAAAGAGCTAAGGCAGGGGATCCCTTGTCCCCCTTTGTCTTTGATTTAGTAACTGAAGCTCTCACTGCTTTAGTCCAAAGGGCTGGAGACCAGGGACTAATTGATGGGCTGGGTGAAGGATTCATTGAAAAAGGAATTAACATTTTTCAATATGCTGATGACACCATAATTTTACTTTAGGATAATCTGGAACAAGCAAAAAAAATCTGAAATTTATACTTTGTATGTTTGAGAAGATGTTGGGACTAAAACTCAACTTTAATAAAAGTGAGGTTTATTGTATTAAGCAAGCAACAGAAAAACAAAAAGAGTATTTGTATTGGGCAAGCAACAGAAAAACAAAAAAAGTGTAATTAATTGTTTACATGTCAAGCAGGGGAGCTCCCACTGAGATACTTGGGGTTCTAATTGACAAAGTGAGACTTAAGGATAAAGACTGGAAAAATGTTGAAAACAAAATGGAACACAGGCTTGGATGCTGGCAAGGGAAACTGTTGTCTATTGCAGGTAGGCTTACATCCGTTAATGCTAGTTTAAGTAGTATCCCTCTATATATGCTATCCATTTATGCTCCCGCAGTGGGAGTGAGGAAGAAAATGGACTTCTTTAGAACTCGATTCCTTTGGCAGGAGGACCAGGGGATAAGGAAATACCACTTGGTCCAGTGGCCTATAATATGCAGACCAAAGGATCAATGGGGTTTGGGAATCCTGGACCTTGATACTATGAATAAAGCTCTCCTAGGGAAGTGGCTCTAGAACTTAGAGAATGGAGAAGGAATATGGCGGGAATGGCTAAGGGGAAAATATTTAAAGAACAAAACATTAACACAAGTTAAACACCAACCTGGAGATTCTCTGTTCTGGTTAGGTTTGCTGGAGATTAAAAGTTTATTCAACAGATTCTGTCAAAAAAAGATACAAAATGGAGAAAACACCTTATTCTGGGAGGATAATTGGATAGGAGAAGACCCCTGAATGAAAGATTCCTAGATTTATATAACATTGCTCTAACAAAAAATATCACAGTGGCTAGAGTAAAACAAAAGGTGTTATAGAGCATTAGATTCAGAAGGACCTTGATGGGAAGAAAACTAATACAGTGGGCCAAGATAGCTAATGAATGGCAAGTTGTTGATTTAAATGGTCAGAAGGATCAGCTGATTTGGGGATTAACAAAGAGCAGGACATTCACACTAAAGTCCTTTTATAAGGCTATGAAAATATAGAATGTGGCATATTCACAAAAAGCTATGGAAATATAAAGCCCCATTAAAAGTCAAAAGTATTCACATGGCTTCTCTTGAGAAACAACATTTTAACAAAGGATAACTTGGAAAAAAGAGGATGGAAGAAACAAGACTCAATTGTCAATTGTGCCACAGGAAAGAAACTGTGAATCATCTTTTCATTCATTGCCCCTTGGCAAAATTTGCATGGAATGTAATACAAAGTACTTTTGGGTTGAAACCTATTCAAGATATCAATCATTTTTTTGGACCATGGCTAAATGATTTTGATCAAAACACAAAACACTTGGTTCTGGTTGGAGTTTTGGCAATTCTGTGGGCTATTGGAAGACTAGGAACAAAGTTTGCTTCCAGAATAAATTAATAAAAGACCCCATGGAAGTAATTCGCTTTTTTTCCTCCTTAATTGCATCATGATCTATTTCTTAGAGGCAGGAGGAAAGCAGAGGAAAGCTACTGTGGGGTGTTTAACTACTAAAGCAGGTTGTCAAGGAGGTCTTTAATTCCCAGTTTGGATGGAGAAGGTACCACAGAAGAATTGCAAATGTCTAATGGATGGATTAGGGAAGAGTAGGACCTAGAATGAAAAGTAGACTGTTATGTGTTTATCCTGTTCGGGATAGTTCAATTTTTGCGCAAGTATCTGAGGCTATTGTTGGTTGCATGGTTATAGTGAAAAAATGTTAGTGGCTATTAGTGTCTTTACATGGATGGTGTTCCTTTGGTGTTTTTCTGTTGTACTTGGCTGTAAGTTACTTTATTTTTTTTCTGGTAATGGAAACGGGAGAGGAAACCCCTCTTTTCTTCTCAAAAAAAAAATTAATTCTCAACCATTGAAATCTAGATCTACCACGACCTAACGGTGTAAATATTTTTCTTTCTCTTTTTCTTTTATTGACATGGTAATTTCTAGGCTTGAGTGAACGTCATGGCTCTTTTTCGAGCTATCTTTATAATATAATAGATAGATGAACTTTAAGAATGACTTATTTTTTATATTTGTATTAAATTTTTAAATAAGACGAATGGTCAAATGTTTATCAAAAAGATAACAGCGCCATACATTTAAAAACAAAGGAAGTAACTTATAACCAATGGTGGCACATGGTTAGAGCATCTCCAAGAGATGCCTAATATTTAGCTCCCAAAAAATCAGTATTGGGGCCATCCTAAAAAAATTTAGGCCCAAAAATCACCCTCTCCTTCAAAAGAGGCCCAAAAATTGGATCCCAATAGTTTGTTGGTTGGTCACATAGACAGGGTGGGACCGTTGGTAGTTGATCATCTCTCTCCCCCCTCCCCCTGTGTGCGCATGCATGAAACAGGAATGGCGGCGTTCGCTGTCACCGTTTGCCGCCGTCATCGCCTGTTCTGATCTGTGGCTATACCGCCGTTTGTTGCCTTTGATTTTTACAAAAACGGAACGCCGTGACGACGCTCTAGCCATTTGTGTCCTCAAGTAGGTAATCCCCTAGCCAATCCCACTGATCTGTTTTTGCCCTAGCTGACCCCTATGTACGTACTTTGATATGAGGATTTCATTGTAGGCAAAAAGATAATTTCACGTGATAATTAAAAGATTTTGCAGTTGATTCAATCTGTGATGAGTGGTTCTTGCTCCTTATTTCAATGACTACTATATGAATCCTCATCTGACGACGACGACGAATTCTTTTTTGCCGCTGCACAAATCATGCATAGCTATTCGCACTCTATAAATGCACCAAAACATGGTGGATCTATTGATGGACATAAGGTAGTTGATCATAGCCGAGAAGCACGACACTTGAGATTATATCAGATTCCCAGACAAACTTGAAGCATCTTTTTAAAAAATTCCTAGTATCAGTTTGTGACAATGAATAAGAGCCAATTTTTCCACTTGATTGCACAGGGCTGGATTGGTTTTACATCTATTGGAAGCAGAACAAAACTTGAGTATAATTAGCTACATTTCGTCAGATGCTTTAGCTTCTCCATGCAAACCTGCAAGTGACGGCTCAGCTAGACAAATATGATATGGGTTGGGTTCACAATCCGCAATGCGCAGACAACAGTGCTCTTTCTCTTTCTGTTCTGAAAACACTGTAAAACCAGGCTGAACTTGCAACCCCAAAGCTCATTGTAAATCAATGGTGGATTGGTGATCGGTGACATTTTAATCCGGCAAGGAAGGGTCTATTCAATTCCTAGAAGAATACCAAGGCAATATTTTTCTTCACAAAAGAGGGTTCATACTCACCTGGAGCGGAGGCGGCACGGCTCCCAGGAGCGGAGGCGAGAGACAGCGCGGCGCCCAGGACCGGAGGCGGCACCCAGGAGCGGAGGGGGGAGGCGGCACGGCGCCCAGGACCGGGCGACAGCCCTAGCGCAGTGAGGATGGCCGAGGCCGATGAAGAAAATGGCGCAAGCGAGGAAAAAATTGCCGCGAGAGAGGAAAGTACTGGTAGGGATGGCAACGGGTCGGGGGAGGTGCGGGTGGAGCAAAAACCCAGCCTCGACGGTGCCCGCGACACTTGGCCACGTCCGTCCTCAATAAGACCCGTGGGTGGAATATCACACCCGCGCCCACACCCGCGGATCACCCGCGGGTGCGTTCATTGCACAATAATTAACATATCAAAATAACCATATCAATGAATACAACTAGAATTTGACATCCAAATTACTATCTCAGAATTGCAGGACACAATCAATAACATAGTCTTACAATTACAAACACTACTGCAATGACACTCCCATACATTCACACACAATACATGAACATCTTAAGTTCTCAACAGCACTGCAACAAACAGCCAAATAATATAGTCTTACATCTCAGTCTCAGGTTCCCAGCATATTACAGACTTAAGAATAATAGAGTATATCTCACACAACCACACATAGTGACATTTCACAGTTCAAGATCAATATGTAAATCATCCATCAATAATGTTGGACTCAGGATCATCCTAACAAGCCAAAAAAAAGTCAAATTATGCAAAGATCCAATGCAAAGACAGGCCAAATTAAGTAGTAAGAAAACACAAGAATGGCGTACCGATGCTTCCTCTTTCATCGTCAAGACATGTCATCAATGCCATTGACAATAGGAGACTCAAAACCCTGATTAGAAGGAATAGTTAGTGCTGTCACAAATAAAAGAAAACCAAAATTGAAATGGGGAACTATCAAAAATGAAAGAAAGGAAACAATTGGTATGTAAGATACACACCTAACATGTCAGCGCGAGACTAAGCTTGCATACACATCAAAGCTTCCACCATTTTAGGGGCAAGTTTGCTACGACTAGGGCTAATGATCCTCCCACTAGTACTAAAGACGGACTCAAATGTAACTGTTGTCACAGGTATTGCCAAGATATCTCGAGCAATCTTTCTCAAAGTAGGATACTTCAACCCTCCAACATTCCACCAACTAATGATGTCCAAATTTGTTGTTTTATCTAGCATTTCCTCTTCCAAGTACAAATCCAACTCTGTGCCCACATAAGTAATTGGCATAGCCGGTTCAGAAGACAAGTAATTATCAAATATTTCATTGACGGCGGCATCGCCTTCGTTTTGGACTGTACTGCTACTGCCACCAACACAGAAACCATCTGTTGTGCCAAAACCCTCCATAGAACCTTGGTATTCCTTCACCAATTCTATCAACAGATCCTTAAATTTCTTAACTTCTCTAACCATACCTTCAGCTCCATAAATTTGGGTATACGTAGCATACAAGAATTTCATTTTATACCGAGGATCTAGAACTATAGTAACTGCCATGAGACCATGAACATCTGTCCAATATTTCATAAATTTCTCTCTCATGGCTGATGACATGTCTTCTATGATGGGGTTATCACTAGTTTGCCATTTCTTAATAGCTAGATAAATACCACACACTTTGTAAAAAAACAGGTTTGCTGTGACATAAGAAGTTCCTGAAAGTAATTCAGTTGTATCATAGAACAACTTCAACCTATCACAAAGATACCTAGCAAAATTCCAATCTTCAGCTGTAGGCTGAAAAGGAGCACACAATTTTTCTTTCTTTGCAAGGCGATCAAACACAGGTATGTATGCCAGTGCAGTGCTAAGCATAAGATATGTGGAGTTCCATCTAGTTTTAACATCAAGAGCTATCCTTTTATCATATGCAATGCCCTCTTGTGCAACGGTCTTTTCAAACCGTTCATGTCTTTTGGGTGTGGCTGACCAAAACCCAATACTTTCACGAATCCTCCCAATTGCCTCTTCTACAACTTTTATACCCATTGCATCTTTTACACCCATTCCATCTTTCACAATAAGGTTAATAATATGTGCAGCACAACGCATATGCATTAATTTACCCTTTAACATAAGAGAGGCAAGAGGCATCTTATCTTGCAATTCCTTCATAGCATTGTCATTGGTGCTGCAATTGTCAAGAGTCACCGTCGACACCTTCTTCTCAATGTGCTAATCCATAAGTACATCATGCAGGACTTCACTTATAACCTCAGCTGTATGTGGGTGTGGTACATATAAAAACCTACAAGTAGAATAAAAAAATGAGAGATGAGATTAGCCTACAAGTCAAGTAGTGAAACACAAAAATAAACACAACATAGAACCAAAACAGAAGCTTATTGTTACCTCAAAACTGAAATGGACTAACATATCAAGCATTTGAGACTCAACCAGCACCTGCACTGGACCAGCACCTGCACTAGGCGTCGGGTCAAGAGGAGACGAGGAGAGACTGAGAGATAGGAGGCGCCGGGGAGGCACGGGGGCCTGGGCGAGTGGGCGGCGGCGGCGGTGGGGAGGCATGGGGGCCTGGGCGAGTTGGCGGCGGCTGCGGTGGGGAGGCGCGGGAGTGGCGGCGGCAGCGGGGAGGCGCGGGGCCTGGCGAGCGCGGGACTAGGCGGCGTCGGCGGTGGGAGGCGCGGGGGCCTGGGCGGCGGCGGCGTCGGCGGTGGGGAGGCGCGGGAGTAGGCGGCCAGACCGAGAGACGGAGAGAATGAGAGAAGCAAGCAGTGGCTTGGGAGATGGCACAGGCACACCTAGGTTTTTTTGGGTTGGGCCGATTGTAGACATGGGCTTTTGTTTACGGGGCTTGATAGGCGCCCGCGGGTGAACTTTGTCACCCGCGCCCGACCCGCGTCTATCATGGGCCCCGACCCGATGACACCCGCGGGCACGATTTTGCACCGCGCCCGCACCCGTCGGGTGCGGCGCCCGCGGGCGCGCCCGCGGGTGAACTTTGTCACCCGCGCCCGACCCGCGTCTATCACGGGCCCCGACCCGATGACACCCGCGGGCACGATTTTGCACCCGCGCCCGCGCCCGTCGGGTGCGGCGCCCGCGGGCGCCCGCGCCCACGGGTGTGATTGCCATCCCTAAGTACTGGCGCGCAAGCCGCGATTTCTCGCGCGGTTGGACGTATTAGGGACGCCGTATACTGCCCAAATTTTGCTTGGTTTGGGACCGATTTTGGGTACCAGCAAAAATTGAGAACGCTATTGGGTATCTGTTGGAGCAGTATTTTTAGAGATAATTTCCAAATTTTGGTTTAGGGGCAGGTATTAGACATCTCTTGGAGATATGGGTGAAAACGGATCGGATTCGGACGGATAGTGGTCATACCATATCCTAAACAATAATTTTTAAGCGGATTCGGAGCGGGTGCGGATAGTATGCGGATATGGATGCGGAGCGGATTGTTTCGGATGGCGGATACGGTGCGGAGCCGGTTTGGACTCGGGTCGGAAACGGATTAAAATCATCGGACGTAACGTGTATATATAATTAATACAACATTAAGTCATCAATATAATTGGCAATAATATTGTAACAATATCACAAGTACTTAATAACTATATTACATGAGACATGACACATGCACATAAAAACACACATTGCAATATCACATTAACTAATTAAGTTGTTCATTGTCCAAAACAAGCACTTAACCAACAAAGGACATCACACATCACAATATCATATTATCACATGATAAATAGCAAATCCACAAATGACATCTAATTATCCATATAGATATAGTCTGCCGGTCTAGACCACTGTATTGCCTAGATGGATGGATGGATGGCTAGCTCAAGTTAAATGGGCCAAATGAAGTGGTACATGGGCTGAAAAATTCGGATTATCCGCCAAACCTTCTACCGGATAATCCGCTTGAAATTTCGGATAATCCGCATCTGCCGGATATTGCCAATACCATATCCGGCTCCGAATCCGCATTCTACTATCCGCATCCGAATCCATATCCATCGGATATCTAGGTACTCTTACCATATCCTCACTTCGGACGGATACGGAGCGGATCGGATATTATCCGATCCGTTTTCACCCCTACTTGGAGATGCTGTTAGTGTTTTAGATTACTTCTTCTACAGCGACGTCGAGAGCCTGAGATCAGGTGGCACACACCCGGCCGGATTCTCCACCACTGCAATGCAAACAACCACGCACGGCTAAACTGGAATACGGCTAGTCGCCACCCGCCGAAGCCCCACCGGGTGGGTGAGAGCGTGATGGTAGGCTTCACGCGCATGACTACACGAGGCTACGTCGCCGAAAGCTACACGAGGCTGGCTGCTACCACTCGTCCGCGCCCTCACAACCAGGCTAACAACGACGCTGGCTACACTACAACATAAATCGTCATTAGTGCCGGTTCAAAATGAGCATCAGTACCGGTTATTAAACCGGCACTACAAAAGGGGCATTGATGAGAGGGTTCATCAGTGCCGGTTTTAAAATTAGCACTGATGAGACCTCATTAGTACCGGTTATAACCATGAACCGGTATTGATAGTAGGATCCAAATTCAAATTTTGGGATGGAAAAATTAAAAAAAAATTCATATACTACTACCATCCTTAAACGTATATATACAATCCTAACTACCAGCATCTATTTTTTCAAGTGAAACTATAAATTATCATGGTGGGATTCAAACTCTAAACCTCCCTCTCTGGTGCTCATTAATTCTATTTGTTTATGGATATTTTTTCTTTTAACCCTTCATATTTGTATTTAAAACATATATTTGAGCATTTAAATGACGTCAAATGAAAAGATTGCCAACTACAAAATTGCAGGTCTCATCAAGAGTTACAATTTTCATATAAAGTTTATCTCCTTCTGAGTTCGTATGAAAAAGTTATATTCATATTAAAAATCAGTACTAATATTATTGAGATCGTTTGTGCCGGCACTGATGAGTAGATGACCTCGTCCAAAAATTCTTATCGGTGTCGGTTTGTGGCTCATTCCGACACTGTAAGGTTCATCACATCAATGCCGGTTCAGAAGAACGCAGATAGAATGGGTGGGCATGAAATTTTCTATTAGTGTTGGGTTTTTTTAATCGGTACTAATAAGGTGGCACAAATGTATTAATCTATAGTAGTGCTGGTGCCTGCAGCCTACCTAATCATGGGTGAGGAGCGTGGCAATGGTGCCGACGATCGAGGTGCATTACCCATTCTCCAATCAGAAGCAATAAGGGAAAAACGTTTCGTCCCGTGCTGTGCATCGCAGACGGCATGGCCGAGATCCGGCTGGGGACGGGTCCGATGCTGCGTTTGGCGACAGTTGCGTTCAGCTCGGTTTCCTCTACTATAGATCAGTTCTCGAGGTTGATAGCTGCGTTCCAGTAGCAAGGCAACGTGAAGTTCGATAGCTGAAGCCTGCCTGCCTCCAATAGCTAAGGTGCGTGCGCGCCGCGTCGCCACGTCACTGGGCTTGCCCTTGTCACGTACGAGTACGACGACGCAGCGGCATCCGCATGGAGCGCGCGCGAGCTGTTGCGTGATGGAACGCGAGGTGTTGGCGTTGGCGCGGCATGGGCCGCCTGGATTGCACGAAACGGACAGAAGGAGAGCGTTCGCGCAGCCCCCACCCCTGCCGGTGTCGCCGTGCGCTTGTCCGCCTGGCACCTGCCGCCCATGGCGCCGTGTCGTCACTCCGGGGAAGAAGCCGCCATGGGCTATACGCCTCCGGCCGCGTGCGTGGAGACGACGCATTGATCAGTACGTGCGTGTTCCGAGGCCGCGCGATCTCGGCCGGCCCGGCCAGGAGAGAGATCGATCACGACGCGTCAAGCAAGAAATGCGGCCCCCGTACGACGTCGACATCAAGGATGTCGTGCGCGCTGGGCGCCGCCGCGTGACGCCGAGCGCGTCGGGACGGCGGATCGCGTCACCGCACTGCCGAGCGACATGGCAATCACCCGTGTGCTGCCGGCGTCCGGCTCGTGCGTACGTGAGACCAAAACGGCCTCCATGATTTGCTCCAGGATGGATCGAATGCAATGCATGCATGGAATTCAACGTGATCGCTTCGTTTCTTTCTGCAGAGAACGTATGCGGATATAGTTGTATTCGCTTTGATTTGTATTGCATTGCATGATCCCTCAACGACGGTGTCAGATCGATGCCAATGCCAGGTCAGGCTACTAGCTGATGCTGATCATGGATCGATCGCCATGCTTGGCAGCTCATTTCCCGATCGAGATCGAGAAGGAATATACTAGCTAGCTGCCATGCATGATCCAACGAGTTGTATTGTTTGCTCACTGGTCGGCAACAGAATGATTATGCTGCCAGAGTGGAAGCTGACAAGAGAAAACAGGCAGCGGCTCGACATGGAAGCATGTATGCATGCATGCCCCGGGACACTATAGGAGATCATGGATCAATCGATGCTGCCATTCTATAATTCTTAGCTGCAGATCAGTACGTGCAGGTACAGCCAGGCAGGGATAGATAGAGTAGACCGGACAGGAATTTCAAAAAAAAAAAAGTGAGATATTAAGAGATACTCTATCCTTCCCAAAATAAATACAGCCAGGCAGGGATAGATAGAGTAGACTGGACAGAAATTTCAAAAAAAAAAGTGAAATATTAAGAGATACTACTCCATCCTTCCCAAAATAAATAAACTTTTGTACATGATTCGTGTACAAAAGTTGATTTATTTTGGTTTATTTTGGGTTATGTTTAGATTCGTATATAAAAGTTAATTTATTTTAAGATAGATGTTATACTTATATATTGGTGTTATGAAAAAGCAATAGAGAAAACACCGAAGGTGCGCTGATAAAGTTGTAGGTGTATAATCTCACCTATTATGATTTAAATTCTAGTTCTTAAAATTACACACACGCGTGTATATTTCTAATAAAAGTTTAGTGAAGTTCATGAGTTTATTGTTAGGCCTCGGTCTCTTGAGTATGTGTTAAAAGGAAGCGCACTTGCGGGCACGTGAGTAAGGTGACCGTCATAAGTACGAAGGGATTGATGGGCGTGACATTTTAGACACGTCGCTACAAAATTCAGAACCAAACAAGGTATTTATCCGATTCTTAAGGGAATTAAACTGTTTCAAGTGAAATTCACGTAAAATTCTCGTGTAACTCTCACGCAGACTAATCAACGGTCAAAACATGAGACCCTTGCTCCAACAGAATAGCATCTCCGAAGTTGACAAATGTTCCCAGCAAGAATATACTTGTACGACACAGATGGGCACACTCATATATGCCTGAAATCCAAACGATGGAAATGTTTCAGCAGAAGTCATGCATGCCCTGTAGCTTTTTTCTCGTACCTGCAGCTTTGGCCGGCCGGCCACCGCAACGACAGAGAATAAAGCTTCGTAGCCATGATCGATTGATACAGAGTAGCCTTGGTTCTGATTCGATTCGCATAGAAAAAGATTCAGCCAGGTGATCGATTGCAGCTGGTGCTCTGCACAAGTTCGTGGAGAAAGATATGCGGCAGCAAAGTGGCCTCCCTTTCACCATGTGATCCAAAACGTCGTTCATGCATGTATCGCCGTTGCCATTGGTCGGTCAATTTTGTATCTTGTTGCATCCAACTTCTTCGTTATAACTTTATGAAAGAAAGAAAGATTTGAGGCGCTGTTGTTCATACGTCCGTATATCTGATGAGCCTGATGGACGGTCAGGGTCACAATATATAGGCAAGTATATATATCTGAAGGTTCTTTTTATGTATTCTGGTATGTGTGAATAGAAATTAAATTAGCAGTAGGGCGTGCATTACTGCCTTTTATCTGATAAGATGAGATAGATCCGACTGCAGTGCGACTGCAGTGAAAAGCGTATATGGCCAATATGCAATGTTTTCTTAGCATCTTTTTGGCCATGAGCCGCCTTATCTTGCAGCTATGGTGGACGACCACTCTATTGCTATCTGGACTAGGCACTTGGGCAGACGACTACTACTCCATCCCTGTCGGCTCCTGTCATTTCCCTTTGAGATCATGTGCAATAACTCGATAGATCATGTATGCAAGCTACGACGTTCAGTTAATGAGCAAGCCACGGAGAGAAGCTAAATGATATATAAGGGTGCTCTGATCGACTGACAGTGCGTAAGATTCAGATGACAAAAGAAATCCAAGAATCCCTAGCAGTTATGCCTAGTTGGAATACGCCACGGAATGGGACTTGCACTGTTGCTCAATTGGCCAATTTCTCATCTGAGCTTTCCAGTTGTAAATGCACTAGTGATCATATATCTCAGGCTACTCTGGTAGGCATGGCAGTGCGTGTCCATCCTTCTCGCTCGCTATCAATCAGTCTTACGACGCGAAGAAAGATGGCGTCGCGTGTTCACCAAAGTTTCCTACACGTGTATGTGTTCGCTCCAATGCAAGCTCTACTATGTAAGTTCAGGTTTCTGACGCTCCTGTGGCTGTGGGTGTGCCAGCCTTCCAGGTTTGATGCCGTCGTGAACTACTACTACCCGACCAGCATGCCGTGCCCCATGGAGTAGTAGCTCTCATCAGGCCTGCGCCGTACGTCGTGAACACGAGACACGAGGAGAGCGGCCGTCAGTTCAGCAGGAAGGGACAGGACTGGCCGAGGATGTTCACGGTTCACCAGTGCGCGCCACCACCCTGGCATCTTTACCTTTCCCAGCCAGCCCCGCGACACGGCCGTCACCTGTGCTCGTTCGTGTGGCGCGGCCCGCCGTGTCCGCCCCTTTGGGCGCCAGTGGCCAACAGGCCGCACCAGCACCAGCACCCGCACGCGCGCGAGGCGCAAAGCCAAGGCAAGCAACGGGCGGCCGGTGCCAACGAAAAGCCGCGCGCGAGTAGTAACGTACGTTACGCTGCCTCGCATCGGCACGCACGGGGCGCACGGCTCGTCTCCCGTTGATCGTTCGGCGCGCGCTGCTCGGCTGGCGATTTTACCGGGTGGGGGTGGTGGATTGCGCGGATTTTGGTGGGGTTTTCCTGCTCTCCGCGTGGTGGGCGTCATGAGTGGGCGAGACGGGGCCGCCCATGCCGCGGTGTTCCACCGGGCGGGAGCACCATCATGCGAGCCCGTTGCCTTTTGCCCCAGCCACGCACGCACGCACGCACGCCTGGCGCCGCTGCTGCGAACCCCAGATCAAAGGGTCACCTGCACATCATGGCATCAACCAGTTTATATACTCTTGCTAGTACGGCTCGTCTGCAGTGTTAGCATGCATGCGCTAGCTAGCTAGCTGCAACCGGGAGCTGGCTCGATCGTGTTATCATTCTGGTCCCTATCTGTCCCGGTTAAAACCCCGTCGCATTCTGCACTTGCATCTCGATTGGTCGGTCAGTCGCTGTGAAAAAAAGAATGTTAAGACTATTTAGAAAGCTGGAATATTTTTCAGTGTATTCTACAAATTGAGGGCTCATTTAGAATGCATAAATTTTAGGTGATAATCACAGAATCACTCTATTCCCTCTAAAATTCTAGCAAAATTCTTCCATTTCGAAAGGAGGATTGACTGGTTTATTAAAAAATACCATGAATCCTAACATCTAAAGAAGGCCTAACTACATATGTCTCCCTCTAGTCCAAAATAAACTAATTTCTACACTTTAAAACTTGTCCTAAAATAAATTGGTTTCTATCTTTTACCTATCCTTGATATGTAGATTGAAAAATATCATCCTTCAATACTCCTTATTTATACATCCACTAATACTATTTTCGTATTAATGATGAGAACTTTGCTATTTTTATTTTTTTTTGAACTTAGCACTTTGTTATTTTTCTCTCTACTACTAAAGTTGTTTTGGAATGTTAGAAAATTGGAGTTGTTTTGGGCCAGAAGGGGTACATCGTCTATGCATCATAGACAAAACAGACTTCTAATATCAATCAAAACAATAATTTTCTATGCGACTCGAGAGGAACTTTTTTTCTATAATCATGTTGGAAAGGTCGTGCCATATACCTGCAAATGAACAAACTACTAGTATAAGTCAGTACGGTTTCGTTGGTGGTTAGGATTGCATACGGGAGACTACCCAACTGAACAAAAAACAATACTCGATAAATTAACCAGCTGGTAACCATATACGGCCACACATACATATTCTATGTACTGTAACGATCGATATTCGGAGTTCACTTCTGTGATAATATTCAGTAATCAAACACGGATTCTGTCGACCAAACTTGTGACATTTGTGCTACTAATAGTGCATTCGATAAGCACAGGCGATGTGACGTAGTGGCGTTAGCTTGTTTTGGAGGCGGGAAAAGTGGAGATAGCAGGTAGACCTAGCAATTAATTAAGTGGATTAAGCACCATCACTACTTCATTAGCCACAAAGATAGCTTATTACTGGTACCATGTCTGCAGTGTGTTTGCTATGTTAAGATGCACACTTGTACACTTAATTCCTTTGTCTTAAAAAGAAAACCTTCAAGTCTTCAACGTGATTAAAAACTTCAGACGATCCGTTGAGTTTATCCCAATGAGATTGAAGCTAAATCATTTTTTAATCATCCAAACTGACTGAACTAATTTCATCTCAATCCTCCATGTATTAAAACATTCTATGAGGATTAGCCAGCATCGATCAATATCGATTGACTGATATGAAATGCATCGACGTGCGACTGATTTAAATCATGTAATGCGAGCATGCACGCTCGAATGAATCACCTGTTAAAAAGATAGTCTCGCTACACATGGATTAATAAAACGCAAGCATTTCTGATCTACCAAAAGAATAAAGCATCACATGTCGTCACCCTTTCAGATAAACTTTTTAAGCAATCGATTAACGCAAGAACTATCTGATCGATTTGATATCTCCTGGGCGAAAAATTAAACCTGACGCATCTGCAGGTTCGTTTGCTCCAACGTGCTAGACTGCTAATGCTGAACTTTTTTCCGGGTGTTTATGAGAATCATTACACTTTTTTTCCCTTTCCTTTTTCTTTTGGAGAGTTCATAAGAATCCATCATTAGCCGGCCCAGCCATGTGTCCTGGTATAGCGTACCTGCCAGCCGACAACGTTCCATGGCTTACGCAACTCCCATTTTGCAAGTTTATCAACCTAACAGAAAAAAAGAAAAATAAACAAATAAATACGGAGTACGATGGTTCGTACAGAAAACCGCATTAGTTTGCATCCACCTAAAATGTATTTGTTAGTACGGCAATTATTTGTTATACCGACCGTGTTCTCCGGTGGCAAATTTGGTGTGAACACTTAACAACAAGAATTATTACAGTTGTCGCGATGATCAACAAAAGCTGCTCCTCCCTAAATCAATTGTTTAAGAAACATGAACATAAACTTGTCTTGAAAATACCTTCATGGTATTGCAATTTTATCTAATTTAATAAAAAGTGTAGAAATGAGGGCCATGGAGACACCCACGTTTTACTCCTTTGAAAATGGGGAATTTTAAAGGATTTTTAATAGAATTGAACTATTTTTTAAAAAATATCATATATTCTAAAGAAGCCCTGTGACAATGAAAGATCACCTCTAAGGACATGGTCAAGTGGTCCTTACCGTTAGTTATCAAAAATCTCTATTATTATAAAAACAAATAGTGTTTCTATCAAACTTTTCCGTTCGCCAGTCTGTGACCGTGTCTGAGTCCCACAAGAGCGAGACATGCGTTGTCCGTCCTCCGCATATGACCCCACAGCTCCGCGCCTCTCTTAGCCTCCTCGTATCCATTGTCCGCGCTTGTTCCGGTCACCCTTCCTGTCCGTGACCCGCCTCATGTGCTTCTGTCCTTTTGTCGTCGTCCGTCTCGACTAGGAGGCCACATGTGAGACAGAGGAAGCAGTCGAACGTCACCGCTGACCATGCCCAATCGTTCTAGACTTCTCCTGAACCCTCCTCCTCCTCCTCCATCCCCAACTCGACTCCCTCCTGGCGTCCTAAGATGCGTGACGCTCGCCGCATGACACCGAATCCGGCTTTGGCTTAGGGCTATCACGGCGAAAGCAGGTCCACTTCCTCGGCTGCGACTCCTTGATGCAGATCCAGCAACTCGGTGGTCCATGATCGGAGAATGGCGAGTTGGCGACCTCCACCTCCTCCACCTCTCTCCTCCTCGTCGATCACTGGGCAACGAGGATGGCAAGAGCCTAGAGGAACAACTGCTGGTGCTAGATCGGTGCTCTCCCTGACCCCACACTACCACAAAACTCCTCATTCGTGATGCTTTATTAGTGCCGGTAAGGTAAAAACCGGAACTGATAGGGGGTTTTCCACCCCATGGACTCGTGCATGTACTAGGAGGGGAAATATCGGCATTAATGACTCCACATCAGTGCCAGGTTGTTAGATGAACTGATACTGATGTATTCAGTACCAGTTTTTTAGGTAGATAAACAATTATAAGTGCCAGTTCTTCTAAAGAATCGGCACTGAAAACGAGCCGAGCCGTGTGGGGGAGAACGGTCACGCAATTTTTTGAGTCCCAACTCTCAATCCTTCCATCCCTATCCCATCAACTCGCCTTGTTTTCGCTCTCTCCTGTCCCCATATGCGTCTTCCCCTTCCCTAAAGTTGTCACTGCCGGACTCCACATCTTCCCCGCCGGTCTGGCCGGCCCAAGCCAAATCCACGCGTGGGAGGCCTGCTCAACGGCAGCGTGTGGACGGACTTCTCCACGGTGGCCCTCGACTTCGCCACATTGGCCCTAGGCCGCTTCCCCGTCGTCAAGCCTTGGCTCCGCCCAGTCGCCGATCCCCCGGCATCGCGCCTCTCCTCCTCCGCTCTCCCTTCTTGTTAGCGCCCAAAGGCAAGGGATGATGGATCTAGTGGGTGGGCAGCAGCAACGGCAAGGGCGGTGGCCTCCTCTCCCGCACTCTGACCGCGAATGAAGGCGACCATACCGGAGGAGGTGGATCCGATGACCCCATATCGACGACAAGCGCAACTTGGTGACAACAGCGGCGGTGACAATGAGTTCTGTGAATTGTTGATTTGGATTTGTGAGTTGTTGATTTGTGATCTGACTCAATAAGTTCTTGATCTGTGTATTGGGGATGTTCTATTATTGACGATATGTTAAACCTGTGTTACTTTAATCTGTGTATTGATCTGTGACCAAGCTAAGAATCTTGTGATTGTGTTAGAGATTCTAATACTAATGATTTGTGATTCTGGGATATGGTTTTGTGATTCTAGGATGTACAAATTTTAGAATCTAGCTCAAAGAGCCGGCTCGAATCAAGTCAACCTACTGCTTTTTTAAAAAAAAATCGTGGAAAGCCATCAGTATTGGTTCTCACATCCAACACTAATGAGCTTCTCACATTAGTGCCCAAATGTTGTGCCGGTTGGAAACCCAGCATAGATGAGAGTTCCCAACCGGTACAGAAGTCCTTTTTCTGTAGTAGTGCCACCACCTCGAGCCTAGAGGGAGTGCGTGGGCATCAACGGCAAGCACATTGTGTAGGCGCGCTGGCTGCAGTGTAACTTCAAGGGCAACCAGATCGTGTTCGTCAACGGGCGCTGGCTGCAATGTAACTTCAAGGGCAACCAAACCGTGCTCGTCGACGGGTGCCCGTCGATGTCATGTTGGAGCCTCCACTGGTGGTGGTTCCTGGAGCTGCTGGACTGCGCGGTGATGATGCTCTGGGCGTGGAGCATGCTTGAGAGCCGGCTCTGGCTAGAGGATGAGGCCGCCGCGCCAGGCTTCTTTATCATCGAAGAGGCATTCAAAAGCCACCTTGACGATTATCTTCTTCAAGAGGTCTCAATTGCTCACTGCACTGGCCACTTCATTAGAGACTTGTAGAATTTACTAAACTATCAACGCAATAGGTGGTTCTTGATTATAACTTAGGTTCTATTTGGGAGAGTTTCTATCAGCTGCAGCTTCTCCCAGAATCTCCAGCCGGTAGAAGCTCCTCTAAACAGTTCAAATTTTCATCTAGATTCTGAGAATCTGTAGTTGTAAAATCTAGAAAATAAACTAGAAGCCAGAAGTTGGGAAATCCAGCTTCTCCAGATTCTCACCGGCTGGCTTTTCACTAACTGCTTCTCAGAATCTTAAACTCTCCAAACAGGATCTTAAACTTAGATTAGTTTTTTTATGGAAGATAATCATCATGTCTGGGGAAACAAGATCATGAACAGGTCATATATTAAGAGATTGGTGTGAATGCGTAGGATCGTCATCTTGTTCTTAATTTGGCTTTCCTTCTTGTTTGCTTGTCTCTTTTCTGAACGATTGTTAGTTTGATTCTGTGTGTGCCTACGTACAGTTAACAAAGAACATCAGAAGAAGCCAATTCAGAATGTGCTTTGCCTCTGCTGTGCTGTATGAGGTCGTACAGGTATGGAATGCTACTTTCGGCTGTTGCACGATGGAAACCGATATCTTTCTGCTTCGCACTATTTACTGTTCTTGTCAATGCAGCAGTGACAGTGACAGGATCATAGGATTTTTTTTGCTTGCACCATTTTGTACTGCCGCTGTGGGTACTACAAACAACATGGCAATGTCTGCAATTAGATCTCTTGCATATCTGGTAGTATAGTACTTCCTATGTATATTGTTATAGTTTAAATGTGGAATTCTTCTGCTCTGTAACTGATTTTTTGCTTGCAGACAGTATAAGCTGATCTACGATTCTGATGTTGTTCTGCAGTTTAACACTAAACTGCTTCCATCATGTTGTTCTATGTGGCCTGTGCAACTAATTTCTTCAGTATTATTTCTATTTTTTTCCATGTATGGATTGCTCTCCTGACTGTATAGCTGGTGCCACATTCTCTTTTACATTTTGTGCAGTCTGACGGGAACATGACGAAGAGGCCATTTTCGGCTCTGGTGCAATGTAACTCCATGACTTTTTTCTTGCAAAATATTGGGAACATAGGATAGTAAAAGCAGCAACTAAAATTTGATCATTGCTTACCAAATATATTCATTTACTCATTTTAATAGTTTCTCCAATGTGAGTGCTTTGATTTTATGGTCTTGGTCTGTTAAACTTCTCTCATACTATTTCGTAAGGGCACTAAATAATGAGTGTAAAGATAAAAGGAAATAATCCATTTGACATATAGAATGAATATAACTAAGTTGGAGTCATATTTTTTATATATATTTTTTGTTATAACGCACAGGTACTTTGCCAGTAAACTAAAAGAGATTAGAGTAACTATTGTATTCTCGCAATATTCATAGCAATTATGATGACCTTGTATGATGCAATTAATGTTAACGGCTTAACGATAGTGATGAACTTTTCGCAGTGCTAATCCACAGAAAAGGATGTAAAAAGGAGTAAAACCTAAGAAAGAGATATTAAAGAAAGGTTCAATTAAGAGAAGATCACAATTCACAAAGGTGAAGGGAAGAGCATAGGGAGCCCAACTAGCAGATGCGCTCTCAATGCAACGGTGATGCAAAGGGTCCGGCTTGTAGCTGGAGACCGGTCCACATCAAATCCCACATTACCATGAAGTGGCCACAGACCGAACGCGGGGCCCTACAAGCCTTCTTCTGTCCTAAAATGCTAAGTACACGCTGGTGAACAAATCCTTTTTTTCTCTTATTGAAAACAAATCTTGAGGCCAGTCGTACGCGAATTGATCTGATTCTTGTGAAAATCCTGCGTCACAATGAGGATCTAATCGTTGATGATGAGGTATCCAAGTTGACTGTTAGTCTGCTAGATCATTATCACACAGCTTAGATCTTAGCATGGTTAATGAATAAGATCCATGTAGTGATACAGTAGTATGGAGTGATTGCAGAGATTTTTAGTTGTGTGATAATGTTTGGCATCGAACGTTCATTGCGTTTTTTATATCGGTACCTAGACAGGACCTTGAATGGATTCAATAATTGTGTTTTTTCGCGCATGTCTGTATGCAATGTATATCAATCATTTCGTTTGAAGTTCTTTTAAAATGGATTGATAGGTACATTCATGCATTTGCCGATCTAATTTTCCACCTAGTGGTGTGGGTAGGAGTATATAATAATCCAATACAGGACTATCATGTATCTGATGATAAATTTCTCCTAAAAATTTATCCAATATAAATACAGCATAATTATAGTGTTATTGTACCATAACTTGTATATAATTTAAAAAAAGCCCATGTTAGGTGCTGCTTTCGCTGAGCAGAGGTCACGGATCAAATATCCTTACATGTGCATGTGCTATGATTTTTTTTCTTTTCCGCTTATACGAATCTCAAAGCAAATCTAGCGGTCTAAAATTACGTAAAAGTTGTATGCAAATTTATTATAGTTACATACAAGTTACAATATAATTATAATTATATTGTTAGGACTGAAAATGGTCGGAAATAATCAGAAAAACTCTTAAATCATTTCCATTTCCATATTTTGTACTCGGAATCGAAATCGAAAACGGTAATGTCAGAAATAGAAACGGCTTCGAAAAATTCAGAAACATCGGAAACGAAGTTGCTCGGTCGAAAATTCATCGATATTGATCGGACATTCATAAATTCGGATCGAAAATAACTTTACCTCACATGTGATATCTAGAGTAACTCACATAATCACTAAACATAATAATAACGATGTTATATAATAATCACCCATCACAGAAAGCCATATCAATAATTGTCCAACATGACAGCATACAAAAACGATGACAATATGACAATGTGACAATGTCAGACCCTTTACCGAATTAGTACCATCGGTAAATTTCTGAATAAATACGGTAAATTTCCGAATAAATACGATAAATTTCGAAAACAGTCGGTAAACTACTGAAACCATTTCCAATACCGTTTCCGAGACTCCGGTATCAACGGAAAACACACCAGTACCGAAAAAACGGAAAACGGTCGGTAAAATCCAAAAAACAGCGTCGGTCGGTTCGGAAATTTTACTAACCATTTTCAGCCTTATATATTGTACTTATATTCGACAAAAGTATACCAAATTCGTTTCTCCTTTGCTGTTCCGAGAGCATATTGTAATCCTGATCATGGCTTCCTGCGAAAAGAGTGGGAACTAATTGAGTGACTGACTTTTCCGGGTCACAACCTTTGATCTCCCTTAAGACGCATGAATTTTACATTATATTTTTATATAAATTAATTTAGTTCTTGTAAAAATCTTGTAAATTTTACTACCACCTCTGTTAAAAAACCTTCATTTTTAGCTCATCTCACCTACACCAATACAAAACTAAAAAACTAGAATACTCTTTATCTTAGCAAACTTTAATGCATTTGTTCGCTGTTTTCATAAACTTCAATACATTTATTTCCTAATTTAGCAAACAACAATATATTTATCTCCCATTTTCTTCAACCCTAATATATTGATTGCTTTAAAGATAATAAAAATTATTTTAGAACAAGTGAAATTTGAAAAACATGACGTTATTTTACGACAGACGGAGTACGATTCTGTCGCGGCTGTTCTTAATGATTCATTTGTTCTCATTAGTCCTCTGTCATACACCACCGGTCCACCACACACGTTAGCATTGGGTCATTAATATACTAATTGGGCTCACTCTACTGCACCCGACATGTCTTGTCAGGTGATGAGCAACTGTTAGTAGGAAGAATGTGAGGGAACGGCGCCTATTAATAGACTCAGATTGATTAAGAATGTGGCCTAGCCGCAATGTGGACCAGTAATTTCAACCCCCTATATATGCGAAGGAGAAATAGAATCCATATGTTTTAATTTGTCTGCTTCCGATGATGTTAACCTCAAGTGTTACAATCTTAATGACGTGTAATCCAATTTGTAGCCGTACTCAATAGTGAGACATCGACATGAAACTCCAGATATCATGATCCAGTATGCTTTCTTTCCCTATCCAAATTATTCAAGCACAGGCGCCTACGTGGGCCCTATAGATGATGCAGAAACCGAATTAGTGAAAAAAGGTTAATAAGTCACTATTCTCATTTTTTTTAGATAATAAAAGTTTTATTAAACTCAGTCAATTACATTAAGATGATAGATCCGTATTTAGAACACTTCCGGTCACTAATCTCACTATTGTGTCTAACGTGTTGTTTGTTCCAACTTAAATAAGCTGCTTAAATTCTCGTTTTCTATGAGCACGCTTCCCGAACTGCTAAACGGTGCGTTTTTTACAAAAATTTTTTATATAAAAGTATCTTAAAAAATCAAATAGATCTATTTTTAAGTTTTTAATAGTTAATACTTAATTAATCATGTGCTAATAACGTTTCTCGTTTTACGTATGACTTATAAACCAGGACAAATAAGCTTCTTCAAACACACGTAAGAGTAGTACTACTGTGAAGAACACTCAAAGGAGGCTCCTTTAGAACACGAGGATTTTTCTGTGATTCATGTAAAAACCTGAACTTGTATCTATGAAATTTTCGAACCTTACGATTCGGCAATACTGCGATAGACATTTGTCATGGCTAATTCATTTGTAAGCATTGCTTGGAACCGTGTTACTGAAGCTATTATTATTGATTAATCTTGCTAAAGCTGAAGCATTGTGCCATGGCAAAGTACTAGTATACCCTAGGATGAACAAGAGCTCTAACACCATTTCTCACCAAAGTGACACCTATTTCACTACAAGGCCAGCCAACCCAGGCCATGCAAACCCCCAGGCCCCTGTACTAAAAACCTGAACCCTGTCTCCCCAAAGTTTTTGCACTTGCCTGCCTTTGGAACTCTCTGCCCTAAACAATTCTCCAACTCCCATCGATCTCTACGCCTAAGAGAAAAAATTCTAATAAAACCCAGCTGCTGCATGCTTGGCTGCTTGCCCCTCCTCCATGGTGAACTGGTGACTGCATGCATGCAGCTCTTGTCTCCTCCTCTGTCCAGGCATTGGCTGCAACGTGACGACCCCTGCAAAAACATGCTTGCTTGCTCTGCTGCTTCTTGGTTCACAGCCCCAGCAGGATGTAGTACACCAGCGTGATGGGCAGCGCGATGAGCATGCCGAAGATGACACTGCACATTATCGTCCAAGAAACCAACGGCAGGTGAGACAAAAGCACCGAGAAGTGAGAGACGAGACGAGAAAGAACATTGGGCGACAAAGCATGGCGAGATCGACTTACGCCGTGCTGAGAATGTCAGGGTGCACGCTGTACTCCTTGGCGAAGACGAAGGGGACAATGCCCTGTGGCAGCGCTGCCTGCAGAGGAGGAAGAGGAGGAGAAAAAAAAAGTCAGTGGCGAGCTCGAGCGAACTGGAAAGGCGAGCTTTTGTTTTGTCTAAAGCAAAAGGGGGCGCAGCTGCTGCTGTACTTTGCCGGCACAGGCGCCATAATGCCCGGCCACTTGAGTCGTCGCTGTTTTTTTTCTTCTTTTTGAAAGGCGGTTCTTGTCAGTGGCCGGTCTGCCGGCTGCTGCGCCAGTGCGGTGCGGTTTGGTTGGTGAAGGGATTCGGGGATTGGTAATTGGTTTGGTGTTGTACCTGCACTATGGCGACGTGGAGGAGAGTGCCGCGGAGGCCGACGGCGATGGAGGCGGCGGCCATGACGGCCGGCCCGGTCAGGAACCGCACGGCCATGGCGAACGTCGCCACCTTGTTCCCGCACGCGATGATCCGCGGCTGCAGCGCCATGAACAGCCCTGCAAGAATATTCATGTTAAGTGCAAGAACTGTTTGATCGATAAGATTGGGAGGTGAGGACTAAGGAGATCAACGAACCGAGGCTGAACATGGCCATGCCGAGGCCGGCGTCGGAGAGGATGGAGATGGACTTCAGGATGATCGCCGGCATCTCGAAGTTCCACCTGCGCGCCAAGAAACGGGAATGGGTTACATAGTTAACCATGGCTAACCTCGCCGGCGATGTGTGTGTGGGAGTGGCTGATTACCGGAAGCAGACGAGCGACCAGATGAGGCCGATGAGGCTGGAGTAGGTGTTGGGGTTGCGGATGAGCTTGCGCCACACCATGATCAGGATGAGCCTGGTCATCACGCTGGTCGGCGGCATCGCCGTGGGCGCCGGCGTCAAGCCAGGCTTGCCGTGCTCGCCCGCCCCCGCCGCCGCCACGGCCTTCTCGTCGCCGGCCTCCGCATCCCTCTCGGCGACGCCTCTGTTCCCGAAGCTGAAGTCGTCCCGCTCCACGCCGTCCGCTGCCGATCGATTAGGCAAGCAGCAAGAACAGAGCATGGTAAGCTCGCCGGCGCCATGTGCGACAGTGCGAGGACGAAACGCGGGTGTGGGGTAGTGAGTGCTGTACCTTTGCGCGGCGAGGCGACGGCCATGCGGACCTCCTTGACGGCGGCGGCGTCGTTGTACTCGGCGGCGTTGCCGAACACGTCGGACACGGGCGACGCGCTGGAGCTCCAGACGAACATGTGCAGGTCCTTGCCGTCCTCGCCCTTGGCCACCTGGCCGTTCGCCGCCTTCTTGGGCTTGGGCGGCGCCGCCATGGCAGGGTTGGGCGCCGGGTACTGGCCGTACTTGTTGGCCGCCTTGTTGGACGCGTCCTCCTCGTAGTTGGACGGCCGCGGCGTAGCGCCGGTGCGCACACCGAACGCGTCCCCGGCGGCGAAGTTGGAGCTGCGGCCGACCATGGAGTAGAAGTCGGTGTGGTTGAAGCTGGAGCCCCGCGGCGTCGGGTTCCGCGACGACTGCAGCGAGTAGATCTCGGCGTTGGTGAGGTTGCTCGGCCGCGGCGTGGTGCTGGAGAACCCCATGGAGCGGCGCGAGTAGATGTCCGAGCGCGACGCGTTGGAGCGGCGCACGGTGACGTGAATCTTGCCGTCCTCCTTCACCTCGGCCTCCGTCTCGATCATGTCCCTCCGGCCGTCGAGCGAGACGACGTCGGAGTCGACGACGATGGAGGCGATGGCGCCCGCGGTGTCCGGGAACTGCTCGGTGATGAGGATCCTGGCACCGCGGTACTCGAACATGAAGAGCATGAGAGTGTACCAGATGATGCACTGGAGCACGACGATCTGCACCATGAGGCTGCCGGAGAAGTCGCCGTACATGCCCTTGAGCAGCGGGATGCCCATGACGAGCGTGTTGGGCAGCGTGGAGAGGGAGAAGAGCGTGATGGTCCACTCGAGCGAGCCGCGGCGGGAGAGGTGGCTCCACAGCGTGAGCAGCGCGAGGACGATGAGTTTCTGCAGAGTGTCGGCGGCGATGAAGCGGAGGTTCATGGTGTAGGGGTTGTTGGTGGAGATGAAGTGGAAGGAGAGCAGCGGCACGGCGAAGAGCGCCACGAAGCGGTTGATCCCGGAGCACTGGTCCGGCGTGAAGATGCGCCACCACTTCACCGAACCGTACGCCAGGATCATCGCCACGTACAGCGGCACCATCGCCGTCATCACGTGGTAGAAGTCCGCCCCCGTGATCATCTTGCCTTACTTCCTTCCTTCCTTCCTCCCTCCGCCGCTCGCGGCCGCCGCCGCCGTGCAAACACCAAGAAACGCCGCGCCGGGCCTCTCTCTCCCTCCTGCGCGAGCGTACCAGTTGCTTGCTCTTACGAACACAGAATAGTGGTGTCGCAGGTGTGCGGCGGCGAGGCGGGAGAGGCGTTGGGGTCGATCGGGGTGGGGAGGTGTTCGCTTTATGGCGCGGCGGGGTGTGGCCGTGTGGGGGAGTGTGTGTGACGAAGTACGTGGAAGAAAGGAGGGAGGGGAGGCAGGCGGGGGAGCCAATGAGGGGGAAGGTGGGGGGGAGGAGTGGGCATATGTGCGGGTGATTATTTATATACATCTTGTGGACGTTGCACACACCCCGCTAGGAGCATAGATTGAAGGAAATGAGAAAAAAATGTGTTGGGATTTATGTTTTTTAGGCACGAAAAATTCCTACAACTTTTATGATATACTACTCTATTTGTTCTAAAATATAAGTATTTTTAAAATATAAGTATTTTTTAATTTAAATTTTATACCACAATATAAATATTTCTGTACTAATTCTCATGATTCTCATCGTTTTAATGATTTTAAAGCCAATTAGATACTTAGAAAGGGAATCTAACTAATTCAAAATTCAAAAATTAACAACTAAAGTGACTAAGAAGGAATCTTTTAACCTAACCTTAGCATTTTCTATATAAGCAATTCTAGGATTCAAATCTTTTTCTACAATATAAGCATTTGTACTATCATTCACACTGCTACTTATCCTATCAATTACTTTCTATTTAAATTTCTTTCCATCATACTCTAACCACCCTCCCTTATTTATTGAGGGATACCAACGTCTTTCTTCTCAACCTTAATCTTCGCTAAAGAATCTAGAAATGCATATATTTTGGAACAGAGAGAGTAGTTATTTCTAGCGTTAAAATTTTGCCTAAAATATAGCTATTTTTTCACTTACCCCTCCATCTCGACCAATTATAATAATCTCCCATTTATTTTCTCCATCAACTTCTCTTCTCAAGCAACCCCAACCTTAGTCCATTTAATTTTACATACTTTCTTAAACCCCTAAAACACTATAAAAATGCCTATATTTTGGTATAGATGGAATACTTATGAGCTCTTCATAGACTATGGATAATGGATGAAACTAAATTCATGATAATTATTTGAGGACAACAATGAATAAATTAAATATTAGAAAGTTGATAAATTAATTAAAATTATTTCCAAGAAATGTTAACAAAGTAGATGTAAGTTTGATAAAATCATACCATTTAATAGTTTGGAAAACATGTACCTAATAATCTGTAATCTGTGAGCTACAAGGAACATGTCTGCAGTACTTCTGCTGCCTCATGTGTACTCATTTCAAGAATAAAATTCAAACTTTAAAACTTTAGATATCTTTTTAATTATAAATGTTGAAATATATGAAAATTAGTAGTGCAGATTCATCTTAGGTAATATTTTTATCTTATTATAGTTTATAGGTATATTGTGATGGAAATTACAGTGGTGGAGGGAGGATTGCCAAGATGGGTGCACAGAGGGAAAAAAAAAACTGTATATCCCTGCAAGTGAATGGACCTTTAAGTTGGGTGTCTCAATGTTTGCTTCTGTGGTGTGGCCGGTGCAGCCGCCACTGCTCCAGCCCTCGCGTCTCTCTCACCACCTCCAAGCTAACCTGCCTCTGGCTATATCCGGCCATCGACCCCGGAGGCTCCAAATCTGGCTGACAGCGATGCCGGGAGATGGAGGGAGGCGGAGAGAGGCACCGGTAGCGGGAGGGCTACTCCACCCTCTTACTTTCAGCAACAGCGGCAAGGAGTAGAACCAGCGGCTTGAGCCAGAGGCAAAGACATTTCAGCTGAGGAGAGAGAGGAGCAGAGACCGCATCACTAGTTTTGTGATATGAATAAATTTGTAGTTTCATGAAAAATTTAGTAGTAAATATGTAATTTTATGATAATTTGGTTAAAATATCAGTAGTTTTGTTAAAAATTATTTTACATAAATTGTGAAAACCATATGTAATCACGTTGGTTGATAACTAGCTACAGGAGATAACATAGGCGCCAAAAAACAACGCCTGAGATTTTCACAGGATTTCCGGACGATGGGCCATATAAAACTTGCTCGGTGAACTTTGTAACACACTCCACACAACTCCATTACGAGCTGGCTGAGGGTTGAATTGTGAGATTTGAGACGGATGCGGGCCAGAAACCTCCTGACGCGTCAGTCTCTAATAGCTCACCCTAACCTAAATTTTAAATTATCTACAACAGTGTTGTAAACAATACCAGCAAAGCTGCCATGCCGCGATTTTTATTTTGTTCTGAAAGGAATCCTAATGATCACTAGTACACCGGTCTGTTGCTAGCTTTGCTACACGTATTGGTATGTAACCACAGTACACATAAACAGGAGGAACAACGAACTTATAGTGACCGTTGTCAATTCACCGGGAGGCCACGCACACGAAGAATCGCTACATTTTCTCTGCTACTACTATATTTTAGCAGGCATGTCTTTTAAGCGATATTAGCAAGCATGTTTGTCTGCGTGTAATACGGTGGACAAGAGCTTGTTTGGTAGGGATTTTCAAAGATGATTTTTAATCGGATCAATTCGAGCTAAGTTAAATGGACAAAAAATCTCCTTGATTCTTAGTCGAATCGATCCGCTGTGATTCTCAATTTTACACACGAATTGAGAATCAGGCAAAAGACGATTTCTCGTGAGAATCCAACGAACGAAAATTAAAAATCCCTACAAAATCAATATCTGATTCAGAAAAAATCAGAATCGCAAGATTAGAATAATAGAATCTGGAGCTCTACTAAATAGGTCCTTAGCTTCACGCACGCATGCATGAGGAATCTTGGCAGGAGCCGGCAAGAAGATCGTCAGGCCACGGATGGACGACTGCCTCCCGTGGCACAGACACACGGTACCACCACGCCAACAGGGCAACCAAAAAGCTGCGAAAACAACTCCAAACAAGACCCACGCCCCCTTACAGATGGACACCCCTTACGGATGGACTTATGGATACTCTATAGTAGGCTCTAGTTTATATTTTATTAAAAAACTTAGTTTATTTAGTTAAATTAGAGTCGAAGTTTATTTAGTTAAATTAGAGTCAACCATAAATTATTTATCGACCTATTCACACCCATCCATAGCCCTCCTCGCGTGCGTGCCGCATGTTCGTCATCGCGGCACGTGGGCACGGAGCAGATTGAGCAGCGGCGCACGGTGGAGAGGCTGGCAGGAGTAGTAGTAGTTGGGGGTTGCAGGTTCACCGGCTCGGTCGTTACGCCGCCTGTCTCACCGACCGTGGCAGCACACTTGTATCGTTGCGCTCGTAGTAGTCGTCTCGCTTGCGTGGACAACGATGGATCGATGATGGGTGAGCCGGCGGGCGGGCGCACAGCGTTAGAAGCCAAGCTGGCTACGGGAGTACCTGGCTATGTTTGGGCACACACGTGCACGGGGCACGGGCCGATCGGTTGGTGGGTTTTCCGCAGGCTGGTGGTGCAATGGTGACTACTGGTTTGCCGACGAGTGTGGTGGTGGTCGGTTGTTACTCTGTTGCTCCCTACGTCTTATAATATAAGAGATTATATTATTTTTAAAAAAATTAAGAAAATATCAAAATAACAAATTAGGGGACAAAAGATGATAGTTGATAGAATAAACTACTCACTCTGTCCTAAAATGTAGGTATTTCTAAGATTCAAGTTTTGTTTCAAAATATAAATATTTCTAATTTTTTTGATGCTATTATGTCTATTATACCCCTATCAATTACCCCACATACATCAATCACCTTACTCCCCTACAAATCCTTCTTACATTAATGAAAGGTAATGTAGTCTTTTTACCATATTCCTTAATCGCTCTAAACATATACATATATATATATATATATATATATATATATATATATATATATATATACACATATTAGGACAAAGATATTAATACAAAAGGTGATAGGTAGAAAATAAACTAGTATAAAAGTTATAAATAGAAATAAAGTACTGTATTGAAATCACAAAATCTCTTACATTTTGAAACAAGATATAAGGATAAAATTTCTTATATTATGGGATGAAGAGAGTACTAGATCATTCATAGCACATGACATGTATCTCTAGCTAAGCTTCTTTTAACAACTGTAAAAATCACTTTATAGAAAGATATATGATATGCCATCGATAAAAAATTGTCGCAAACTTTATTTATAACTAGCGTGACAATAACTAAAAACAGCGTTTGTCTCAAACTGTTTAACCGCTGTTCCATTTCCATCTCAACGAGTATTTGTCCGCCTTGTCGATCTCTATGATATTCATGCAATTGGTTAGCTCGTAAGTCGTGAGGAATATAATAAACAACGAAGAAAGTAGCAGTACTCCTTTTGTTTTAAAATAATTTTATTTTTTCTTATCTCATTGTCTAATAAAACTTCATCTTTAAAGTAATCATAAAAAACAAGAGATAAATATGTTGAAATTTACAAAAATAGAGAACAAATATAGTAGAGTTTGCAAAAGTGAGAAACAATTATATTCAAGTTTTCTAAAGTGAAAGGTATTATAGTTTTTTCTTTTTATTGGTATGTATGAGATAAATAATTATGAATTATTTTTGAAATAGAGGTAGTAGGCGAATATACCCGCTGCAAGGGGGCTAGTCTGTGGCAGGCTTTGTTACATGTTTTGTCTCCCAAATTATTCACAATTGTGAACCTTTTGCTGTCTCCTTGCACATGAGAATAACGTTGAAAAGTTGCAGTCACGACATGCTCATAGCGAGCATCGGTATTGTCGACTCTATGGCTCATTAGCTATAGCTTCATCACAGTTTGTGGGTTTAATAATTACATGATTATACATCATGGGATAGGTTTGTCGACTTCAGATTGGAGTAGGAGTTAGGATTGGGTGCGGTTCACTTGATGGTATAACCGCTCTAGGTTCTCAAATGAACTGAATATGTAAATATGAAATAGGAGTAGGAAAATTTTGTTCAGCTGAACTATAGTGGACAAACCGTACCTGTCATGAAGTAAGTCATGTGGCCACCTCAAGATACTTTTTTTTTAATAAAGTAGGAGTATATGCAAATTTTGTTCTCATCTACTATTCATACTACAAGAACATACACTTAGCCATTCTTGATATTCCTTTATTTAATCGTGTCAGCTAGAATTTGAAATTAAGACATCTCGCTGTAATGTTGTATTGAGTTATATGCGCTAGATAATTCAACAAAAAAAAACTTAATCTGATAAGTAAGGATATGGATGGATAGTTTTCTTGTACTTTAACAAGTTTAATTAATGACCTGAAAGTGGATAATTAGGAGTGCCCTTATCTCATGTATGTTCGCATTTAGGAGTATTGTTAAGATCTAAAAAGGTTGTACAATTGGAATCCTTAGGGTTGAACTAATGCCTATCCAAAAACTTAAAATCAATCTTTGTGAAGGTCAGCATGTGTGCATATAACAATTATGTACTCCCTTTGTTTCAAATTATGTCATTTTAATTTTGTCCTAAATCAAATATGTGTATCTTTGTTTAACATTATAATATTTATATTTTTAGATTCACCATGAAAAATACTTATATAATATGCAATTCTCATGTTATTAAACTATACATATTTATAAAGATTGATAGTTAAATGTAGAAATATTTAACTTATGCTAAATCTAGAACGACAAGAATTTAAAATAGAGAGAGTAGTTTACCTCTTTTAAGGGTCATATTGGGAATGCCAATTAAAGTAGGGAATGGAAAGATAGGAAAAAGAGAGAAAAGGCTAAGAGAAAGGCTGTCTTGTTCTACCTGGCTAGCTAGGTCTTTTTAGGATAAGGACCAGAAAAATGACTTACCAAGATTCCAAATGTTCTCCTACTTAGTCAGCTTATGATGGCACTGGGATCATTAAGCCATGTTCTTTCCATAAGTAGATGGGTATAATAAGCCTTTGTGCAAAGCAAAATAGCAAAGCGCACACTGGACTTTTTTTGGTGCACTGCCGATTGATCCATCATCCATGAAACCAGGAATTTGGAGCCCCCATTCAAGCCTGTTTCCCGGAATTAAATTGGCTCAAACTCTTTAGAAACAAAATTTTGTGAGGGCTACACACACATATATATATATATATAGAATTGAGTGCGTCTTTTATACTATATAGTACTTAACATGCCCATGATAGTGCTACAGTAATATTTAGTAATGCTAATGTTATACATCCATGTCGTTGAAAAATGCTTGTCACAGCTCTTAGTACAAAACATTATAAAAATAAAGCTCCACGTTCATTTACACATCACCAAATCGCTGCAAACAGGGACACTTTTACTGAGTTGTAGCTAGCATCACAAACCACAATAATGTTGGTTTCCTTGAACTTTATTCTCTAAAATTCAACTGCAATAGTATGTTGTGCTAAAAAAAATACATATTAAGTTACAAAATGCTAAAAGTAAATGACATAAGTATATTGCCAAACGAAAGGTATGGGATAAAACATCATAGGGATAGAACCTAAACTAAAAAGAAAAAAAAGCAACACCTAATAACATCAACCATAGGGGCCAACCTAATAAATCTTGACCAGGAACTCGATGATAACTTGATTAATGATTGAATTATGACATGAACTATCGGTTTTTCAACCACTTAAAATGTATTGAGCTATTAGCTATATTATATATACGAGCATTAAATAAAACTTTGATGAAAACCAAGTGACATTATGTAAAATGGATAACCAAAAGAACAGTTATGTTTTGGTCCCATGTTATGCATTGCTGAATGCAATTCATGCCAAATAATTTATACAGCTGTCCTGAGTGCTCTCACTCCTTGCTTGTGCCAGGGACACAAGCTGCAATTTGCAGTTTGCAACAGAACAAAACAATCAATAATGTGCCACCGCATCTTCTCAAATCATCAGTACAAACTGACAAACTGTAACGGATAAAGGAAGAGACAAAGAGGAAGCAAACCTGCATCGTGAGATGAACTTGCCAAAGCCGAGGAACCCCTACTGCTTGGAGTCTGCCATCGTCCAGACCTTGAATCAACACATATTTGTGAAAACTCAAAAGAAATCACCCGACGCTACAAATCACAACCAATTCATGGTGGCAGCAGGTATGTCTTCAAAGTATGATGTAGGGATCTCTATAGGAGGTAGCAATGTCCAGTCGTGAAAAAACAATCTTCAAATCTTACCCATGATTCACTCCTAAAAGTTTTTGAAAACTGCCTGATTTTATCTTTTACGCCCCAAATTTCAGGAGCCACGTTGACCCCATCTTTATTACATCTTCTCTTGGAACCCTAAGAAAACCAAACATTTTTTGCAGATCATGATGCTTACCTTGTCACCTCTAAACATCTTCTCAATCTTCTCCATGAGCTTTGCGATCTACAATAAATTGGATAGATCCCAAAGTACTAAGCAGGAGGACAACCCCACCATATAAATGACACCAAAATCTTAGTATATTAAAGAGGTGTCATCTGTCCCATTTTGAATAGCTTCTCCATGGTCTCGCTAGTCACGCACTGTGTTGAGTAATCCAGAAATATGCCTTCATACTTCCTATCAACTAACAAGGAGCAACAAAAGCAGAAACTCACACATGCAACAAGATGAATTTCAACCCTTTTTTTATAAAGAAGGGATGACCCCCTCCCATTTCCATTACCAGAAATATAACATAAAAGATTTACAAAAAAGGTCCACCATATTCCAACCAACAACAGAAAACGTAAAACTGACAGTTCTAAAAGCACTACCACAGACAACTAGCAGTATGAATTATTACAGAGTTCAGAAAACGTCAGGATCCATCCAGCAACATTCCATACAAAAGAGAGCTAGAACACTCCTAAGAAGGGAAGCAACAAAGTGTCACACAAAACATCAGCCGATCCCCTCTAGCTTGTCCATTCCAAATCTCCAACCATGTCTTGCCGCGTAGACTTCTGTTGCAATCTGTTTGAGCAGGTTAGCTCCCTCCACCAGCTTTCTTCCCCTTTCCTCTGATCTCTGTAACAATGAACATGACTATATGTAATTAGAAATTCTTTGTACAATCTCCACTGGATCTTTGGGCAAAATATTCTCAAAGCAAGCTTTGTTCCTAATTTTCCAGATAGACCATATAACTACTGCAACCCCCTACCATCATCAGATTTTTGTCTCCTTATCAAATTTATTCACCCAGCAACCAAACAAGTCATTTATATTTATGAATTTTCCAAAGTGGAAAGCATAATCAACAATGCTCTAGGTGAATCTAGCTGTGCTGCATTGAATTAAAAGGTGATTGATGGTTTCATCCTTGTTACAAAATTGACATTTTCTAGTCCCTTGTTTCCAGCCTCTTTTATACAAATTGTCTTTAGTTAGGATGCTGTTCCTCAGAGTTAGCCAAACAAAAACCTTCACTTTGATGGGGATTTTGAATTTCCACAAGTTTTTAAAAGGGTATGTGGCTGTTTGCATTTTCAAAGCATTATAGAAGGATCTTACAGTAAACAGTCCATCTTTTGTCAAACTCCAAATGGTTTCATCCTTTTTCTCATTTAATTTCACTGTTCAGCATTCATTTCTTATTTTATTCCATTGCACCACTTCCCCCGTATGCTTCTTCTGAAAAGTTTTTCCATCCTAATGAGAAGGCTTTTTCCACTGTTATGTTTTTATTGAGAGCAATGTTGTATAAAGAAGAGAATTGATTAGCAAGTGATTTGTCCCCCACCCATATGTCCTCACAAAATAAAGTGTTTCTCCCATTTCCAATTTTTTCTTACAAAATTTCATAAACTCCCCTTTAATATTCATAAGTCCTATCCAGAAGTGAGAATTCCTAGCTTTTACTCTTAATTGAGTCAAAGTTTTCTCCTTCAAATATTTGTTTCTTAACATTTGTTGCCATAATCCATCTTCATTTTCCAACCTCCACAGCCATTTTCCCAACAAAGTTGTGTTCATAGTCTCTAAATCCAGAACCCCCAAGCCTCCTTAGTCTTTAGGTCTGCAAATCACAGGCCATTGTACCAAATGATATTTCCTAATACCTTGATTCTCTTGCTATAGAAATCTGGTTCTAAAAAAATCCATTATTTTTTTTAACTCCCTTTGGTAATTGATAAAAGGATAGCATGCATGTATATAGGGATGCTACTAAAACTGGAATTTAGTAAGGTGAGCCTTCCTCCTATGCTTAGTAATTTCCCTTGCCAACAACTTAATCTTTGTTCTATTTTGTCCTCTATTCCTTTCTAATCTTTATTTGAAATTTTTTTTTCATTTACAGGAATGCCCAGGTATTTCATTGGTAGAACCCCTTTTTTGCATGTTAAAATTTGGTTGAAGATTCTTTCTTTTTCTTCAGATAATCCTATTCCATATATCTCACTTTTATGGAAATTTATCTTCAAACCTGACATTTGTTCAAATAAGCAGAGAATGAATTTTAAATTCTTAGCACTTTCCTCTAATTCTTCCAATAAGAAGATAGTATCATCTGCATATTGTAAGATGGCTAGGCCCTCCTCTATCATATCTGAGCCCAACCGCTGAATCAAGTTCAATTCATTTGCTCTTCCAATTAAAATGGCTAGAGCATCAGCTGCTAAATCAAACATCAGGGGAGATAAAGGATCTCCTTGTCTCAAACCAGAGTATGTACTGAAGTATGGTCCATATTGATCATTCACTTTTATGCATACTTCGCCTCCTCTCATTGTACCCATTATCCAATCATTCAATCTATTTGGAAAACCTTTAACTTGCAGCATTTGTAGCACAAAAGCCCACTTTATTTTATCATAAGCTTTTTCAAAATCCACTTTAAGAAGAATACCAGTATGTTTCTTTTTATGCATAGAATTAAGTATTTCATGTATTGCCACAATTCCTTTCATGATGGATCTTTGTTTCAGAACAGCCGTTTGATTTTTTGATATCAAATAACTTATCGTTGATGTCAATCTATTCATTAGCACTTTTGTTATTATTTTAAAACTTACATTGAGGAGGCCTAAACTTTTTTATTTGAACTGCCTCCTTGCATTTTGGTACTAGAGTTATCATTCCAAAATTCAGTCTGTCACATCTAATTTTTCTATCTGAAAATCATCCAACAAGGCCTTCAAATAATTTTTTATTAAGTCCCAAAACCTCTTATAAAATTCCACTGGTATCCCATCAGTACTTGGGGCTTTATTATTTACCATTTCAAATATTGTTTTTTTTAATTCATCCATACTAAAAGGTTCAATCAATCTTTGTTTATCCTCTTCCTTTAGTTGAGTCATTGCTATTTCCATTCTTATAGAAGACTGCTCAGAGTGCCCAAATAATTTCTTGTAGAAGTCTGTGATATATTGTGTTAGTCTTTCCTGTCCCTCAATTTTCCCTTCCTCCTGTTCTAGATAACATATTGTATTTTTCCTTCTTCTTCCATTAGCTTTTGCATGATAATACTTTGTGTTGTTGTCTCCTTGCAAAATTTCTTTTTCTTTACTTCTCTGAAACCATTTTATCTCTTCTTCTCTCATAGTTCTCTTTAGTTGAGATTCCAGTTTCATTCTTTCCTTTCTTTCAATTACTGACATACCATTTATTTCACACCACTTATCAATTTTTCCTATTTTTACCGTTCTTCCCTTTTTTTCCTTCTGTATTGTCCTTCCCAATTCATATTCCAGCCTTTTAGTTTTTTCCTAACATTTCTCATATTAGTTTGCCATCTTTCAATACTTGATCTTCCTCCTTTTTCTGAATTCCAAGCTTTATACACTGTCTCCTCTAGATACTCTCTCAGGAACCAACTCAATTCAAATTTAAAATGAGGGGGTTTTTTTGGTTCAACTCCTGTTTCTATTGATCTTTCTAAGGCAATCAACTTAGTAAGAGGGTATTTTCCTTCCCATTCCATATTTACAAAAACTCTATCCAGTTTCTCATAAGTGGGATTTTATGATCATTACACCATGTGTATTTTCTGCCCCCCCCCCCCCATTTCAATCTCTCTCAAATTTGCTTGTTCAATTATAGCATTAAACAAAAAGCTCCATTTATTACATCCCCTTTTTATTCTTTTCACTTTCTTTCCTAATTATATTGAAATCTGCACCTATGACCATCGGGGCATTTTGTTTGTAACAATTTTGGGCCAGTTCCCTGAGAAACTCACCCTTTCTTTCTTTTTGAGCTGCACCATATACTATTATCAGATTCCATTTCATTCCTATTCTGAAGTAAGGTTCTGACACAAAAATCTCCCATTTCTTTTTTTAATAATAAAACAATCATCCTTCACACCAATAGAATTCCACCAAAGTGACCTTTGGCAGGTAACCATACCCATTTGAATTTTTCACTCCCTAAATTATTCAGTGTATTAACAGGAAAATCTTGTTTTACTATTTCTAATATTCCCACAAAATCTAATTGTTTATCATGGATTGTATCCTTTAGATGCTTGTAGTTTTCCTGACTTCCCATACCCCTAATATTCCAAATCACCCCCTTATTCTTTGCATTTCTTTTTATTTTTCTTTGGATTATTTTCTCTTTCTCTTTCTCTTTTTGGAGTGACCTTGCAAATCACAAGGTTTCCTTTATCTTTTGCCTTCTAGCTGCAGATTGAGATTGTATTTTCGATAACAATCTTTCTGCTCTTTCTATTTCAAAATCATTATCCTCTCTAAAGGTCATATCATCCATTAATTCACCCAAATCAGGTGTTTTAGGTTCTGATCTTTCTTCCCCACTATTTATTTTGTTATTCTTAAGAGCCTCTTTTTTAAATAAATTAATTTTGGCTTCTTCCAGTGATTTCAGAATGTTGATATTTTGATCCACACCTTCTATACTGCAACCTAGACTTACTCCCAAAAGAGATGACATATCAAACAGAGACATATTTGTTTCATTTATAAAGGAAGGGATTAGATTGTCACCTTTCTTGTTAATGAAGGCGTTCTGTGCTTCTTTCCTTCCAACTGCCACTTCCATAAGTGTTTTGCCTTTCTTCTCTTTCAGTCTAGAGCAATGCCTTCTAGCATCCTCACCAATATCCTTCCCAGTCTCTTTGTTCTTAACTCCACAAACACTAGAAAAGCTGTTAATAAATTCTTGTGAGTCTAAGAATTCCTCACTTCCTTCTAGTTGAACTCTCCCTTCTTCTTCATCACAAAAATCCTCCTCTCCATCCATTCTAGTATCTTCCTTTTCATTTTGTTTATTTTCTACAACTTCTACTATCATATCAGAGATCTCATCCCTCTTTCCATTGTTTTCTTCTTTTCCTTCTGCAGTATCGACCTGCTCTGTACTCTTTCCTTTCTCATTTTGATTTTCTGCTAGCATGTCCTCTTCTCTCATCTGTAGTTGCTCAGCTATATATCTGTCTTCCTCAATTTGATTTTCTCTCTCAGATTCTATGTCCATCTTGGCTTGTATCACTTCTTTGCCAGCTCTTTTATGTGTATTTGAATCTCCTTCTTGTGGTGTTACGGTCTCAACTATCAGCCCACGGAACTGTCCATCCTCTCTTGGTCTTTTAACTAACAAGCCTCTTACTTCTTCTGTTTGTTCTGCAATAGGATTATTGATCTGTCTTTTGTTTTGCTCCTTGCCAACAAACCAACCCACTTCTACCACTTCCTCCAGCAAGTATGTAACTTCATACATCAGTAGATTTGGAGTCATCAGAATCAGAGTAATTGGTAGCATGCGAGGATTCATGATCCCAACTTTAATTCTAATTCTGTTCTTAGCTCTTATAGTTTTCATGTCTACTTCCTGAACAGAACCTAAGCAGGAACCTACTTCACAGAGAGCCAAGTAATTTTTCATCTCCTCAGGCAAACCTTTGACTTCCATCCAAACTACATGCAATTTCCCAGATGCAGTGGCTTCATGTGTCCAAGGGGTCACTAGAATTTTGACTCTAGTGCCCTTTTAGTGTAAATTCATCAAAATCAGCTAGCTCCCCCAGCCTTTACTTGTTAGGGAATCTCATTTGGAAAGTTCCATTTGGCAGTCCTTAGCTTTCCACACCCAGTTCCATCTAAATTGTTGTTTAAATCCTTCCTCCACTTGTTGAGCACTTAGCTTCCCTCCCTCTTTTAGTGATATCACATCCAAAGAGTTAGCATGATCTTTTGTGGCCACTGCTCGAGCATTTTAGATGATTATACATCCAAGCCCATTTGCAGCAAATCCCACAAATTTTTGCCCCAGGTTTCTGTTTCTCATAATAACAATCTACTGTTTTGTGATTTCCTTTCCCACAAATCACACAATACATAGGTACTTTGCAATCCCTGGCCACATGACCACTTGATTTGCATCTAGAACAGAAGGCTCTATGGGGTTCACCAAGTTCACTGGCTTTTTGATTCCCCCAACTAGACTTCTCTCCTTCTCTGCTAGATCTTCCTTCTCCTTGCCTTCTGCCTCAATTACTCCCTCAGAGGAGCCAGAGTTTGTTTTCTTCACTGGCCTGTATGCCATTGTAGCTCCCCCTTTGTCTGTGGAGTTGCTGCCCTCTGTTGGCGATTTCAATGAGGCAACCTCCTTCTGAACCCCAGTACCTTGATTCAGATCTGTTGAAAGCCGTTGCCAATGATCCCCTCCATCGCCTCCCCCCTATTGATTTGTATCAGGGGGAGGCGCTTCCTCCTGAGCTTGATGCCGACCTCGCACAACGACCCATCTTCTCCACTGCCCTCCGCCCATGTACGACGGCCTACGTGGGAACCCTCGGTTGCCCCAGTGACCACGATCCATGCGCGAAGTTGGGGGTGAGTTCACGACCTGCGCAAAACTCCTTGAATCTCTAGAGGTTGTCCCTTTCCACCGACGAACACCGACACCAATCCCCTCCTGAGGCCACACCTCTCTCTCACTCGCCTCTTGTGGAACACTTCTCCACCCACCACCAAACCCTAACTTCTCAGATGGATATGAGCGACACAAGTAGTTGGAACAGAGAGGAGAAGTGCGAGAGTTGGAACCCTGGATCTAGGGCTAACCGAGAGGATGCTACGGTATCATACTGAGGATGAGGGTAGAAGGGTAAAACTGCTCCTGGAATCTCAGCCCTATCCCTTTTGCCAGGCCAGGCCACCGAGCTGGGCCCCCAACCGCCATTAACCTTGGCCCGAGATTGCAACTTCTGAATTGCCTCCACGATTGCCTTAGAGACGATGACCCCGCAGCCCATCACTTCTCACAAGTCCATGCATGGTTTGTCTCGTTCGATGAATTTCAACCCTTACGTTGTCATTCCCATGTAGTGCTTGACATCATCCATCAGATCACGCAGACACTTTTTCTAAATCGCCCCAATGTAAGCCTACTCCCTGCATGTGTGGCAAAACACCAAACCATAGTGAGCCTAAACTCAATATTATCCTTTTACCCCTGTGTGTACCAATAAAAAAGAATCCGTTCAAATATTAAATATGTTTTATTAGCTGTAGCTCTTGTTATGAATAGCGCCATTGTCCATACTCTGGCCAAAGGGCCAATCTATATACATGTATAGGTGGCATATATACAAGAAACCCCTTATACAATGGGGTAAATACACAAGTATATAATACACATCTAACACCCCCCTCAAACTTATGGTGGATCAACAACATGAAGTTTGAAGAGATAAAAACTGTGCTGAGCCCTGGTTTGTGCCTTTGTGAAGAAATCTACCAACGGAAGCTCGGAAGGCACATACTGAAGAGCAACAATTTGGTCTTGCACCTGTGTCCACATGTAGGAAGCATCAACACCAATATGCTTTGTAAGCTTATGCTTCACCGGATCTTTAGCAATGCTAATAGCACCTGTACTATCAGACAAAAGAGGAGTCGGTGCAGAAACAGAAACACCAAAGTCCTCAAGTAACCACTGTAGCCAAGTAACCTCTGCAGTCAACAAAGCCATAGCTCGCAACTCAGCCTCAGCACTCGAACGAGAAACTGCTGTCTGCTTCTTGGTCTTCCAAGCAATGAGAGAACCACCAAGAAAAACGCAATAAGCAGAGAGAGACCGGCGATCAGAGGGATCACTAGCCCAGGTGGCATCAGAATATGCCTGGAGCTGTAAAGAGCTGGAGCGAGGGAAAAAGAGACGACGAGAGATAGTTCCACGAAGATATCGTAGAACACGAAGAAGATGACTATAGTGGAGCTGAGTGGGAGCGGAAACAAATTGACTCAAGATATGCACAGGGTACGAAATGTCAGGGCGAGTGACACCAAGATAAACAAGGCTCCTGTGGGTGCCATGGGCCCCGGGTACCTCATGACATGCATACGGGCCACTCGGATAGAGGATGGGCCTAGCCTTGTAATTAGAGATATAGCTAGATTCGGCAGACTTCGCCTTGTATAGAAAGGAATATACAGTCCTAGTCGGGTACGTTATATCTCTAAGGGGAGATCTCCTAGTCGTAATCCGATGGGGACTCCTACCTTGTAACCTTGTCCCCCAGTATATAAGGGGAGGCAGGGCGCCCCATGAGGGCAGAAGAGCTCATAGAAGCACACGGCCATACAGTTCATCAGAACTACCACCGTATATCCTCAAAGGAATACATACAAACTGGACGTAGGGTATTACCTCACATCGAGGGCCTGAACCAGTATAAAATTTCCTTGTGTTCCTTTGCAATCCACCGAGTTTCCATCCGTCGAGTAGCCCCATATATTTATTGCCGGTGTAAAACATCGACAGCTCCCAACAAGATGACAATAGCAAGTAGGATTGGTAAGAGGCTCACCATCCGTGGGACGAAGATGAACATTAAACTCCATGGGAGTCTCAGCTGTCCGCTGATCAGTAGAGAGGCACGATCAAGAAGATCCTGGATATACTTTTCTTGGGACAAATAGAAACCCTCAGGAGTAGAAATAATCTCAATCCCAAGAAAGTAGCGAAGAGGACCTAGATCAGACATAAGAAACTGCTCATGAAGCCGCTCCTTAACAAAAGTGATATATTGAGGATAATCTCCAGTAATGATCATGTCATCAACATACAAAAGGAGAAGCGTCCAACCACGAAATGAAGTGTGGATAAAAAGAGCAGGATCATGAACACTCGCTGAAAAACCAGCTGTAGTGACAACAGAGGAGAAACGATCAAACCAAGCACGAGGAGCTTGCTTGAGGCCATAGATGTCACACCCTGAGTTTAGCCACACTAAATATTACCTGTGAAAAATACCCAAGAAAATAAATTTAAAAAGGATAGAGAAATTAATTGATGGTGTAAAATGCAAGATAATAAATTATCGTGGCCGGGAATATTTTTCTTGTATTCTCTGTGCCAAAATACATTAACTGAATTTTTAGTGGAATTTACAGAGCACATGAACTATTTTTAATAAATTAAATAAGCTTATTGGAATTTAAATCGTCCTGGAAATCTTTTTCCTTTTCTTTTCCCTTCTGTTTTCTCTGTTTTCTCTTTTTCTCCATCGCTGGGTCGCCGGCCCAGCACTGTGCCGCAGGCCGGTTTCCCTCCCCGGCCTTTTCCTCCTCGCGCCCGCGCCCGCGCCCTTGCTCCTCGTGCCCGCGCCCGCACTCGTGCTCGCGCCCGTGCCCGTGCCCTCGCCCTCGCGCCCGCGCCCTCGCTCGCACCCACGCCCACGCACCTCCCGCTGACAGGCCGGGCCCGCCTGTCAGCATCATCTTCCTCCTCCGTCCGAATCGGGCGGAGGGGAAATTCCCCGGAGCCGTCCGATCCGGCGCCGCCTCCCGCCTCATTCCCCGCGCTCTCCACTCGTTCAAACGGTCGCGGACCGAGTCCGTCCCACTCCCCCGAGTTCTCCGGCGTCCACGTCTCCTCTCTCCCGAGAATCTCGCACACGATGCCCACGCCGCCATCCACTCTCCCGTGCACGATTGGAGCCGTTCGGCCTCGATCTCTCCCGAACGACTGTATAAAAACCATCTCCACCCTCTCCTCCATCTTTTTCCCAACACGCCGAGCTTTCCAGTGCCCTAGAACCCCGTCGCCACCGCGCACCCGAGCTCCACCGTTTTTCGCCGCCTCCGGCCGCCGCTCGCCGCCATTCCGGACGCCGCCAGGCTACTCCGCCACCGCCTGCACCTCCGCCGCACCGCGCCGCATCTCGGCCGCCACTTCGTGGAAGCCGAAGCTAGCCGGACCGCCTCGCCCGCGCGCACGGTGAGTATCGGTCCTCCGTTTCCTCCCCGGCCGGTAATTCCTGCCGCGCCGTGTCTCCATTCTCCGCTCTAACTCCTCTCCCGTCCTCCTCATCCTCCAAGACACCTCGGCAACCGCCTCTCGCCCGTTCCCCGCCGTCGGAGCTCCGTCGCCGATGTCGTCCCGAGGCCGCCGCCGCTTTTTCGTCGCCACCGTCGTCTTCGCGCCGTCACTCGCCGTCGCGAGCCGCCGGTGAGAACCCCCTCCGTTTTCCCGTTCCTTTCCGCCTCTCCCTGTGGTCGTCGCCGCGCCGGGTGGTTGCCGCCGGCGACCATCGGGTCGCGTGTGCGCCGCCGCCTCCCGCTCGGGACGGCTGGCTTCGGCCGCCGCTCCCCGGGGCCGTCCGATCTGCCAGGTGGCAGATCGGGACCGCCCGCTCGCTCGCCCGCGTGGTTGCCCGCGGTGGCGCCACGTGGTGCGCCCGCTCTCGGCCGCGGTGGACTTGGTCCGCCGTGCGCCTGCCTCTCGCACGCCACCGGCTGGTGGAGCCCGCCTGTCGGCACCGGCTTCCCACTCTGGTGATGTCATAAATCGGTTAATGCGCATTAAATCACTGTTTAATTATATTTACTCTGAAAATAGCAGTAAAACTTCAATAAATCATAACTATTTCATACGAACTCTGATTAAGTCCATTCAAATTTCATTAAATCCAGAAAAATGCCAAGAATCCATTAAAAATACTTTCAGCCCATGTTTGATTGCCCCATGTATTGTTTTTAATTATTTATGCATTGTTTGTTGTAGAATCCGATGCCGGTAATTCTCCTGCGTATTTCGAGATCGTAGCCGAATACCTTGAGCCGGAGCAAGGCAAGTCGCACTGTTACTTTGATCACTTTGTACCCATTTTTCGCTAAAATTGCTTTGTTTACTTAAATAAACTGCATTATTTTAATAATTCATGTGGATTGGTATTGCCCATACAATGTTAGGATTCAGCCTTAGTTTTGATAACTAAATCCTTGTCACCTGGGTAATAATGTGACTAGTTTACAATTCTTAGGAATGCTTAGCCAAGCTTAGCAACGTAGCTCACATGGGAATTAAATACTATTTCTTTTGTATGACTCGACTCAATGTCGGAAAAGTGGAACCTTGGATAGGCTGTTGTTAAATTCCTAAAATTTTGACCTAAATGGTGGGCTGTGGGTGTATGGTTTTGCTTGTCACACCCATGGCAATTAAGGACCGGTTCGCGGGAACCACTTGGGCAACTTCCCGTACTTGCCACAAGCCAGCGTGGGCAACGGCTGGGCTTGAAGCGTTTCTTCTCCCTCTCCTAGGCACCGAAGAAGAGGGTGGGCGTGATGGAGTTGGGTCGGCCCGGGGTAGGGTTGATCGGCTGCCGGATTCACCGTGGCGCAAGGGGGGTAGCCTGGCCAATATGGCGTGCCCTGTCGGCAGGTGCAACCTCAGCGTGGTGTGGATGGTTAGGGAGGGGTTTCGTGAACGGTCCTGTCACAGCCTCGTACGGGACATCGTGGTGATGTACTGGCACACGGGAACGTGTGTGGGGGCTGTGTCTTGTGGGTACAGTTATACACCTCTGATCAGAGTAAAACTATTCGAATAGCCGCGCCCGCGGTCATGGGCACATTGGCCAAGACTCACCGTGATTAGTCTCACCCTAGATAATTAATCATGTTTTATCAAACCGGTGTTGTGGAAGGTGTTGAGTCCGGTCGACGTGGTTGAGTTGACCGGGGGTGACTGGTTAGCATGGTGTAACGCTAATCGGTGGAGACTGGTGAGTGTGGTGTAACTCTCATCAGTTACGCCTGGTGGTCGTGGTGTAACTTCCATCAGCGCGGCCTGGTCAACGTGGTGTAGCGTTGATCGGGAAAAACTGGTCAGCGTGGTACGTTGTCCGGTGGTGACTGGTTAACGTGGTGTAGCGTTAATCAGTGGAGTCCGGGTAACGTGGTGTAACGGTACCCGGAGGTGTCTGATGAACGTGGTGTAGCGTTCATCAGTGGAGACTGGTTGACGTGGTTTAGCGTCAATCGGTTGGGAATGGTTGGGCCTGGTTAACGTGGTGTAACGTTAATCAGTGGAAGTTAATATTGTTAATTAAATCAACTTTTGACTGTTTGCGAACTACTTCCTTTTGCAACTGCTTTTCCGCAAATAAACCCTACCCCATCTTTGTACCCTGTGCATATGCATATTTGTGGGTGTGATTTGTTGAGTACTGTGGGTGGTACTCAGCCTTGCTCCAATTTTCCCCCCAGTCTTGGAGGACACGTCAGATGAAGATCATCCTGAGGAATAGGCTGGCTCCGCCGTCAAGGTGCCTGTGGGATGGAAGCGGTTGCTTGGCCAGATGTTTATAGACTCCGTTTTACCTTTTTCCGCTGCATTTATGTAATATACAGTTTACTCTGTTTGTAAGACACTCTGTATGGCAACTTGGTTTGTGTACCCTGGCTTTCCTGGGCAGGGATTTATTACACATTAATGTTCAGAATTTCGGTGCGAATTTCTGGGCGTTACAATAGAGAGATCAGTGAAGACAACAAACCATACCCTCAGGAATAGAATACCCAGGGGGTGGCTACATGTAGACCTCCTCACACAATTCGCCATTGAGAAAGGTATTCTTGACATCCAACTGAGAGATAGACCACTGTCGAACAGAGGCCACGCAAGAAGAGTGCGAACGGTGGTCATGTGAGCGACAGGAGCAAAAGTCTCATCATAGTCACGGCCATGCTCCTGCTAGAAACCATGCGCTACAAGACGAGCCTTGTAACGCTCAAGAGAACCATCAGAGCAAGTCTTAACCTTATAGACCCACTTGCACGTGATAGGAGTAACACACGCAGGAAGAGGAACAAGATCCCACGTGCCAATACGCTCAAGGGCAGCAATCTCCTCCGCCATCGCATGCTGCCACTCCTGATGAACAACAGCATCACGATAAGAAGTCGGTTCGGCAAAAGCAACAACAGCAACGCCAAAACGCTCAGGAGGCCGAATAGACTGGCGATCACGAAGATCATAGCGAGGAGTGGCCGAAGGGGATGACCCATCACAAGGGGAGGGCATAGCAGAAGGATCCTCAACTCGCGGGTGACAGGTATAGTAGAAAGGATAAGAAGGTACAAGATCAGGAGCAACCTCGGGAGAGGATGCCAGTGGTGAAGAGGGGGCTGACTGAGAAGGAGGCACCGGAGAGACCAAAGGCTGTGGTGGAGTGGTGACTATAGGACTGGAAGGAAAGGTCAGAAATGAAAGCGGCTCAACAACAGATGCTAAAGTGGAGGAAGGAGAAGGATGAGGATAGAAGGGACGAGACTCGTCAAACGTAACATCCCGAGAAATCCTCATCCGTCGGCCAACAGGATCCCAACAACGATACCCCTTGTGCTCAGCACTGTACCCCAGAAAAATGCACTCAATTGACTGAGCAGTCAATTTGGTGCACTCACGAGGTGCAAGAAGAATATAGCACACACACCCAAAGAGGCGAAGTCTGGAATAATCAGGAGTCTGGCCACAGAGACGCTCAACTGGGATCCCACCTTGCACAGCAGAGGAGGGCTGAATGTTGATCAAGAAAGTGGCAGTAGAAACAACCTCAGCCTAGAAATGTGGTGGAACAGCAGAAGCAATCATGAGAGCACGAGCTGTCTCAAGAAGATGACGATGCTTGCGCTCAGCCACACCATTCTGAGCATGGGTACCTGGACAAGAAAACTGAGAGAGAGTGCCCTGCTCAGCAAGAAAACCACAAAGGACTCCCGACAAGTACTCTCCAGCGGAATCAGCGCGAAAAACACGAATAGGAGAGTCAAACTGAGTGCGAATCATGGTGGCAAAGGTCTTGTAGATAGATAAAACCTCACTACGAGATGACATAAAGTATATCCATGTATGTCGAGAAAAATCATCAATAAAAATGATATAATATCGATGAATCCCTTTCGAAACAAAAGGAGCTGGTCCCCATACATCAGAATGAACAAGATCAAAAGGACATTGAGACACTGACTCACTGGAATGATAAGGGAGTTGAAGCTATTTGCCAAGCTTACAACCCTGACAATGTAGAAAAGTATCATCAGACACAGACCCTAAAAGACCTCGACGAAGTAACGAAAATATACAGGAACCACAAAGATGTCCTAAGCGATGATGCCACTGAGCAAACGATGCGGTGGAGGCTGCACCAGCTGCAGAGGCAGTAGTGGAGGCGAGAAGACTGACTGGGGCAGCAGAAGGAAGACGAAGCCAGTCAAGCTCCCAAAGCCGTTGGGAGTCACGGCGGCGAGGACCAGTACCAACCAGAGTCCCCGTGCGACGATCCTGAACACAACAAGAGTCAGAATCGAAAATAACACGACAACCATGATTAGTGAGTTGGCCAGCAGATATGAGCTGCATGGTTAGTTTTGGAACATGAGAAACAACAGAAACATAAAAGGAAGAATTTGAAAGAGTGCCTCGTCCTGTAACAGAAAGAGAGGTATCATCTGCTGTGTGGACAGTGATAGGAGCAGCTAAAGGACTAATGGAAGTAAGGCAGGTGAAATCAAATGTCATATGAAAAGAAACTCCAGAATCAAGAATCTAAGGTGATGTACCTGAGGAAAGAGAAGTAGAAGGTGGTCTCTCACTAGAAGACTGAGCAGCAGAACCAGCAGAACCAAACAATGCAGAAGCAACCATGCGACCTAGCAATGTGAGAAGCTGCTGAGTGTCAGAAGTACCAGAACTCGGCTGAAAGGAGGAACCTCCAGTGCTCCTCGGAGGACGAGCACCACGACGAAGATTCTTCTTCTTCTTGTAGCAAAACTGTTCCACATGTCCATCCTTGTTACAATAGGTGCAGTGAAGGCCCTTACCAACAGCAGCTGTCACTGGTGTAGGCACAGCTGGTGGAGACAAAGGCACAGCAGGTGTAGAAGCTAGAGAAGCCACCAAAACCGAAGGAAGTGATGATGATGATGATAGCAGACCCGCTCTACGAAGTCGAATCTCCTCAGTACGAACAGCTGTAAGGGCTTCCAACAAAGTCACATGAGGATGACGAGCCAGCAACTGAGCATGAGTCTGCTCAAACTCAGATCAGAGGCATGTCAAAAAGTCATAGATGCGGCGAAGCTCCATGTGAGACTGCTGACGCTGACAACACTGACAGGTGCGGCAAACATCTGGCCCCAAAGAGTCGATCTGATGCCATATCGCAAACAACTGAGCATAGAACTCATCCATAGTGGCACCTCCCTGCTGCAGCGACTGCTCCTGTCGCACAACATCAAGGTATAAGGAATCACCAGATGGCTCGTAGCGGCTGCGTAGATGCGTCCACATCGCATGTGCGAAAGCCAGGCCAACAACATCACCAGTGAGATGCACCTCTATGCTAGCAACCAAAATAGCAGAGGCACAAGCATCTTCATCAATCCATGTCTTGTAAGTAGCATACTGGGTCTGAAAAGTCGCCATAGCATCCTCAAAAGCCTCAGAAGCCTTTGTACGAACGTCTTCGGAAGCATCTTTCGGGAGGGCAGACTCAACAGGTAGAGTAGGACAAGACGGACAAGGCAACTCGCCCGTAAGAAACTCCCAAAGGCGTTGACCACGCATGTGGATGCGCATGTGCTGAAACCAGTCCCGATAATTGAGACCATCGAAGATCACCGGGCAACGAGGAGCAGAAACGGTGCTTACAGAAGAAGACATTTTTTTTTCTTCGGTCGGTTTGACCGAGCCTCCCTCAGCCACCACTGTGCTCTCGGCAGCGACGGGAATCAGCGGCGGGGAAGGCGACGGGCCGGCGACAGCATGGCGGGATCTGGACAGTGGCGGCCTCGCACGATGCCGGCGGCGAAGACCTCGGGCGGGGACGGCCTCACGCCGAAAGAGGCGCGGGCGGGGCCGGCGATGGTGTGGCCGGATCTAGATGGTGGCGGCCTCGCGCGGAAAGAGGCGTGGGCGGGGCCGGCTACGAAGGCCTCGGGCGGGGGCAGCCTCGCGCGGAAAGAGGTGCGGGTGGGGCCGGCAACGGCGCGGCTGGATCTGGCGATGAGCCCGACGGCGGCAAACCCTAGGTATAACGAACTCTAGCTCTGATACCATGTTATGAATAGCGCCATTGTCTATACTCTGGCCAAAGAGCCAATTTATATACATATACAGGTGGCATATATGCAAAAGACCCCTTATACAATGGGGTAAATATACAGGTATATAATACACATCTAACAGACCTAGGTGGGTTAAGCCATTTTCTTACCTTGCACTGAAAAAAATAGCAACCTCATCAGAATACTAAAAGGTAGATTAATCATATACTCTTGAATAAGTCCGTCCTAGGACTAACCCATTTCTTAAATCAAACATCCCATCACAGCACAAGAACCCAAACTTACTGGCCATGAATAACCATGTAAAAAGTAATACGGCGTCCCAGGGAAAAAAATCCTTGCATCCAAATTACAATTAATTTGAATATGCAGTTAACAGCAGGATAGGCTTATATAAAGAGAATGCACTTTCCTAGAATTCAGTACTGCCCACTTTCTAAAGATCCTGTATTGTTGACAAATTATAAAAATTACCAGGTTGTGGACCAACTCTTTTCCCAATTAGTGATCAATTCTGTAGAGCTGGTTTCCTCAAATAACTCCCCAAGTTGGGCAATGAATTGCCCTTCTGCAGAGTTCAAGTCCTTTCCAAATGGCTTCTCAACAATTTCTCTAGTACATCCAGCTGCAAATAAAATGTTTAAGCAAAGAAAATGAACCTTGATGAAGAAATGCTGCTGAGAAGACCTGAATTTTCCACTAATGTTCTTATTTCTCCATTACTTTTGTTCAAATGAAGTGCAATAGCATGTGCGGGAACATATCGATCCATCACACACAATGTTAAGTTAATAGAAATAATTGGTTATTGCGGTCACACACCATGCCTGGGCATATCGTCAGGCACTTGGCAGGAAAGATTGCAGAAGGGGGCATAGTGGACGATGCGTACCATGACTGATGGATAACAACGCTCCTTGCGAGAGCACGGAGGTGTTCCGGAATCCGGATCAACTTCCATGATGCCAAGCTCCGGACTGAGGCAGCAACGGCAAGCTAAAACTCGTGGCCGATTGCTCCAACTCCACATCGAAGGAATCTAGGTGGTAGTGGGCTCTGGAGGCGATGTACCATTTGTTTACACCTGCTGACAGCTGTCTGTCTGTTGCTTGTATATAATCGTAGGGGAACCATGAAGGCACAGAATCGTATGTGATCATTACTCTTATTGTTTTGAATATAATCTGCATTACATAACAGTACCTTTTGAATGAATTCATTGTCCAAGCTGCCAAACACAGCAGGAGGATCATCAAAAATAGTCAGCTTTCCATCCTCTTGCAGCTCTGGCACAACCTGATTGTACAGGAAGAAACAAGGCACATGGAAACTACTGTATTAAGAAACATGTCACACCTCAATCTAGGAGCGCCGTATAACGGCACTAAATAGAACGTGCTGCAGGAAAACAGCGTGAGCTGCTTCTTCGTGGAATCAAGATACCGATACCAGTCCTAGGACGCAGTGCTGGTATTCACAGAAATCAGATATACAACCGATACCAGTCCTAGGACGTAGTGCTGGTATTTACAGAAATCAGATATACATCATCGCCCGATAGGAGTGAAAATGTATCAATCTTTAATTCTCCAGTTTTCACAATCAAGAGTTGGCATCCTGCCGGCTCCTAGAGCCAAAACAAATCTTCGGACATCCTGAGTCCCGCTATCCACGACAGCTAAGCTGTGATCATCGGACGACCCGTGTCCTCGATGACACATCCTTTTCATAGTTCTCAAACCACGCACACATTTTACAAACAGGGTAGAACAAAACTACGCTAAGGAATCACCTCACATCCGCCCATGACCGTGGTCACAGCTGTTCAAACAGTTTAGACCTCTGCAGAGGGGTACACTTTACCTACACGACGTGACTCACTCTAGTCACCACCTCGCACTGTATGGGTACGATTAATGACCTAGAGGTTTTTGTGACAAGTCATTTCCTGAGCTATCCTAGGTTACCCATGTCAACTGGAGGGGTCCACGAGCAACAATAAGGTAGGTCCCCGATCATACTGTGCCAAGAACCCAAGAGGCCTTCCCCAATGCTCTCCTAGCGATCCACAGTCCAATGACACGCAAGGCGTCTCTGGGCGACTAGTTACTCAGCCGGAGGCTTCCCAATTCATCCATGTGGTTGTACTGTCATATGTTTGGATCAAATTCCGAAGGAATTGGTCCTTAAGGCAACCACACATGCATCACACACCAGACCGGCCTTGTGTCGCGAGTCTTCATTTTTAAAACTCATTTTCTTTCACAAGGCACCGACTCAGGTGTCAGGTCTTCCAAACATTTCATAAAGCTCAGGTTTTACCCAAAATTTTCTCAATTTTAAATTTGCAGGCAACCGTCAGTACTCACACAAGAGTACACGAATACCAAGACACAACAGTGGTGGTTACAAGGGAACAGGGTATTGCAATTGTCAAGGAAGTATTAAATGCAACAAGGTTGGGTAGGTCCACCTGTTTGACTCGCAGACGGGACCAAACTGATCAATTCATACCTATCGATGCAGATTTCGCAATTAAATAAATAAAGTTCACATATGGGCTCTATTGATCAAAGGTGATTTGCCTTGCTCTAGATCTTCACGAGTCTTCGAGAAAATCTCGCGAAATCCGCTCCGAAACGAAATTCTGTTGGTGATTGCTATGCGCAAATACTCAAAAATCTACACAAATACCAATAAAAAGATCTATTTAGTACAACTAATAGTGCCATAAGGTAGATCTCAATTTTAGAAAATTACTGAAGTTGGAACGGAGTCAATTGGAGCTACAAATTAAAAGATATGAATTTTGGAAGGATTAATTGAATTTTGAGAGCTGAGAAAAGGATTTAATCAATTTCCAGAGGAGAATATTCTCGGGAATATTCCTTAGAGTCGCTGACAACGGGGGCCCACTGCTAACCTAGGCCCGCATGCCAATGGGAGAAGAGGGGGATGGGTTAGTGGGCTGTGGGCCGAGGAGGCAGAGTGGGTAGCCTACATGTCGGTGGTTCATGGGGGTGCTCACCGGTGGCTGGGGCCCAGCTGTCACCCACACTGAGGGGGAGGTCTACGGGCGTGGTCTGTGGTGAACCAAGGGAGACAGCCCATTGGTCAATGGGTCGGGAGGCATGGACCAGGTACATGAGCCAGGAGAGGACAGATGGCTTGGCTCACGGGCGTGGGCCGGCCGTGGATGGGGAGAAAAGGGGCCTACACGATATTGACTCCCGATGCGGTGGACCGGATGTGTGCACGTGGGAAAGAGAGGCTAATTCGGCGTGTGTAGGACCGGGTGGCGCCGAGCTGGCATCCACGTGGTCATCTCCTCCGGCGTTCCCAGGGGCGAGAGAGAGAGAGACGCGGGGATCAAACGGTTCACCACGGCGACAACGAAACGGAAAACAACGGTGAACGGCAGCAATCGGCGGCACCGACAGGAGAAGGAGACCACGACGAAGGTCGTGAATGGCTCAGATTATCGAGATAGAGAGCACCGGTGGCCAGCGATGAGATGCCGTAGCGGCGGGAGAGAAAAGAGGGGAAAAAGAGGGGTGACGGCCGTGGCGGTGCTCGGTGTTGTTGGCCGGCAGCGGGGAGCTCGAGTCGAGGAGGTAACACAGGGGCATCCGGAGGGAATGAGCACAAGGGATTGATTGGGGAGCTCACCGGTGAAAGGGGGTTTTGCAGGGGCGATGGCGTTTGGGTGCGGAGAGGACAATGCGGAGGAGTCGAGGCTTCTTGCTCATGGGTCGAGCGGAGACCGAGCAAGGAAGGGGGAGTCCGAAGTCGGAGGGAAACAACGTTCACGGCGCCGGCTCGGCTCGACGAGGAGGGGGTTGTTCTAAGACAGCCGAGCGGCGGCGGCGACCATGCTTCAGGAGGCGTACGGCGCTCAAGACATCCGAACCAAGGGGGCAGAATGGCCCTGGAGGGGATATTTATAGGGGTGGAGCTCGGGCTAGGTTGGTTTGGAGACGCAGTACCAATAATGGGGGAGAGAGGGAGAGGCATGGCGCCTCGGTGGGACTTCTTGTGGGCAATGGAAATTGGCCAACGGCGGGGATTCGCGGGCGGGAAATGGCGGTGTATCGGGCGGCCACATTTGGACTTCGTGAGCGGGCTAGATCGGCACAGAGCGCGGGCAAACGGAGGTCGGCGCGAGCGGAAATGAGTGAGAGAGAGAGGGGTCACAGGGGACCATGCAGGCCGAGATTCTCGGTCAAAAAAAGGGGGAGAGGGGTGGAAAGGGATGCAGCCGCAGCTGTCCTAGCCGTGGCGGCTAGCGGCACCGGCGGGGCCGGGCACGGGGCCATGGTAACGTCGGGCGGCCGTGGTGGCATTGGACCGAACGGCCCCCAAGCGTGAGGAAGCTGAGGAATGGAGCTGAGGGAGGAAGACGACAATGTGCGGGGGAGATCGAACGGCTGTACGCGGTTGGGACAACACGCATTGCGATCCAGACGGGGTGTGGCGGTCTGCGCGGGTGAGTGAGCGAGGGGAGGGAATCGGACGGCGCTGGGTGAGCGAGAGCCACGTGGTGGCCATCCCCGGAGCCGAGCGGTCCGCACGGCGAGTGGGCGAGCGAGGGGCGATCGGCGGCGGCACGGGAGCTCGGGGAGGGGGGTACGTGGCAGCCATCCGTCGGCTCGGTCGGCTGGCGCTCGGTGGCACGATGCTGGGCCGTGGGACGCGCAAGGGAGGGGGAGGAGAGGCCCAAGAGGAACAATAAACCTTCTCTTTTTCCAGGGGGTTAGTTGGAGGGAACAGAAGGTTTCAAAGAGAGATTTTGAATTCAAATGTTGATGTTTGAACTCAATATAATTTTAGAGAGCCAAGGCAGAGGAAACCAAGGGAGAAAATTGGTATTTTGGAATAGACTTTGTATTTGGACTTTCATCAAGGCATTGTAAGATTCAAATTCAATTTTCCAAGTTTGAATTTTGTTGATTGTTTGTAGGGATTTGATTTGGGGGGAGTTTGAAGGCTTGAACTGATGCTTGAATATATATACTTGAACTTGGGCTCTCAAGGAATAATTGGAAGGTATTCCGAGTAAGGAGTCAAATTCTGATTTGAATTCAAAGAGATTAGTTGGACTCGAGGCAAGGAAAGAAATCAAGGGGACTTTCAGTGGAGCCATCCTGGAGAGCTGATACACATATATAGATGGATATATGGGTATGTATTTAGGTATATATGTATATTGGTGGAGACGACGGTTGAACAGGGATATGATTCCCAATTTAAACTCAGGGTTATGTTAGGGATCATGAGAAAGAGAAACCAAGGAGGTTTAAGGAGGGGATTCAAAGGAAATATTTTAGGGTTCCGTTTAGGATCTTCGGAACGGATATCAAAGCGGAAAACTTTGAAAGAGGATCCGAGGGATTTCGCCATTAGGGTTTTAGGAGCGAAATTCGAATACGGAGATTCGAACTCGGAGATTACTTTAGAACAGAGGTTTTTTTGAGAGGTCGGGTTTTGAGATCAAGGTAGGGAGATAAACTGAGATTCAAGCACGACTTACGACACAACACACAAAAGATCGAATTTTTCACAGATAGATTTTAGTAAAATGTAGTTTAACGTCTCGCTAAAAGCGGGACATTACAAAACAAGAGTAGTGGCAGGGCATCAGAGCTAACAACATCATAGCCTCTTAAGTGATCTAATTGTTTTGGTCACTGAAGCATGGGAAAATAAATCATGCAGCACATTAAACCGAGGTAATCAAGTAACAACAAATGGAAAATCACAGCTGCACGTACCTGCATTATCTTTATAAATCCAATCATTTGGCAAGCCATTTGATTACCTTTATATAAGATGCAATCAAACTGAGATTCATTAAGGCAGTAAATTACTTATATTAAATTAATGAAGTGAACTAAACATTTCTAAAAAATAATTCACAATAAGAAAATCAAATTGCATGTACCTGCATTATCTCAAATATCAACACAGTAGACATCTCTAGTCCAAATAGTCTCATCTTACCACTGCAAAAAATAAAGTTTAACAAAGGAACAGAGAAAGATGAGAGAAAAACTTGTTAAATGAAGTCCAAATCTCAAAAAACTATACCTCTTCTTTGTTGTCATCTCAACACGTAAACTTCACAAAAGAACAAAAAATCCTAAAATCATCGCACTTTTCTCCAAACTGCAAAAACAAGATAATGGCATTCAGTCAACAAGTTGGTATGATTTGGTAAGATTTGGTAAGAGAAATAAAATAATGCAGATGAATTTAGAAGAGCAGCAAAACCCAAGTCCACCAATTGCAATCTGCAAGACAGACCAAGGTGGCAGCGAGGAGGATTAGGGATCCCTCACGAGGGGAATGGATGGGAGGAGGCGTGGGGCAAGGCTGCGAGGGGAAGGGAGGGGGTGCGGGTGAGGGGGATAGACAAGAGGTGGATATGATCTAGGATGTTTGATCTAGTGTGAGATTTTTGGCCATCAGATTTGTTCCATAATAAATAAGTCATGAATCAAATAAGTTGATATATTATAGGGTATACTTGTATAAATCACAGCATCAAACCGTTACATAAATGATCAAACCGTTACACAAATGATAGTATATTCCCTGTGGGCATCATCGTGTGGTTGTGGCTAGTCTGTAGTGCGGGAAGATTCAGATAAAGGTGTGTCCCATGAATCAGAGCAAGCAGGAGTCAATGCTCAAGTGAGTTGCTCCATCCCGGTGCTAAATTATGGCTCGTGAGCGTGATGAGAGATCCCGGGCGCATGCATGACTTTCGGTGATGGTGATCGCTTGCTTTAGTTTATTCAGTTCGTGTGCCATTCATTAGTAGTTGCTTGTTGGTTTTATGCATTCAGTATGTAACACAAGAAAAATGGGGAGAATTTGTTAAGTTACTTTTTTTTAATTGATTTGAGAACTGTGTTCCTTTTTTTTTTCTCGGTTCGTTGGAACCCACCGCCAAAATACAAATTTCAAATTGCAAATTTTGATCGGTTTTTACCGAAAGGCAATCGGATTTCACGGCTTTCCTAAAACCCAGTCACCTTTACCTTCTGCCAGCTCTAAATTCTTCTATAATTTTTAGCTCTTCAAATAATATATGTTCTGAGTATCTATAGTCGTAGAATTAAAAAATAAACTAAAAGTCAGAAGTTGGGAGCTCAGTTTTTTCAAATTCTTACCAACTGATTATTTACTGGCTACTTCTCAGTATCTCAAGCTACGCCAAATAGTCCTCACTCATATCTAGCAACACGACATTAGAAAAGATCATCAGAGTTGAAGAAGGTGGATACAAACGTGGGTCTCCAAACAAATTGCAAGGTTACACTCCTCATGTGCCAACGAGAGCGTAAAATGCCATGGATTGCACGCTTATAGTTGCTTATTTACATGTCGGCACAACTCCGCCACTTATCACATTCCTATGCTTTCCTTGCACGTACCTCCGTTTGACAAGATCTTTCTCAAACCACCCGCAGTTTTGTTTAACATCACAAACTATACCCAAACGAGCTTAATCCACTAAAGAACGTTTAAACTAAGTAGCTCCTCACGTAATTGTTAGACACGTATTTCCTTCGTCACTAAAAATTTATTATTTTTAACTAAAAATTTATTCAAAAAATATTTGTTTAGTGTGGTCCACTAAATCTCTTTAATACCACTTTATCATTTTTCTCTCTTCTCCTCCTTATTTTCTCTCTTCTCTTTATTTTCTCTCCACATTAATTAAGAATATGGTAGTCTTTTAGTCTAATATTTAATTTCTTTAACTAGCTAAAATAATAATTTTTTTTAAGGGACGTGGGGAGTAAATTAGTACGTATACCACCTCGCTGCTTGCAACGAGTGAAGAAAAGGGGGAAAAAAAACGGCGAGGCCCACATGCATTGGAGTAGAAGAAAAGGGAGGTAGGAAACTTGGGCCAAATTAAAGCCAGGTAGGCAGGAAGGGACGGACGAGATGCGCGAGCCCACAGACAAACGCGCACCGAGACATTAAAGAGGTGTGTTTGGTGTGGCCATCGATCGGCTCCGTGTGGGTTGCCGGGGGACAAAATCATGGACTTCGATGGCACCGAGATATCAATCCATCTATCCGATCCATCCGCAAGGGACCAAAGCGAGCTCTTCCATGGTTGTGCGCCTCGTGTCGACCGTTACAAACCAAAATCACCATGTTATTAATTAGCCAAAGAGAATAATAACATCTATTTATGAAGGAATGTGTCCTTCACTGGCATCTTAATTCCCTCTATAAGTATGTATCCCCTCAGTGTAATTATTACATGAGATCAATATAAAAATCATTTCATCCATACATTGCATTCTACTCTCAACATGTTATTAGCACGTTCTTCACTAAGTGAAGAAAAACAGGCAAACAGGACTCTGTTTTAACAAGAATTCTCCTCGGCCATCAACAGAAGAAGAAGGATAGAAAGGACAACGAACGAGAAATGCCACGAAGGTAAACACCGATATCCATGGATGAATTTCTCTAAACAACAGAGAATAATTCATGGCATTGCTTTGTGCTCTCACTGCACTACTATTATCTCCTTCCTCTATTTTGGCCTTGCTATTCTCCTCGGCATCTCAGCCAAAATAAGAGGCGGCCATGGATAGTGGTGATGACGAATCGCCGCCCCAGGCTCCTCCATGTCGTCCCCGCACTCCCGACGAGGAACGCCGCCACCCCTCGGCATGGTAGCTTCTGCCGCTCTGGCGCATGGCAGCGGTGGCACAAGGACTCCTCTCCGCGCTGAGGACCAAAACGATGGCTAACGGCGGCCCGCCAACGCCCTGGCACAACGGCGTGGCAATGACGTGTGACGCGTCGACATAGCAGGCGCGGCGGCTGCCGAAGGGTGCGATGGCGGCCGAACGACGGTGCACCGGCCGCCGAAACGACCTCGGCGCCGCGGCAAACAATGACAGTGGCGCAGCGGCTAAACCAGCGCGGCGATGGCCGAACCGGCGCGACGGCCCATAGCGCGGCGCCGCGGTGATGTTGGCGGCATGCGGCGGCGCACTGGTGCAGTGGCGCGACGACGGCTGGCAGCAGCCTACGGCGCACCAGCGACCGAAGGTGGCACGGCTGGGCGGCGCAACGACGGCCGTGATGAGGGCTGGCGACGGCCACAGTGCATAGGCGGCGGATCGGTGAGGAGACGGTTGGGCCCTAACCCTAACCGCCTCCTCCCGCGCCCTTTTATGTCGTTGACCGATTGGGCCGGCTAGCGGCCCAACTCACCCACCGCCCCACCCCATGCGCGATTGGCTGGGCCAGCCCACATCCACCAGGCGCTAAATGGGCCAAAAGGCCAAGAAAGCCTTAGCCCAAGTCCCGAAAATTTTGCAATGAAATCCTTTTGGATTTCCACAAAATTGCAGAAAAGCTCTCTGTTTTTTATTATTAATAATTGTAAACCCGGTGAATAAAGAGCAAGGGTACTTCGTTGGAATTTACGCTTTAGCCCCTGAATTTTCCACAATTCCATAAAAGGCTAAAGAAATTGACATACTTTCTATCAATTACGATATAGTCCTCAGACTATACATAAATTACACTATTTTATTTGCCTCATGCAAATATATATTCCAGACTTATCGGTCTTCGGAAAATGCATATGCAAATTACACGTATGCGAAATTTTGTTTTGGGCCCTTAGGTTCAATACAAATTATAGTGTTATTTAATTTACATACTGTAAATTATTATTCTAGACCCTATGAGTACTGAAAATTATGTAAATGTTTAAAGTGAATGTCCATAAGCATTCCCAATGACATATACATATTTGGGGATTTATTTCTTGATTGCAATTGATTTATTTCTTACAATCTCATTCACATATTATTCCATTGATTAAGTTCCAACAACTTAATTCAAATTGGATAATATGCAAAATATTAGTGATTACCTCCTGACACATATTAAAAAATTTTCAATATCTTATGGGTATAACTCAAAATAATGTGGAGCCTAAGACATCTCTTAGCAACGAGTTATCTCATCCACAACACATGATTTACACTATAATTGGTGTTTACATCACTCTTATACTCCATATATGAGGTTTCAACAATATTGCTATCGACCATATTTGAATATTTTCAATTTCTTTGATTTTACAAAATTCAAATTTTAAATTCCCCTTAATTAAGCCCTATGTGTTTAATTCTATTGGAATTTTACATGCAAAATCTTAATAGTACATACCTCCATGTTTACTGAAAAATCACAAATATTATGTTCAGACTAAGTCATCTACTACAAATTTGTATATTATGCTATTAGCAACGAGTTACCTCGTCCACTAATTTGGTGTTCACCAAAACAATGTGATTATTCGATATTTATGAATATAATTCAAAACTATGGAGTCTAAGGCATCTACTACAAATTGCTATAGACTATGCCATTAGTAACGAGTTCTCTCGTCCATATTGTTATATTCCAAAATTTTGAGGTATATACTACCATGTGTTATAGGATACTTCTTGTTTCCACATATTTTACATCATATTACAACATTACCATAGTATATTAATTTACTACTTGTAAATTAATCAAATTTATGGAAAACAATGCAGGAAATCATGGACAAAGAATTTGAAATTCTTGCACCAGATGGTCACAACTATCCAACATGGTCCAAGGACATCAAGATCAATCTTTCATCCTATGGATTTCAAGCGGCAATTGAACTTCCTCAAAAGGGAAATCCATCGCTGTTAGATCAAGAGAAATATGGTGCCTTATACATTATAAGAAGCCATATACACCCAAATCTCAAAATTGAACATTTCTCAGAATTAGACTGTTAACGCCAAAATTTGGTAAGGCCCTATGTCAGATTCGGTCAAAGGAGAGCGTCACAGTCAACTAACGGGGATTGATCCAGAAGGGACCGGATCCAGGGAGGAGCCGTGAAGACCGCTGTTTGGCAGTTAATTACTATACATATTAATTAGTCAAGTGTTTATCTTTAGGAAACCTGACCTCGTGTCCGGTCGGGTCTTATTAGCGTTTTCTATTATAACTAGGAAATCATGTATCGTGTCCTATAAGGACTCATGTAACTCGGGGTATATATACGTATGCCCGGGTGCCTTGTAAAAACACAACAATCAATACAAACTTCGGCACATCGCCACCCTTACGACGGGATCCTGCTTCTCGAGCCGGGCTGCATCGGTTAGGTCCGAACTCCAGCGAGAGGGTAAGTCTCGTCACCCCGGCTACCTATCGGCTAGAACTTCCTCGGTTAGGTCCGATATTCTAGTCAGTTTATGGTAGTCGGCTTACCACGGTATATTTATTTTATCTATGGCTGCATCAGTTCAGTTTGATCTCATAGATTGACTAGGTATATCACATCACGCGTGCGTAGATCGTATCGGCTTACTGGGAGCAGTTTATCATCAGTTTGTACTGCATCGGTTAGGTCCGACCTACTAAACTGCTAGTGATAAATCGTTCCTGCTAAGTTGACGCTTTATGCGCAGGCGTCTTACCGGAATGTATAGCCGGTAAGTTATCATGTTTCACATCACGATCGCATCAGATCTATCAGCCTATCAAGGTGTCGTTATCGTCATCAGTCTGTGCTGCAACGGTTGGGTCCGATCTACTAGACCGATGATGATAGCTTCACTCTTGATAAGCCGATGGGTATCATGCAGCGTCTTTATCGGAGTGCTTAGCCGATAAATTATCTGTTGAAGCCGACTGCATTTATTTATCTTAATAGCTTTATTATTATGTTATCTTTTTGTCATCGGCCTCTAGCCGATGTCCATGCGCCCTGTTCAGTAGTCGGCAGATTCGTTAGTTGTTTATCATTTATGTTATCGCTTGCCTTGTTATACATCCTTGCCTGTATTACTGTTGCGATCGGCTAAGGGCTAGCCGATTGGTTTATCCTGCTCAACCAAGTTCCCGGGCACGACCTCAGGGGAGGACCCGAGCACGAGCCTAGGTAAGGACTCGGGCACGGGTATGGACAGCGGACGAAGATCTCGGAAGCCGATGTAAGCAAGGGACCCGGGCACGAGCACGGACAGGATCTTCACAGCGATATCAGTAACTCTAAACCACGATCGGCTAGAATTCCTTTAGTTTATTTTACTCATGTATCCTGCTTGCTTATTTTACCAAGTTTACAGCCGGTTTTTGAGCATCCCTTCGATGATCGGCTAATTTAACGTTTGCTTATTATTAGTTATTATTCATGCCATCATCGACTTCTGGTCGATGTATAAGTGCTACAGTGCTTATCGGCCATCGGCTGATGAAACGAGTCTAGATCGGCTTTCAGCCGATTGGCTCATTGATCTAACGTTTTTTCTCCTTGTCAATTATAGGGTCAAATTGACTGGCACGCCTACGAACCTCAACACTTTAGGACCTGCACTGGAGTAAAGCAAATCTCCTAGGCCTTCGCGTGTCAACCCGACGCCGAACCAAATCCCGGCGATTTTTGGCGTCAACATAGACTCTCATACTCTGTGGCTTGCACTCAAAGCAAGATTTGAACCTATCAATGCGAAAAAAATAGAAAAAAAATTATCTACTATGTTCCCCACTAATTAGATCTCAACATCCACTAGAGGGTTCACAAAGGGTAAAGGCATTCCCAAGAATAAATATGACAAAACCGAGGTTTGTCGCAAATGTAGTTGCTACAACCACACTACTAAGAAATGCCGCACCCCAAGACATCTAGTTGATCTATATCTCAAATCCGTGGGCAATGATAAACCTGCTTAAGAGAAGAGATTTGAAACAAATTTCAGTCTCCAACCCGACAACATCGAGGAAGCCAGTTGTTCATAGCAGTTCCTGGAGGAACTCAGCAACAACACATCTCTTCTACAGAAGGATGATCTCATGAGCACCGAAGACATGCTTGTGGAATTCACTTCCCAAGACATGACTGGAGACCTCAATTAGTCTCTCGACTATATAGATACTATGTTGACCAAATTCTACTATGTGTTGTAATATAAATAGTTGTCATCTATATTGTACGCTACTAAGCTACAATAGTGTATCAAACATATTCAGTATTGAATAAAGTTTGTATCCTATATATTTGACAAGAATTTCTTATGAAATTTGTAACATACCAAAAAAATAGTAAAGAAATAAAAGTGATGTATGAAAAGCGGGAGGCAATGAAAATACATCTCTTATGCTAGCGTAACAACTTTTTCCATGTTTTGATTGAGCTTTTGCATTTTCATACTAGGAACATATGCCTGAATATTTTGGTTTAATTTATCTCCCAAAGGAACCACACAAAATGACAAGAGAAAAGGTCTAGGAAATTAATTTAGACTGAAGGAAAAACTGGGTCACTATCCTTACTTCGCAAATTCACCAAAGATAAACCAGCTCACCTCTAGCTATGAAATTCGGTCAGCAGGTTAATCACATCCTCCTCTATCTCCAGTAATTTTTACCAAATTCTATCAATTCAATAAGTGTCTCAAACAAATATTTTTGATTCAGCAAAACAGAGAACTTTTTCCCTTGCAGACAACCAATTGATACTTTTTCTAAAATAAATTCACCACTCACCTTCTTACCAAAATTTTCCAGAAATTGGGTCATGTCGTGAACTATTTACAGTAAAAATTTCAAAGCTTCTTTCACAAAGCTTGCATATAAAATAATAGGCCCCAGCTCACTAACTCAGACTAGTGCACAACAGAAATTGAATTTTGGCCGAACTTTGCCATTTTCTCCGGAGAAATCTACAAGTCCCACAACTTTCAAATTTGGCACAGAGCTAGCCAATACCACCTACTGCCCACAGTAATTTTCCCATGATCTTACCCATACTGTAGATCAGTCAAACAGCTAGATCAAAGTAACCTCCAACTACTCTATTTTACTTAGTCTCTAGAGAATTCTTCTCTGTTTTGTCACTGCCATGTGGACCCCACAAGACCCTGGCCCACCTGTAAGCCTCTGCAAGTCTTGAGACAGTGTGTTCCACCTAAATCCTACCCATACTCCTCTTGTTTCCCTAGGAATTAACCACAAAGGCCCACTAGTCATGGAGTAACTCTAGCCAAAAAATGTATAGCACAATATTCTCTTATATGTGGGACCCACCATAGTCACTGTAGAGTTGGGGCACCTTAGCATTGCATGAGAGAAAGTGGCAACACCTCCTCCTTCTTCCTCACAACACACAGAGACACATAGATAAATTCAACTCTAGGAAACCTCGACCATTTTGTCTAAAACCGTGCCAGCTATCTCTCCTCTCCTACCTCACCAGATTCCCACTGAGAAATCCGAAGAAGAACCCAAGGATCACCGGCGGCGAGCTCATCTTCCCTACTGCTGACAGTGTTCGACCGAGCCCGAGTCCTCTCCAGTGAGCTCCATCCCTCTTCGACTCCAGGAACATGATCACCACCCTCTAATCTTTCCATTTTTGTACTCGGCATCCCCAAGATCGCCGGTCGAAGTCACCATGCCTTGCTCTCTGCCCTACAGCGCCGTCGCCGTGGCGTCGTCGCCGTTCCAGCCGATCCGATACACCGCAGACCGAGCTAGCTCACCAGCGTCATCGCCTCACTTCCAGAAGACAACTGGCAGAAGGAATCAGGATATGGTGCAGTGAAGCTCGAGATCGAGATCATCTTCTCCCTCTCCGGCAAACTACCGCCGTCGTCAATTTCTCCTCCTCTGGTGAGCCATTCTCCGATACCTCGCGTCTATAGCAACCCCAGCACCTCACTAAGCTGACGCCTACTTGTCTTCCCTGGACCTTGGCCCAGATCCAGCTGTCGACGATCACCAGGAGCACTCCGCCGCCATGAGATCTCTTCTGACACACTCGCCGCCATTCCAGCTCTGCCAAGTGACCCAAAAGCTTTAGTGAGTATCCCTAGCACTTTAGACATCACATGCATGCATCATTTTTCGGCATATACAGCAAAGTCCATATGCAACCCAAGCTGACTTGCCGACTCCATCGTCGTCGCCATCGATTCCGACCACCTCAGCCGGCAAGACTACCCTCGATGGATGTGCAAAGACTTGTAGAACATTTTCTCTTTTGACAGCCCGACAAGATCTGCCGCCATTCACGGTCACCGCCGCCGCAAAGTTTGCTGGACGCGTTCGCTGACGTGCACTCTGTCCCGAGTCACTGACAAGCGGGCCCCACACGATTAGCGCGTGCGGACGACTGTCAGCAAGAGTTTAAAACGTCTGAGTACCTTTTTGCAAAACTACTCTCACTGACCGGTGGACCCCTAAGGACTGCGGGTTGATTTCTGGAAAGCCCGAGTACGTTTTTGCAAAAGTAGTTACACTGACCGGTGGACCCCTTGTATTTTAAATCTGAGAAAATAGATATAAATCGATAAACTTTTTTCTGTTACACTAGAAAATAGGTTTAAATTTAAAAATTCATAGAAAATTCATTACAACTCCAAATTGGGTGAAACTAGTTTTGTTTGTTTTGTAATTTTATTCTTTACAATCTGGTAAATTAAAAAGTGGCACTTTTCATACAGAAAACTTGCCTAAAAATTATGAGAATAAAAAAATAGTGAAAATAGGACTTTTAACTAGAAAATTCATAAGAAAATCATTCTAGCTTAGAAAAATGTCAAACCAATTTTGTAGTTCTTAGAAAAATGAGTACTTTCCATTTATAAAGTTATTTCACACAGAACTAAACCACAAATTACCAGCAAATTTTATACTCTTAAGATGACACATAAAACATGCAAAAATCATATCTCACAAATGGTAAGTGCAAAAAAATAAAAATAATTTCACTAGAAAGTATCTGAGACCAGTACCAAATCACTGCACAAAAATCATATGTATTAAAGCATTTTGTATTTTTGTATTATTTATTGGCTTTGCTTTAACTTTAAAGCTTAAATTAGAGGAAGAGCCTTTGGAATTCAAGGAGATAGAATATATTGAGAAACCTGAAGCAAATCTAGATCAAGGCAAGAATCCCACTACCTTTGAACATATTGCTCCTAAATTTTGGGATTATCAATGATTTCATTTTAACTTGCATCGTTATTTTGCTATGTATATTATATAGATTGTGGGCAATGGTAGTTAATCCCTCTTTCTGCATAACCCACCTTGAAATGTTGATAATCTACTACTTGTAACCTTAGGATGGGTAAAAGTACTTGTTAAGTGCTTGCTATAAGGTATATACTTGTATATATGCTTAGACATGCCTAGCTACTTACAAAATAAGTCATGGCCATCTAATTACGTTTCGAAATGAGAATTTATTTACTTCTGATCAGAGATGAATATTTATGATATTTGTGAACTAAAACTAAAGGAAAACCATTTTAAAACTTGGGCAAGCAAGTGGTACACATATGTGATAGTTGTGTATCGATAGGGGGAGTGTTTGCCTGGGTTGCTTAAGGACCGAACTCAGTGTCATCTCTCATGTTAAACAGTACAACCACATGTGCTAGTATGGGATAGCCATAGTGAATTAAATTGCTTAATGTTTAGCCTTGCATTCTGGTAGCCAGAGTAGTATGGGCAGTGCCTACAACGGATCGTAGGGCTGTTCAGAGGAACTACCTATGTCCGTAATGGAATAGGCGTCTAAGTTTATCCAATACAACGTTGTGTGCCTCGCGGGGAGCCAGGTAGGCTGCCGCCACGGTGCTAGGTTAAGGTGTGGGCCCGCCATCCACGGCATCGGGGTAGCCTATCGATGTGGAGTAACACACCTCGTGCTGGTGCAAGGCTAAATATTAGGTAATGTAAAATCTATGTTGTGACCCCTAGGACGCACTCAACGTGTAGAGTGTGGGATACCGACGGGTATCGACCAACCTAGGGTGTAGCTGTTATGGCTTCTGTCATATCATGTGGGTAACATTGTACAAACTCTGCAGAGTCAAAACTAATCGGTTAGCCATGCTCACGGTCATAAGCGGCATGGTTGTGTCCATTGAGTATAGACTTATGTTTTTAAAATGCTTTATGGAATAGGATGGTTGGGGTGAAGATTTATACTGATCTATACTTAGTGATTGATGAAATTATGATGAAATGGAATTGGATTATTAAGTTGTATTATAGTCTTGCTACCAAGGAGGACGGTGAAGTAGTTATCTATGCAAAATGATGCCATGATATTATTCTGCTAGTCTATGATGCAATTTGATTTATGAATCCCTCTTTTAAATTGTTGCGAAATAAAATTGGCTTTATGCAAAAAAAATTGAGTCTCTTCATACAGCCTTCACCTTGATTACAGCTCACATGTATAGTTAGGTTTGATTGTGGCCTTGCCAATACCTTGCATACTAAGTTATATTTTATTTTTGTGAATGCTCGTGTAGATCCACGCACAGGTGAAGATGAAGATTTGTATGATGAATGTGTGGGTGAACAGGTTGATCAGTATGGTCCTATCTAAGGGTTTACCCTTAGTCGGTTGACTGAGGGTTTTCTGGGTAGTCATGCTTCCGATGGACTTACTATTTGGCCCCCGAGGCTTATGTAAACATTAGTTAATATGTATCTGTATTTGTATTTTTTGTTTAATTAGCTAAATACCCTCTGTACTGGATATTACTTGCTAAGATGAACGTGTGGGACTAGAGCTTTCCTGGGCTAGTCACACATTAGTAAGAATTTAGAAATGATGAGATGCATGGATGTTGATTCAACTGTAGACCATATCCCCAGAAGTGTGTATCGTGTTTGGTCGGCACCTTCGTGTGGTTTGATGGGCACACTTCGCCGTTTCGGACTGGTGAATCAACTCTCCAAATATCTCTTTATTTCTGAATTCGGCGCGTTGGATTTGTATTATGAATGGGTAAATATTATGGCAAGGTTACGATAAGGATGGATGGTTAGTGCACTTATTTGGTTTTTATTCGAGATCCCATCCATCTAGATATTTCGCGTTGTCATAGTAATTACTCTCCATAATGCATTTCCGGGGTGCCCACAAAATTCTTCTTTCTATATATAGATTTACAAGAGTCAATCCAATAAATGAGCAATTATGTCTAGTGGAAAATACTTCCACAAACTCTATACTTCGGGACACAAATATTTCTTGACTCTTGAAAAGAGATAAGAAACTGTGTTTAACATCGCCAAACGCGATGCAACGATAGTTGGCTCTGGTCGTGCCACTATCCCAATAGGTACTCAGTTGACAATTGAAGATGCACTATTGTGTCCCGATTCTACTCGTACTCCACTAAGTTATAGAGATATCCGTTGTCAGCGAAACGGGACTGGGGGCCCCCAGTCCCCGGGGACGCATAGATCTTCGGCCACGTCAGCCCCTCCGGGGGCCACATTATGCACAAGTGGCGGCCGGCTACGGCCATTCTCCCGCTGAGTGCCTAGGGCCCGAGCACTGCCGGGGCCCGGGTGCACCTTCCCCGAGCGAGTCGTGACGACCGCTCACATCCACCCCGGGCCCCGTAGCTCGGGGACATTCCCGGACCTAGGTCCCGCCCCCCGGTCTCGGGAGCCAGTCTCAATCTCGGGGCGCGTCCCCGTGGTACATCGCTGGACCTTCTCTGGCCCGGGCGTCATCCCCAGTCCCGGGAGCCACCTCCTCGGGCCCCGCATCCCGAGGACCTTCCCGGGACCGGGCCTCGCCCCCCGGTCTCAGAAGCCACCTCCTCGGTCCCGGGGCATGTCCCCGGGAACATTATTGGGACTTCCCGGGCCCGGGTCGAGTCCCCGGGGCACATTACGGAGACCTTCCCGGGACCGGGCCTAGCCCCTCGGTCCCGGGAGCCACCTCCTCGGTCCCGGGGCATGTTCTCGGGAACATTACTGGGACTTCCTGGGACCGGGCCTCGCCCCCCGGTCCTGGGGCCCACAGCTTCCGTCCCCAAGGAACTCGGCGCCTTGTGCGCGCGGAGGGCTCGACGAGCTCTCTGCCCCGGGCCCGAGCTTGACTCGAGCGGACCAACTATTCCAACCACCCGCATTAATGGCGAGGCGACGGGGCAGGTCGCCCCTGTCGCCCGCTCTGCCACTGTGGACTCTCGTGATGGCCCCCCATGGGCCGGCTCCCTGTGCAGTCAGAGAACTTTTGACTAAGAGGGCTTCATTTTTCCACACTCTGGCAGCGAAGGTGTGCGCTGTCACACCTCCACGACCAAGCCGCCCGCAGCAGCCAAGCGACGTGACGACAAGACGTCCCGAGCCGACTCCGGCGTGGCTCAGCAGGTAGCCGCGTGCGTGCGACAAGACATACCATACCTAGAAAATCTTTCTCCTCACATGTGAGCTAGGCGCTGTGGACTCCCCTTGGACTATGAAAGGAGGATCCATGCCAAGCAGAAGGTGGACCCTCGGGTCTCTCTGGCTCTCTCTCGCTCTCGGTCTCTCTTCTTCCCGGAGAGCGGCTAGACTTAGAAACACTCTGAGTTCTTCCCCAAGCGAGGGCTAGCTCTTGAGCATCTCTCAAGAACTCCTTGTAAGAGCAAACCACATTCGTCTCCCACATAGCAAACACACACAGGAGTAGGGTATTACGCCTCCGCGTGGCCCGAACCTGTCTATTTCTCCTGCCTCCCTTGCGTGCTATCTCAGCCCGGGCCCCCGGCGCCCGAGCATATTCATCTCCCAGACACCGCTGCCGTCCTGTGAACAACTCCCCTGGCCGAACCTCAAAGGGGGTCCCTAGACTCCCCGCGGTTGGAGTTCCCTCCTCCGACATCCGTCAAAATGGTTTTTAAACTAAAACCAAAGATGACAATAGAGAGGAATATCTCCTCTTAACAACAATGGATATCGCAAACAAATATTAGAAAAGATTACATCTTTATCCTCTGGATTATACTACATCAAACCCGTACAACATATTGGGTACACGGTAATTTTTTAGAATGTTTACACATTCCAAACTTAGCATAATCGTCTTGACCATCCCACCATAGGAATGATATGGAAAATTATCAGCAACGCTAATGGTCAAATTTTCCCACAATCTTTGGATTTTATGTGCACCGCTTGTGCCACAGAAAAATTAATTTTGATGATCCTCTTACCTCAAAATTAGAATTGAGCTACTCAAAATTCCTTGAACACATTCAAGGTATCGATGTGGTTCAATACAACCATTGTATGGACTGTTCAAGTACTTCATGATTCTAATTAACACATCTACACGATGGTCCCAAGTGTAGATTTTATTCACACAAAACCATACATTTGCCAAATTAATTGCTCAAATTATTAAATTATGAGCACAGTATCCTGAACATCGAATTCAATTAATTCGAATGGACAACGCTGCTGAATTTTTCTCAAATTGCCTTCAATGACGATTGTATGGCTAATGGAATTCATGTTCAGTACTCTGATCCATTTGTCCATACACAAAATGGATTAGCAAAATCTCTCATGAAGAGAATCAAACTCATTGCAAGACCATTATGAAATTGCAATTAACCAACCTCTAGTTGGTGATATGCATTCTTACACACCCCATCATTTCAAATTCATTACACTGCAATCATACGGCCTCCTCCATTGTAGTTCATACATGAAAATTTGGCCTTAGCCAAAGATTTCCCATCTACGAATCGGCAATGTTTTGCACGTACCGATATCACCATCATAGCATACATCATTGGGAAATGAGGACCAACATGAGGTATCATTATTCGTCTATCATAAATACCTCAGGTCTTTTCACGAGGGATTAATAAATAGCCCGTGTGCTATTCACATTAAGGATAATTCCAGGCATTAGAGAGAGATACATACCACATAAAGAATGCCAGAAATTAAAAAGAGAATGATAAATATTAACATTCCATCCTCATATCCACGTACCAAAGAATCTGAACCAAATAGTTCAAAACATCTTAATTTTACAACAGATTGCAAATACTATGCCAAAAATATTTACTAGTTATAAAGGTGTCACAAAATCCCGCACCAAAAAGAGTGGAGGTACCAAAACAAAACCACTCCCCTCCTTTTCCCGCTAGGATCGGAAATCCAAACTCCCAGAATCAAAATAAGAGGGGGAGAAGTATGGTCACAAGGGATACAGCTTCTTGAAAGCATCCGTGGACATAGAGGAATACCATTTCTCCAATCAGTAAATGCAAATCAACATCAAGTTGATTGACACCATATAGATATTTACTATACAATGCCTATGGATGTTTATCATCCAAACGCCCAGCAAAAAATTACACACAAATTTCAGGTGTTGGGTCATAGCAACGCCCTAACTCTGTTGTTTTGGGAAATAACATGGAGTTCAAAAGGGTTAATATTTCCACAAGCTATATTGGTTCCATTGAATCAATTATACAAAGACTACAAATTATGAACATATACTCCTCAAAGTTGCCTTACATCTTCAACTAGATCCAGACCAAAAGTCCTAGGCAGAGTGTCTAAACACTCAAATTGGGTCAAATCAAATGTGGCAATTAAGGAGAATTGCTCTCACCCAAAAATAGAAAGTATTACCATAGTGGTAATACTTTCTTCTCATGTCTTCCTTACAGAAGCGAGGTGGTGAGATCATCAGAGCTTGTAGCACATGGTTTCATACAGAGACTAAGCATAGCATATCATTGGTATGTGTGGAAATCACGTTCCCATATCTAATTATTGGCAGATTAAATGGGTTTGATAGATTCAGACAACCAAGCTCCCAATGGACTTTACATTCTGAATCAGAATACAAAATTGCAATATCTATTGTGTACAACTCAAGTCACTCTATGACTTGTATAGTCAAGTTGATTGTGGTACAACTGACTATGATGAGTTCCTTCCATAAAAGGTAACTCCAATCATGACGATTGCCTATGTGTGTTTATAAAGAAATCTCTATTTGGATTTCCTATCATCTCAGCACATATCGATGATTTTAACATCATCAGAACACACAAAATAAGCAAGCAATCATCTTAAGAACAATTTTCTCACTTGAGAAATTAATCTTTAAGATGGATTCTGAGATAAAATATTTGGTTAAGACCAAATTACGCTTAAGTCTATAACTTGAAAATATAAATCAGTCTATCAATATCCTATTGATATTGTCGACCAATATCTAAATAATATTGGACAATCATATCCATAAACACTTGTGGTCATTCAATCCCTAAAAATGGATCAATATCCATTTAGACCCTGGGATGATATACTCTAGTGCCATTAAAGTGCTTATGTATCTTGCATATTACAACAGGCCTGGAATTACATTTGCAGATACCTTGCTAGCTTAAAATAGCAAAACTCCAACAACACCATTGGGTTGGAGTCAGAAAGAATATCCATAGATATCTTTATGGCACAAAATATTTTGATTCATCATCTGATAAATCAAGTTAAGACCATACTAGGATATCTACATAGTGGCCAACTAATCCCCAGAATGCCAGATCACGCACTGATTTCATAGCGGTGTAGTTTCCTCAAAAAAGTCATCAAAATAGACTCCAATGGTTACTTCCATCCATCATTCCGAAGTTTGCATTCATATGAAATGGTTGCGTCGAGTGATTAATCACATGCAATGTCATGTAATATTGATTCTATTTGAATTATCTACCATTATCTACAAAGATAATGATGTTTACGTTGATCAAATACAAACAGGTTGCTTAAAAAGTAATATCATCAAGCATATTACTCCCAACCTATTTCACCCACATAAATTACATGAGAGCGGGGAAATTAATATCTTGCGAAGTCCTATGACAACCTCATGGACATATTCACTATGTCCTGACCAACTTCCACATTTCTGAAATGTATTCAAAAAATTGGTATGGGACGACTATATGACTTGTAAGAATCAGGAAGAGTAATCTCCTAGATTATACCTGTTCAAAGCAATATTGTACTCTTTTCTCCTCTTATGAGTTTTTTCTACAGGATCGCTCATAAAAGGTTTTTAATGAGGCAATATATCAACGTAGATATATATCATATCTCTATTTTCCCCACAAGGGTTTTTAAGGGGATATCAATAATATATAATTTCTCATATTTTTCCTATATGGTTTTAGGGGAAGTTATCCTATATAATCATAATCAATATAATGAAATTCTCACATGAGTTTTCCTTTTCAAGGTTTATCAAAGAGAATTCATATATATGGCATACCATTTTCTCCTTATATTTTTCCACTCGGTTTAAAAGGAGTTTTAATGACATACTTTTACAATGTTTTCTCCTCAAATTTTCCCACAGGGTTTTAGAGAAGTTTTTCCAAGGATGAATCAATGATGATTACTAGAAACCAATTGATCAAGGGGGAGTGTTACAAACCAAAATCACCATGTGATCAATTAGCCAAAGGGATAATAGCATTTGTCCATGAAGAGATGTGTCATTCACGAAGAGACACCAATGGAATCCCAATTCCCTCTATAAATATGTATCCCCTCAGTGTAATCATTACGTGAGATCAATACAGAAATCATTTCATCCATACATTGCATTCTACTCTCAACATTGACGAGCTAAATGCCCCCTCCTCCTGCATGGGAAAAGGTATATGCACTACGTTCTTTTTTTCAATTTCTTTTTTCCTTTTTATTTTGCGAAACATGTGCACAGATCCATCTCTATAAATACACGCACGTATACTCTACTCCAACCAATATATCTTGAGATTAACGAAGTCACTTCGAACTCATTGCTGATTTAACCATATTTTAAAATTGACGAACTCACCAGACTTAGCCTGACATATTTTAAGATTGATGAAGTCATCATGAGCATCTCACTGTTGACGGATACGTTGCCTATAACTAAAAGAATAAATACTCATAAATACGAGCATCCGTGTCAAGTCTAGCACTTGAACCCAAGTGGATAGGTTTACCAGTTGAGCTATTCTTAGTTCATCATTTTTTATTACTTATATAACTTATTATGATCATATCAATATGGATGAGTGAAAACGAATCACTTTTTAAGCTACGGGTGATAGGTCGTAGAAAAGTAAATGAAATAAAAAATAATTTTAAGATAAAACATTCATATTTCTATGTTTAGTGATCTAAAAGCTAAGGTAGGAAAAAGAAACCAGAAAAGAAAAAACAAAATTAACTCTAATAAAAAAATAATTTTAAGATAAAACATTCATATTTCTATGTTTAGTGATCCAAAAAATATATATATTGTGTTATGTATGTGGTATCGTTATATTCGTATTTGAAAATACGTTCATATGATATCACTTTCTTAGTTATTGATAATAGATTATGAAAGTAATTAAGAGTCAAAATATATTATTAGAGACTGTATCAATAACATACACGTCTTATATTTTTTATATAGAGGGAGTAAAATATTTTTGGGCCAACACCACTAACATTAGGACGGAGAAGTGGTATGGGCTCAAACGAGTCAAAAGGACACTTGAGCCTTAGCGAGTAGCTGGGTACTCGCAATTTTTCAAGGAAATGATGTGTTCACTGCAAAAACAAATAGGTCTTAGCTGTGCAAAAATTGGAGCTTGCATGATTAATTTTGACAAATATTTTCTCGCAAAAGAACTTGACAAATATTTAATTGGCATCACGTCACTTTCATATAATAATAAAAAATATATATTTCCTTTGTCTTAAATTAAATCAACATCTGGCTACGACCCTAGCCATAGACACTTCTGATTATGTTTTAGACATAACATTTCTAGCTATATATCTAGATATAGTCTATGTTTAGATTCTGAACCAGAAAATTTATTTTGGGATGGAGGGAGTATGTTTCTCTGTGTTTATTCTTATGTTTGCCATTACAACTAAGGATGATTTTTTCAGCGAAATGCAGTACAAACTCATGCGCACTCATCCCATGAACGCAAGCAAGAATTAATGTCGGTTCATGTAGCGTTTTGGTTTATTTTCCTCACTTAGTTGTATGTGCATTCGTGGGGCTAACTCCCTTATTATTTTTGTTGCATGATTATTATCCTCTTAGCTCGATCTGCTTAATCAAAACCAGTTTGCTGTTCCCCATGGGCACCGCATGTGCCCATGATATCCTCATTCCCCTTCCCCGCCACACTACAAAATCTACATGTTTGACTGATTTGACCCAATTTTATCGATGGGTTTGACTAGTCAAACCTCGGTCATCTACTCATCTCTCACTGATCTGGGATTATTACCAAGCTGTTGCAGTATCATTCCTACTTAATTACCAAGTTCTTGGGACCAGATTGTAGCAGATATGGTAGTATATGTTGCTAACCATGGAGTTGCGAGCTGGTTGTGTGGTTTGCAGCTGTGCAATGGCCGGTGGCCAATGGCCAATGCTGCTGTCACTTAGTACATTTTTTTGTTTTTGCAAGATTTGGGGTGAGATTGGATTGCTGGAATGTGGCCAGGCAAGGCTCTGCTCCTGCCTTGGACTTTGAGGTTTGGACACCGATTTTCATGTTGGGAATTGATCCCTGAAAAGTTGGGCTGCTTTGGCTGCTCATCTCCTTTAGATGTTCCAGCCATAGCCTCTCGTGACCGTTCCCTCACATGATTTGATTTGGTGGATTGGCAGGATTGCTCGTTGCTGGATTATGTAAGTGAAGAGGACTGTGTGGGTGGACAGACACCTTCAACTTCTGCATCAAACATAGTCCACGGATATATGTAGTCCTTTGGTACTCTCCGATCTCTGGCCTCTTAGAAAATTTCTAAAAGAATCAGTTACTTAACATATGTATCATTTTAGATTACTTTATATCTTCTAACCGGCTCTATTCTTCTTCTTCGATGCTTTTATAAGAGGATTAGAATGCTATAACATTGGTGTTACACTCTTAGAATAGGTATCCAGAGATTCTTTTTTATTTTTGGATGGTGTAGCTCCTATAGACTTACGTTGCATAATCTGTTATTTCTATTCGATATTTCAACTCTATACCATTAGGAGGGAGAGAGATGGGGATTTGTCACACTATCTCAACTTTTTTTATTTATCTTTTAGAGCTTATTAGATTTGTGCTAGCAAAGGTCGAAGATGTGAACCCTTTTTATGTGTGCCTCATCTATAGATCGACACAATAACATGCCATGAAATTTTAGTTGAGGAAATGACATATTCAATAAGAAACAAAAATGATAAATTCCTTATACGCTTTTATCTTTTCTTATTAACAGGTCTCTCTCCTCCCCCAACATTACATGTTATTTTGGGATTTTTCGACACTGTTTTATATGCTTCCCCAAGTGCCTAGACTCTAGAGTCCTAGAGCACCGGATATTCTCGTTGTCGTTGGTGTGATGACTCTAGAGTACTACAGGGCTATTGCAGGGTTCCCTGCATTGTTTCAGGCCTAGGTCAAAGCTAAGACCAGAACAAGAGCATGGGATGAGCTATAAAATTGATGCAATGGAAGGTTCGTCTTGCATGGTTGACCTAGGCGTAGGGGCCTATTCGCTAGGCAGACAAGATCTCATGAGTTGGGCCGACATTCTTCAGAGTAAACTAAACGCTTGCCTCCCTTGATTTGGGATGGTCATCCTCAAGTTCAGGGACGGTGTCTGCCATGGGGTGTGAGGTGTTCAGATTTTAGCACCCTTAGAAAATGCATCCAATTCCAAGCATGCACACAAGGCATGAACAAAGATGAATCTGATGCTTTGTCATCGTTGCAAATTTGCACTGTTGGAAGGCTGAGCAAGAGTAGAACAGAAGTGTTGGGAAAATTGAGCCCAGATGGCACATTTGTAGCAAGAGAGATCATATGATGAATTTTGCACATGCTTCCCTTTGGTAAATGATTAGTATGGAGTATTATTGCAAATTTACATGTGAAGCAGAATATTTTACCTTCATTACAGCCCTGAGTGTTGATCGTAGTAAAATACCTTGATATAATTTTAAGCCGTATGTATGTGGCTCAAAATCAAAATTTACATGCGAAATTGTACCATAAACAGCCTCTTGCACCTGATTATTTGGTTGGCTAGAAGCCAGGGTTGACAGTTGACACACCACCAAGGCGCCAAGGAGTATTGACACCAAATTGCACGACCAATTGAACCTATTCTAAACAACGTGGTGCTGCGAGGCCTACTTCACAATTTGATTTACACGAGAAATAAGATACATGACTTTTTCAAGCAACAACCTTTGTCAGGGCATCAACCACTTGCTCTCGAGTGGGCAATGCAGGGATTGCTCCTCTCTCTGTCACGGTGAGAGCTCCACAGACATTTGCAAACTTCAGGGCCTCTCTTAATCGGCCTTCATCCTGTTAAAATCACACAAGGATTAGACCAGTAGTATAGCTCCAAGCACTGATCAATAATATGCTAGCTTGAAAGCAATTAAGCAATGTGATGTAACTCATAACATGAGATACGCACAATCAATTGAGACCTCATGTTTCTTTATAGATAAATATGAAGTAAAGATTTGGACTATATTTAAAGATTACGAAAAATATCAATTGCTTCCTTTTCAGTTGGAAATCATTTCATAGATCCTCATTCCGCCTATTAATGACAACTTGCAGGAAGTTGGAGAACCGAAATCTCAGAATAGCCTTAGAAACTTATGTGTCTCATTCTACTGCCTGGGAAAACAAAACAAATTGAATGCAAGTTCATGCTATTTCTGTTGTGAACAAACCTGGAGCAGTGAAAAATCGACAGCTAGCTGGGATAGTATTCCAGCAACAAAGGCATCTCCAGCACCAGTGGTGTCAACAGCATTTACATTATGTCCACCAACTCTCCCATTAAATTCCTGTTGTTTCACAAGAACCATTAGGCACAATTTACAGCCTTAGTTACACAACACAAGGTTCCGAGTGACTGCGAGAAATAACAAATAAGATAGTAATAAACTAATAATCTCCAACCTCCAAGTGTTTCATCACAAATAGATATAGAATACATATATTACTTCTGAAAGGATTATATCACATCCTGCATTACTTTTGTGAGGAAATAAGTACGCTCAAGGAGATACTAGAAAGGGCGCCAATATTCAGCAAATTTTTACAAACATAAGTTGGTTAAGAAATGATGCGACAGCTAGTCATATACAGGTGATAGACAAAATTACCTTAGAATAATATCTACAACCTTCTGGACCTTCAGTCACAAGAAGCAGCTTCAGGTTTGGGTGCATGAGTTTTTTTATTACAGAATCATCATATGGATCCTCCCCTTTCGTCAAAAAGGAAACCTCCTCTTCACTTATCTGTTTCAAAGGGCATGCACAATCAAATCAAGCATGTCTTTAACCTATAAATGGCTTATCCTGTTTAACTTTACCTTGATAACATCAGCAGTTTCCCATATGCTCAGTATACCATCTCTAGCATCATCAGCTGATGACCATAGTGGGAGCCTCAAATTCGGATCATACGAAATTAGGACCCCAGCATCTTTAGCAGCTTTGGCAGCTGCAATATGCGCAGTTTTACATGGTTCAGTTATAAGACTTATTGAGCCATGGTGGAAGATTCTTGCCTAGAATGGTTACCATGATTATGTTAGGTTCAGTTTGTCACAAATATTACATGATTATGAAGGCATTAGCAGTAGACAGGGCATAAGCATAATGTCATTCACCAAGCTGTTCTTATACCTTTTTGATAAGGTCAAGGTCAAGTTCCTTTTCTTCAAGCAGCATATCTGCACTTGGATTGCGATAAAACATAAATTCACGTTCACCATCACTTCGAAGTGTCACAAATGCCAAAGCTGTTCTAGCATGCGCATCAAATAGCAATCCTTGATTGTTTACATTATTCTCCTTCAGTATGTCAGCTAGCATGTAACCAAATTCATCATCGCCAACCTGCATGTGTTAAATATGAACACCATATAGTGATTAAAAAAATAGGCCTATTGATTTTGAAGCTAAAATTGCTCGGCTGAAAAACTTATCAGTAATACAAAGTGCATTCTGAAATGAAGCCAACTCTTAATAGGAACAGACAAATGGTTTTGAGCACACTGCACTTTTGGACTCTAAATTCTAAAAAAAATATCTTCCTGAATGGTCCCGACACATGCAAAACCTTCCTAGGACAGCAGATTTGCAAAATAAATCATATAAACCCATCATCTAGTTCAAGCACCGAAATGTGATAACGTAGAAGTGTGCGCTAGATCTTTTGGTGATTTCCCCCAATACGTTTACCTTGGGTAGCTCTGAAGGTGATGTGTTTATCTCCTTGCCAGTGAAGATTCAAGGGCATATTCTACCAAGATGTACAAGCATGACAGAAGAACCAGATGGTCTGCTACAATATGCAGTAGCAATTTGGACATCTTAAGCCTGAACAGACAGATGCAAAAAGGATGCCTCGGGCCTGGCTTGGCAGGAAAATGAATTTGCACCTCTTCTCCATAGCCTAGTTGGGCTGATGTCGTACATGAGTACATGTGATGCTTCCATGTGACTCCCAGAATACATGTGTTCCATGCCACCTGTCATGTACGGACGCACATATGCCAAGCGCGGACGCGCCCGCGACGTGCGCCGCGCAGCTGAGCGCGCTGGGCAGGCGCTGCATGGGTTAGCCTCTAGTGGCTAAAGATAGAAACTTAGATTAGTAAGTTGTTTTGGAAATTCCTAGAATCAGGGAGAGCCTTCCCCATTTCGGTTGGGCCATTGGCCATATATGCTTGTAATCGCTTGACAATCAATTAAGCAAGAATCATATCCCTAATCTCTCTCTCTGTTAAGCCTGCGGTAGAGGGGGATAACCTCACCGGAGAAGACGGCCGACGGCTACGAGTTGCGTAGCCGCGGTCCGGCCAGTCGGGGGTTCGACGCCCTTGACAACCTGGTATCACGGTCACGTCGGTCCTCTCCCACCCGCTCCACCCATTCTTCCACAGCCGCCGCCCACCACCCTAGCCCTCCACCATCGCCGCAGTCCTCCACCGCTTCCGCGCCGCAACCAGCAGCCATGAGCGATCCCACCATCGCCGATGTGATGGAGATGTTGAAATCCATCACCACGGAGATGACAACCATGAAGGCCGACATGGCGGCTATGAAGGAGAAGTCGGCCTCATCGTCGGACAGCGGCGCCGGTGGCCGCTCGAAGGGGCCGCGCGATCTTGATCGCCCCCCAAAATTCCAAAAATTGGATTTTCCCCGCTACGACGGCAAGACCGATCCGCTGCTCTTCCTCAACAAGTGCGAATCCTATTTTCGCCAACAGCGCACCATGGCGGAGGAGCGCGTGTGGATGGCCTCGTACAATTTGGAGGACGTCGCGCAACTCTGGTACCTCCAACTCCAGGAGGACGAGGGCACGCCGCCATGGGGGCGATTCAAGGAGCTCCTGAACCTGCGGTTTGGGCCTCCCCTCCGCTCGGCTCCGCTGTTCGAGCTCGCCGAGTGCCGGCGTACAGGGACCGTGGAGGAGTACTCCACTCGCTTCCAGGCCCTCCTGCCTCGCGCGGGTCGTCTTGATGAGGCTCAGCGCGTCCAGCTCTTCACCGGCGGACTCCTGCCGCCGCTCAGCCACGCCGTCCGCATCCACAACCCGGAGACGCTCGCGGCCGCCATGAGCCTGGCGCGCCAAGTGGAGTTGATGGAGATCGACCGCCCGGTGCAGCCTCCCCCTCGGGCGCCCCCGCGCGGCCTCCTTCCCGCTCCCGCGCCCCGCCCAGCGCTCCCGGCGCCCCAGCAGCCGCTGGCGCTCCCTCCCCCTCCGGTGGCCACCCAGCAGGGTCGCGGCGAGGGCAACCAGAGGCGCCTCACCCCGGATGAGATGGCGGAACGGCGCCGTCTGGGTCTCTGTTTTAATTGCAATGAAAAATATACCCATGGCCATAACAGGTTTTGCCGCCGCATCTTCTTCCTTGAAGGCGTGGAGATCGAGGACACCGCGGACGCCGCTGGCGCCGCAGAGCACGACGCCGAGGCACCCTGTTTTTCCCTGCAGGCCGTGGCTGGGGTTCCCATGGCGGGCACCATGCAGATCGCCGTGGCACTCGGCGCCGCGTTCCTCGTCGCCCTCCTCGACTCCGGCAGCACGCACAACTTCATCTCGGAGGAGGCGGCGCGGCGATCCGGTCTGCCCCTCCGCCAACGCCCCCGCCTCACAGCCTTGGTCACAAATGGCGAACGGGTCACCTGCGCCGGCGTCATCCGCGCCGCGCCCCTGCTCATCGCCGGCGAGTCGTTCCCGGCCGACCTCTACGTCATGCCACTGGCCGGGTACGACGTCGTCCTCGGCACCCGGTGGCTCGGCGAGTTGGGGCCCATTGTTTGGGACCTCGGCCGCCGGCGCATGTCCTTCCAGCGCCAGGGGCGCCCCGTCTCCTGGACCAGCGTGGCCAGCCCCTCTGTGCCGGCCCTGGGCGCAACAACAGAGGCTGGTCCCCTCCTGGAGGCGCTGTTGCTCTCGTTTGGGGGGCTCTTCGCGGACCCCGTCGGTCTGCCCCCCAAGCGTGCACACGACCACCGCATTATTCTCAAGCCCGACGCCCAACCGGTCGCCGTCCGCCCTTACCGGTACCCCGCGGCGCACAAGGACGAGTTGGAGCGGCAGTGTGCCGCCATGATTAATCAAGGGATCGTCCGCCGCAGCGACTCGCCGTTCTCGTCGCCCATCCTCCTCGTCAAGAAGCCCGATGGTTCGTGGCGCTTCTGCGTCGACTACCGGGCGCTGAACGCGCTCACCGTCAAGGATGCTTTCCCGATCCCGGTGGTCGACGAGCTCCATGGCGCCAAGTTCTTCACCAAGCTGGACCTCCGGTCCGGGTACCACCAGGTGCGCATGCGCCCGGAGGACGTGCACAAGACGGCGTTCCGCACCCACGACGGCCTGTACGAGTTCCGGGTGATGGCGTTCGGGCTGTGCAACGCCCCGGCGACATTCCAGGCCTTGATGAACGACGTGCTCCGCCCGTTCCTGCGCCGCTTCGTCCTGGTATTTTTTGACGATATTCTGATTTACAGCAAGACGTGGGCTGATCACCTTCGCCACCTCCGGGCCGTCCTCGACGAACTACGCCGCCACCAACTCTTCGTCAAGCGCACCAAGTGCTCTTTTGGTGCTTCCTCCGTCGCCTACCTCGGCCATGTCATATCCGCGGCGGGTGTGGCCATGGACCCGGCCAAGGTGCAGGCGATCCATGATTGGCCGACTCCACGTTCGCCCCGGGCTGTGCGCGGTTTCCTCGGCCTCGCCGGGTACTACCGCAAGTTCGTCCACAACTACGGGGCAATCGCTGCACCCCTGACGGCCCTACTCAAGAAGGAGGGTTTCTCCTGGGACGACGCGGCGGCCGCGGCATTCACAGCGCTCAAGGCCGCCGTCACGTCCGCCCCCATCCTCGCCATGCCCGACTTCGCCAAGCTGTTCACCATCGAGTGCGACGCGTCGACGTTCGGCTTCGGCGCGGTCCTGGTCCAGGAGGGCCATCCGGTCGCCTTCTTCAGCAGACCTGTGGCGCCCCGCCACCGCTCGCTAGCCGCCTACGAGCGCGAGCTCATCGGCCTCGTCCAGGCGGTACGACACTGGCGCCCGTATCTCTGGGGGCGGCGCTTCATCGTCAAGACCGACCACTACAGCCTGAAGTACCTCCTCGATCAGCGCCTCGCCACGATCCCTCAGCACCACTGGGTCGGCAAGCTCCTGGGCTTCGATTTCTCGGTGGAGTACCGGTCGGGCGCCACGAACGTCGTCGCAGACGCCCTCTCCCGTCGCGACAATGACGAAGGAGAGGTGATGGCTATTTCGGCGCCCCGCTTTGACTTCATCGAGCGCCTCCGCCACGCCCAGGCCACTGATCCGGCCCTGGTCGCCATCCACGATGAGGTCCGGGCTGGCACCCGCGCCGCTCCGTGGGCGCTGGTGGACGGCATGGTCGCCTTCGACGGCCGCCTGTACATTCCCTCGGCGTCGCCGCTGCTGCAGGAGATCTTGGCCGCGGTCCACAACGACGGCCATGAGGGCATCCACCGCACCCTCCACAGGCTCCAGCGGGATTTTCATTTTCCCACCATGCGTCGCTTGGTGCAGGATTTCGTGAAGGCCTGCGTCACCTGTCAGCAGTACAAGGCCGACCACCTCAGGCCGGCCGGTCTGCTGCAGCCACTGCCGGTTCCGTCTGCTGTGTGGGCTGACATCGGCATCGACTTCATCGAGGCGCTACCCAAGGTGCAAGGCAAGACGGTCATTCTCTCCGTCGTGGATCGCTTCAGCAAGTACTGCCATTTCATTCCCCTGGCGCACCCCTACACCGCCGAGTCCGTCGCTCACACCTTCTTCGCCGACATCGTTCGCCTCCATGGCGTTCCTCAGTCCATCGTCTCGGACCGCGATCCAGTGTTCACCTCGGCGTTCTGGCAGGAGCTCATGCGGCTCACTGGGACGAAGCTCTACATGTCGTCCGCCTTTCACCCGCAGACGGACGGCCAGACCGAGGCCGCCAACCGGGTCATCGTCATGTACTTGCGCTGCTTCACCGGCGACCGTCCCCGGCAGTGGCTCCGTTGGCTGCCATGGGCGGAGTACACCTACAACACCGCCTATCAGTCATCGCTCCGCGAAACTCCGTTTCGTGTAGTCTATGGCCGGGACCCCCCGACCATCCGCTCCTATGAGCCCGGCGAGACCCGTGTCGCAGCGGTCGCCCAGGAGATGGAGGAGCGCGCTGCCTTCCTCGACGACATCCGCTATCGCCTTGAACAGGCACAGGCGGTCCAGAAGCGCATCTACGACCAGCACCATAGGCCGGTGTCCTTCCAGGTCGGCGATTGGGCTCTTCTTCGCCTTCGGCAGCGGGTAGCAGCATCCCTCCCACGCTCGGCAACAGGGAAGCTCAAGCCGCGCTACGTCGGGCCGTACCAGGTGGCGGAGCTCATAAACGAGGTGGCTGTGCGGCTACAGCTTCCTCCCGGCGCTCGCCTTCATGATGTGTTCCACGTCGGCGTCCTCAAGAAGTTTGTCGGTACCCCGCCGTCCGTTCCACCGCTGCTACCTCCGCTCCTGCACGGTGCTGTGGTGCCTGCACCTGCCCGGGTGACTCGAGCTCGGCTGACCCGGGGAGTGCGCCAGGTGCTCGTTGAATGGCAGGGAGAACCACCTGCTTCGGCTACATAGGAGGATCTGGACGACCTCCGTGCTCGGTTCCCTTCCTTTCAGCTCGAGGGCGAGCTGGACTTCGAGGCGGGGAGAGATGTCATGTACGGACGCACATATGCCAGGCGCGGACGCGCCCGCGACGTGCGCCGCGCGGCTGAGCGCGCTAGGCAGGCGCTGCATGGGTTAGCCTCTAGTGGCTAAAGATAGAAACTTAGATTAGTAAGTTGTTTTGGAAATTCCTAGAATCAGGGAGAGCCTTCCCCATTTCGGTTGGGCCATTGGCCATATATGCTTGTAATCGCTTGACAATCAATTAAGCAAGAATCATATCCCTAATCTCTCTCTCTGTTAAGCCTGCGGTAGAGGGGGATAACCTCACCGGAGAAGACGGCCGACGGCTACGAGTTGCGTAGCCGCGGTCCGGCCAGTCGGGGGTTCGACGCCCTTGACACCACCACACCCACTTGCTCCCTCCCTCATCTCTGATTCTGAAGTTGCTCTTCTTCATTATCTTGGCTATGTACCTTATTTCAGAAGAAACTCTTGATCTCCCAAACACCAAAGCACATTCCATCCTAATGTGGCACAGTTGAAGATTTCCAACCCGATGACTTCGTCCTGCTTCACTGTGGTATTTTGCCTTGCTCCTGCTGCTCTTGTTTGCTTTATTGAGCAAGAAAGAACATTGAATTTGTACAATCTAAACTATGTCCCTTTTTAGGTCCCAAACAGAAAGTGCAATAGCACAATACACATCCAGCATGCGTAAACAGGAAGAAAGTTTACAAATTACCTTTCCAATGAAAGCCGATGACCCACCAAGACGAGCTATTCCAACTGCAACGTTAGCAGGTGCACCCCCTGGAGCCTTCTTGAAGGCTGCTGCTTCTGCTAATGACACACCATTGACGGTTGGGACAAAGTCAATCAGCAATTCTCCAAAACACACCACATGTGGAGAACTGCTTGTTCCAGGGGAGCCATCACTGTTTGAAAATGCTTTGGCACAAACTGTGTTTGAAAATTGAACAAAAACAAGAAAGTTGTCAGATTCTTTGTCATTGGCACCTCGCATCCTATCAAAAGGTACCATCCATTGCCCATTGATCCAAGGGTGGTTGTTTCTCTTACCTCCTAGGTGGTAAGACTTCATTTCTTGTCATTTAAATTCTATTAAAGGCAACTGTTGTACTATAATAAGGCCCCGCTTGATTTAGATTATTGCCACGGATTATCTACTTGATTATAGGGATAAATTAAATATTTAGAGAAATAAATTTAACAAATAGCTTAAATAAGCGGTCTAAGCAATGCAGTATAAGAAAGTTTTTTGAGAAAACATATTTTTCAAAACGTGGAGCAAATAATCCGTTTCATTAAGCTGAATAGAGCAGGGCCTAAGGAATGCATGAATGTTTCCTTAATTTGCATATTAAAATTCGTAATATTGTAAAATAAAAAATCATGTTTCAGTTTTGAATTAAAATATCAGTATTCAAATTATAATTTGAAGAAAGCTTCATTTTATAGTGAAAGTTTAATTAAAAAAACTTTGAACTACATCAATTTTCTTGGTAGAACACTTTTTTGCATATATTTAGTTGGAATAATATGTGATTTTATTTTAAAAAAAATTGGATATTTGAAATATCAAAATTTAAACTGGTGTTTTTTTTTTGAGGGAAAATTTTTATCTGGTGTTGCTTCCATTTTGGTGGACATCCCATGACTTTCGGTAGGCTGCGTTTGCATGGCTGTTTAATTAAGAAATGATTAGGAAGGACAATTATGAGAGGGTGATGCTTTACATTTTTAGCTGTGATTAATTAATTGAAGGAGGTAATATGTTTTTATTGTTAGAGTTTGTGTCGAATATGTGTACATAATCGGTTACAGTTTAGGAGTTGGAGTTGTAGTAGGTGTTAGGATAGAGTTAGAGTCGTACTGTCATGTGCGGTCACACATACGCCAGGCGCAGGAGAGCCCGCGACGTGCGCCGAGCGGCCGAGCGAGCAACAGCCGAGCGCGCAGCCAGGGCGCAGGAAGGGCAGGCGAGTGGCTAGGAGGAAAGTTAGCTAGCTGATTAGTTATTTCCTTGTTGGATTAGTCCTACAATCAAGGAGAGCCTTCTCCATCTGTTAGGCCACAGGCCATATATGCATGTACGCAGAGACAATTGAGATAAAGAAAGAAGTTATCCCTAATCTCCCTCTCTCTGCTAAGCCGACGGCCGAGGGGTATAACCTCGCCGGCGTGACGGACGGCGGCTACGAGTTACGTAGCCGAGGTCCGGCCAGTCAGGGGTTTGAGGCCCTTGACAACCTGGTATCATGGTCACGTCGATCTTCGCCTTCTCGCTCCGCGCAGTCCTCCACAGCAGCCGCCCACCACAGCCCACCGCCATCACCCCAATCGACCGCCGTCTCTGCCGCGCCACCGCCAGCCATGGCCGAGCCCACCATCGCCAATGTGTTGGCGTCCCTGAAGTCCCTCTCCACCGAGATGACTGCCATGAAGGCAGACATGGCGACCCTGAAGGAAAAGTCCGCCTCCTGGAGGGTCCGCGCGATCTTGATCGCCCCCCCAAATTTCAGAAATTGGACTTTCCGCGCTACGACGGCAAGTCCGATCCGATGCTGTTCATCACCAAATGCGACTCGTACTTCCGGCAGCAGCGCACCATGGCCGAGGAGCGCGTCTGGATGGCCTCCTACCATCTGGAGGACGTCGCGCAGCTCTGGTACGTACAGCTCCAGGAGGATGAGGGTACGCCGACGTGGACGCGCTTCAAGGACCTCCTCAATCTGCGGTTTGGTCCTCCTCTTCGCTCGGCTCCCCTGTTCGAGTTGGCCGAGTGCCGGCGGACTGGCACCGTGGAGGAGTACTCCAACCGGTTCCAGGCGCTCCTTCCGCGCGCCGGCCGCCTGGACGAGGCCCAGCGGGTCCAGCTCTACACCGGCGGCCTCCTTCCGCCTCTGAGTCACGCGGTGCGCATCCACAACCCCGAAACACTCGCCGCCGCGATGAGTTTGGCGCGTCAGGTGGAGCTCATGGAGATCGACAGGCAGGCCCAGGCCCCAGCTCGGCCACTCGCGCACGGGCCGCTGCCGCCGCCGCCGCCTCGCCAGGCTCTTCCCGCGCCGCCACAGCAGCTGGCGCTGCCCGCGCCACCGGCGGGTGCCGACCAGGGACGCCGCGAGGGCAACCAGCGGCGCCTATCCACGGCGGAGCAGGCGGAACGTCGCCGCCTTGGGCTCTGTTTTAACTGTGATGAGAAGTACTCTCGTGGCCATAACAGGGTCTGCAAGCGGATCTTTTTCGTCGAAGGTGTGGAGATTGACGACGCCGACGACGCCGCTGAAGCAGGGGACAGGGAGACTCCCTGCTTCTCGCTGCAGGCCGTGGCCGGCGTGTCCATGGCGGACACCATGCAGCTCGCGGTGGCGCTGGGGGCCGCCTCGCTCGTCGCCCTCCTCGACTCCGGCAGCACCCACAATTTCATCTCCGAGGAGGCAGCGCGGCGGTCCGGACTGCCTCTCCGTCAGCGGCCCCGCCTCACGGCCATGGTCGCCAATGGCGAGCGGATCACCTGCGCCGGCGTCATCCGCGACGCGCCCCTGCTCATCGCCGGTGCCCCGTTCCCGGCGGACCTCTTCGTCATGCCCCTGGCCAGGTATGACATCGTCCTCGGCACCAACTGGCTCGGTGCGCTGGGGCCCATTGTCTGGGACCTGGCCAACCGACGCATGTCTTTCCAGCGCGAGGGCCGCACCGTCTCCTGGGCTGGAGTGCCCACCGCGGCTGGCCCGGCTTTGAGCACCCTGACAGCCGGCGAGCCCCTTCTGGAGGCCCTCCTCGACGCGTTTGCGGGGGTCTTCGCCACACCGACCGGCCTTCCCCCCAAGCGCGCCCACGACCACCGCATCTTGCTAAAGCCCGACGCGCAGCCGGTAGCCGTACGTCCCTACCGGTACCCGGCTGCTCACAAGGACGAATTGGAGCGGCAATGTGCCGCCATGATTGACCAAGGGATCGTCCGCCGCAGCGACTCGCCGTTCTCGTCGCCGGTCCTCCTCGTGAAGAAGCCCGACGGATCATGGCGCTTCTGCGTCGACTACCGGGCCCTGAACGTGATGACGGTCAAGGACGCCTTCCCGATCCCGGTGGTTGATGAGTTGCTGGACGAGCTCAACGGCGCCAAATTCTTCTCCAAGCTTGATCTGCGGTCGGGGTACCACCAGGTCCGCATGCGGCCCGAGGACGTCCACAAAACGGCGTTCCGCACGCATGACGGCCTGTACGAGTTCTTGGTCATGGCGTTCGGACTCTGCAACGCGCCGGCCACATTCCAAGCCCTGATGAACGACGTACTCCGGCCGTTTCTCCGCCGCTTCGTCTTGGTATTTTTTGACGATATCTTGATTTACAGCAAGACATGGGCGGATCATCTGCGTCACCTTCGTGCTGTCCTCGACGAGCTCCGCCGCCACCAGCTCTTCGTCAAGCGCACCAAATGCTCCTTCGGTGCCCCCGCCGTCGCCTACCTCGGCCACGTCATCTCCGCGGAGGGCGTCGCCATGGATCCGGCCAAGGTGCAGGCCATTCATGATTGGCCGGCTCCTCGCTCCGCCCGTGCTGTTCGTGGCTTCCTCGGGCTCGCGGGGTACTACCGCAAGTTCGTGCATAACTATGGCACGGTGGCCGCGCCTCTGACGGCGCTTCTCAAGAAGGACGGCTTCTCGTGGGACGACGCAGCTGCCGCGGCGTTCTCGGCACTCAAGGCAGCGGTCACGGCGGCCCCCATCCTCGCCATGCCCGACTTCGCCAAGCTGTTCGTCGTGGAGTGCGACGCGTCGACGTTCGGCTTTGGGGCCGTCCTCGTCCAGGAGGGACACCCGGTGGCCTACTTCAGCCGGCCAGTGGCACCACGTCACCGCGCCCTGGCCGCCTACGAGCGCGAGCTCATTGGCCTGGTTCAGGCGGTCCGACACTGGAGGCCCTACCTGTGGGGGCGCCGCTTCCTCGTCAAGACGGACCACTACAGTCTAAAGTACCTCCTCGACCAGCGCCTCGCCACAATACCGCAGCACCACTGGGTCGGCAAGCTACTGGGCTTCGACTTCACGGTGGAGTACCGCTCGGGCGCCACGAACACCGTCGCCGACGCTCTATCCCGCCGCGACAACGAGGAGGGCGAGCTGCTGGCCATCTCGGCGCCCAGGTTCGACTTCATCGGGCGCCTCCGCCACGCCCAGGCCACTGACCCAGCGCTGGTCGCCATCCACGACGAACTCCGTGCAGGCGCCCGCGCCGCACCGTGGTCCGTCACCGACGGCATGGTCGCCCTGGAGGGCCCGCCTCTACATCCCTCCCGCCTCGCCACTCCTCCAGGAGATCCTAGCCGCGGTCCACAACGACGGCCATGAAGGCGTCCACCGCACGCTGCATCGCCTACGGCGTGACTTTCATTTCCCCAACATGCGTCGTTTGGTGCAGGAATTTGTGAAGGCGTGCGCCACATGTCAGAAGTACAAGTCCGACCACTTGAGGCCGGCCGGTCTGCTCCAGCCGCTGCCGATCCCTTCCAGCGTTTGGGCCGACATCGGCATCGACTTCGTTGAGGCGCTTCCTCGGGTGCAGGGCAAGACGGTCATCCTCTCCGTCGTCGACCGCTTCAGCAAGTACTGCCACTTCATCCCGCTGGCACACCCCTACACCGCCGAGACCGTCGCCCAAGCTTTCTTCGCCGACATCGTTCGCCTTCACGGCGTCCCGCAGTCCATCGTCTCGGACCGCGACCCGGTGTTCACGTCCGCGTTCTGGACCGAGCTCATGCGTCTCACGGGCACCAAGCTCTTCATGTCGTCGGCTTTCCATCCGCAAACGGATGGCCAGACGGAGGCCGCCAACAGGGTGATCGTCATGTACCTCCGCTGCTTCACCGGCGACCGTCCTCGGCAGTGGCTCCGTTGGCTCCCGTGGGCCGAGTACACCTACAACACCGCCTTCCAGTCGTCGCTCCGGGAGACGCCGTTCCGCGTGGTCTATGGCCGGGACCCGCCGACCATCCGCTCTTATGAGCCCGGCGAGACGCGCGTGGCTGCGGTTGCCCAGGAGATGGAGGACCGCGCCGCCTTCCTCGACGACGTCCGCTATCGCCTCGAACAGGCACAGGCGCTCCAGAAGCGTGCCTATGACCAGCATCATCGCCCGGTGACTTACCAAGTCGGTGACTGGGCACTCCTTCGTCTCCGGCAGCGCCCAGCGGCGTCCCTGCCACGTACCACCGCCGGCAAGCTCAAGCCACGTTTCGTCGGGCCATACCGCGTCGTGGAGGTCATCAACGTCGTGGCTGTCCAGCTGCAGCTTCCTCCGGGGGCCCGCCTCCATGATGTGTTCCACGTCGGGGTGCTCAAGAAGTTCGTCGGCACGCCCCCAGACACGCCCCCGGCACTGCCTCCAACCCACAACGGCGCCGTAGTGCCGGCGCCTGACAAGATCACCGCTGCCCGGGTGGCTCGCGGTGTGCGACAAGTGCTGGTCCGATGGAAGGATGAGCCGGCAGCATCTGCGAGCTGGGAGGACTTCGACGACTTCCGTGCTCGCTTTCCAGATTTTCAGCTCGAGGACGAGCTGGTCTTCGACGGCGGGAGAGATGTCATGTGCGGTCGCACATACGCCAGGCGCAGGAGAGCCCGCGACGTGCGCCGAGCGGCCGAGCGAGCAACAGCCGAGCGCGCAGCCAGGGCGCAGGAAGGGCAGGCGAGTGGCTAGGAGGAAAGTTAGCTAGCTGATTAGTTATTTCCTTGTTGGATTAGTCCTACAATCAAGGAGAGCCTTCTCCATCTGTTAGGCCACGGGCCATATATGCATGTACGCAGAGACAATTGAGATAAAGAAAGAAGTTATCCCTAATCTCCCTCTCTCTGCTAAGCCGACGGCCGAGGGGTATAACCTCGCCGGCGTGACGGACGGCGGCTACGAGTTACGTAGCCGAGGTCCGGCCAGTCAGGGGTTTGAGGCCCTTGACACGTACTCTCTCCTAGGTTCTCTCTTAAATAGAGGGGCGGACCTGTTGCAAGCGCATGGCAACTTGGCAGAAAGCGGCAAGAGGGAGCGGCTGGCCGCTGGCGTACCGATCGAGAGTCGTTGTAACTTTGATACGCTATAATTATGCTGGATCGGGGACGAGCGCCCATAATCAGTGCCCCGGGAATGTAGGCTTCGGCTAAACCTCGTTAACAAATATCATGTCTCGGTGTCGTGATCAGTTTTGGATCTCCTATGGCGTTTCTTCCCTATTCGGTTATCGATGGTTTATCGGTGCCGGTTTTCTAACATTTATTAGATAAAACAGGTACTAAAAATCAATGGTCAGGATTTGCGATTTGCTCTTACCTCAAGATGGAGCACTATAAAAGACCTCAAATGACAAACATTAGTTTCAAACTAAATATCTCAAAGTCCACCAGATCTTAAATGAGTGCAACTGACACATAATGTTGTAGAAGATGATTATTGGCATGTATAATGACATAAAGTGGAACCACTTCAGTCCACAAAAAAACCCTAAAGTACTGCTAACGGGACTACAGAGTTATTCTGTACTGCTATATATTTGGCAAAGATTAGCACAACAAAAATGAGTTTGACACCTCCCTTGACAATCCCCAAACCCGACCAGGATTACAATTTACGGGTGAGCTCATTGTGTCAATGCCATAAAATAAAAGCCTTCCCTAATCATCTATTTCTGTATAGTTATAACCCACTTACTGCAATTAATGCTATAAAGGAGTCCATATGTTGAGCCATGTCATCAAAATTATTTTAGCGGTTGGATTGAAGAGTCTCTTAAATATCATCAGTTAGATCAACGCCAATGTAATAATAAAAATGAGGCCTATATCTGTTGCTTGGTCCAGCCGAACTCAGCATTGTAGGTAAGTTTGGACTCCAACAAAAAAAAAATACCACCTGCTGTAATAAAATAATATCAACGTTTCTCAAATTCCTCTATATGTACCTCTATTTTTCAATTAAAAAATACAGCAGCAAAGAGCGGGGTATCATCTATAGTTAGGGCTGTGCCATTTCGTTTTACGCACCAAAATAGCCTCAGCTTTCACACTAGGCATAATTTGCCATACCGCATAACTACAAAAATTCACATGATGCTCCAGCCTACATTTTCAGCAGTGCACAACTGCACATTGTCCATATGCGCGATTGGCACCAACTGCAAGCGTAACTAGCATGCAACTTCCTGCTCAGTCGAACTATTTTAAAATCACACCAAGTCCATGGGCGGGCACTGGGCGGAGCTGCATTTCTCACAGACAAAGCCATGAGCTCGGCCACACCAAGATCACATTTCAACTACGCCGGCGGCGGCGTCCCACCCCTTAGCACCCGGAGCTACGGAATCAACGAAACCGCCCTAAATCAACTCAGCTAAACCCGAAGTCCTAATCCCAGCTAACTAGCAGAGAGCAAACCAGCGCAGGCATCCAGCAAAGTACCTGCGGATGTTTTCCGGAGCGGCGCGAGGGGGGACGCGGCGCTGCGGGGCCGCGCCGCGGCGGGGAGGGAGCGGAAGAGGCGGCCCGCGGCGCAGGGCGGCGGCGCGGCGTGGAGAGCCATCCTGGGAGATGATGCGGTGATGGGCACGGGCGGAACCGGCCGAGGTGGGGGGGGAGGGGGGTGTGGGCGCCCCGGCGTCGGCGGGGGCGGCGGAACCGAGGAGGCGAGGCCGCGAGGGGGGAACCGAGCGGCTGTGCGCCGGCGCTGCTACAGAGTGTGGACTAAACGGAGGTGAGCTGGACAGCTTGTGCGGATCTTTCGGGGGAGAGAGAGCCCGCCCTCGCCGTCCGATTGTCCTGTACTATGGTCGAACGAACCGTGCATACTTGGAATGCACTCGGGCCACGAAAGTACGTTTTTTTAAAAAAAAATCTCTATGTAAAAGTTTTTATAAAAAATTAAATAATGTTTTTAAGTTTATAATAGTTAAATTTAATTAATCATATATTAATAAACAGTTATATTTTTTATCGCAATCAACTCAGCTGAAACAGCTAAATCAAACATTGCATGAGTCACGAAAGATACACACATTCTGCCTAGAATTTAGAATAGATACGAGTCATTCAATTTTTAAAAATTTGACTATCAATTCTATGCAAATATAAGTTTATGATATTATAATTATGCTTTTAAAGATAAATCTTGTGGGCATCCCGAAAATACATTATGGAAAGTAATTACTATGACAACGCGAAATATCTAGATGGATGGGATCTCGAATAAAAACTAAATAAGTGCAGTAACCATCCATCCTCATCGCAGTCTTGCCATAATATTTACCCATTCATAATACAAATCCAACGCGCCGAATTCAGAAATAAAAAAATATTTGGAGAGTTGATTCACCAGTCCGAAACGGCGAAGTATGCTTATCAAACCACATGAAGGTGCCGACCAAACACGATACACACTTATGAGGACATGGTCTACGGTTGAATCAATATCTATGCATCTCATCATTTCTAAATTCTTACTAATGTGTGACTAGCCCAAAAAAGCTCTAGTTCCACACGTTCATCTTAGCAAATAATATTCAATACAGAGGGTATTTAGCTAATTAAAAAAAGTACAGATACAAATACATATTAACTAATATTTATATAAGTCTCGGAGGTCAAATAGTAAGCCCATCGGAAGCATGATTACCCAGAAAACCCTCAGGCAACCGACTAAGGGTAAACCCTTAGATAGGACCACCCTGATCAACTTGTTCACCCACACATTCATCATACAAATCTTCATCTTCACCTGTACGTGGATCTATAGGAGCATTCACAAAAATAAAATATAACTTAGTACGCAAAATACCGGCAAGGCCACAATCAAACCTAACTATACATGTGAGCTGTAATCAAGGTAAAGGCTGTATGAAGAGGCTCAGTTTTATTGCACAAAGCCAATTTTATTTTGCAACAAGTTAAAAGAGGGATTCATAAATCAAATTGCATCCTAGGCTAGCAGAATAATATCATGGCATCATTTTGCATAGATGACTACTTCACCGTCCTCCTTGGCAGCAAGACTATAATACAACTTAATAATCCAATTTCATTTCACCATCATTTCATCAATCACCAAATATAGATCGGTATAAATCTTCACCCAACCATCCCATTCCATAAAGCATTTTAAAAATATAAATCTATACTCAATGGGCACAACCATACCGCTCATAACCGTGAGCACGGCTAATCGATTAGTTTTGACTCTGCAGAGTTTGTACAACTTTACCAACATGATATGATCGCTCTAATTTATCCGGTACCTGTCGGTACCACCACACTCTACACATTAAATGCGGTCTAGAGGTCACAACACAGCTTTTACATTACCCAACATTTAGCCTTGCACCAGCAGGAGGTGTGTTACTCCACATCGGGGTGCTACCCCGATGCCATAGGTGGCGGGCCCACGCCTTAACCTAACGCCATGGCGGCAGTCTACCTGGCTCCCCACGAGGCACACAACGTTGTATTGGACAAACTTAGAAGCCTATTTCGTTACGGGACATAGGTAGTTCCTCTGAACAGCCCTACAATTCGTTATAGGCACTGCCCATACTACTCTGCCTACCAGAATGCAAGGCTAAATATTAAGCAACTTAATCCACTATGGCTATCCCATACTAGCGTATCTGGTTGTACTGTTTAACATAAGAAATGACATTGAGTTCGGTCCTTAAGCAACCCAGGCAAACACTCCCCCTATCGATACACAACTATCACATATGTGTACCATTTACTTGCCCAAGTTTTAAAATGGTTTTCCTTCAGTTTTAGTTCACAAATATCATAAATATTCATCTCTAATCAGAAGTAAATAAATTCCCATTTCAAACGTAATTAAATGGCCATGACTTATTTTGTAAGTAGCTAGGCATGTCTAAGCATATATACAAATATATACCTTATAGCAAGCACTTAACAAGTACTTCTACCCATCCTAGGGTTACAAATAGAATTATCAACATTTTAAGGTGGGTTATGCAGAAGAAGGGATTAACTACCATTGCCCACAATCTATATAATATACATAGCAAAATAGCGATGCAAGTTAAAATGAAATCATTGATAATCCTAAAATTTAGGAGCAATATGTTCAAAGATAGTGGGATTCTTGCCTTGGTTCAAGTTTGCTTCAGGTTTCTCAATAAATTCTACCTCCTTAAACTCCAAAGGCTCTTCTTCTAATTTAAATTTTAAAGTTCAGACAAAGTCAATAAATAATGTAAAAATGCAAAATGTTCTAATATGTATGATTTTTGTGCAGTGATTTGGTACTGGTTTCAGATACTTTTTGGTGAAATTATTTTTATTTTTGCATTTAACGTCTGTGAGATGTGATTTTTACAAGTTTTATGTGTCCTTTTAAGAGTATAAAATGTACTGATCATTTGTGGCTTAATTCTATGCAAAATGAGTTCATAAATGGAAAGTATAAATTTTTCTAAGAATTACAAAATTGGTTTGACATTTTTCTGAGTTAGGAAGATTTTCTTATGAATTTTCCAGTTAAAGCCCATTTTTACCTTTTTTTTCTATTCCCATAATTTTTAGGCAACTTTGCTGTACAGAAAGTGCCACTTTTTAGTTCACCAGATTGTAGAGAATAAAATTATCAGTCAAACAAAACTGGTTTCGCTCATTTTGGAGTTAGGATTTAATTTCTATGAATTTTACAACTAATGAATTGTACCATAGCAATTATTTTACTACATAAAAATTTAGTGGTATTTTTCTGTACTGAAGGCGTCATGTTTTAGTTCACAGCATTAAAAAGCACAATTTTGTGAATCTATTGAAATTTGGTTCATCCCAAATGGAGCTAAAATAAATTTACTATGAATTTTACAAGTTATCCTATTTTTCAGTTGAAAAATTAACACTTTAGTTATTTTTTTTTATATTTTCAGATTTTAAATGGAGAGGGTCCACTGGTCAGTGAGAGAGAACTTTGCAGAAAAGTCTTTGGGATTTCCGAAAATGGAACCCGCGGTCCTCAGCCACGTGTGAGGTGATTTTTCTTAAAGAGTCCTTCGGCTTCTCGTGATTTACGGCTAGGTGCTCAGGTCCATATGTCATAGAGTTTGCATCTTGCTACTTAACTTCAAATCTTTTAATTCCTTCGCAAATTAGTCCTCGTGCTCTAACTTCTCTACTGCCGAGCGGGTCCCACATGTCGGCAAGGCAGAGCAGGGGAGAGCAAGGCAGAGCGGAGGCGGCGAGCTTCTCGGCGGCGGTGACGGCGAACGGTAGCTCGGCTCGGGTTGCGGCCAATAGAAGAAAGACAGAGGAGATCAAGGCGAAGCTGTCGGTGGTGGTCTCGTTGCCGACGGTGGCCGGAGCTAGGCATGGTGGCGCCGCAAGCGGCAAGGCTCTTCGGGGCACTGAGGGAACATGAGCTACGATCGGGTTCTAGCCTAACTAGTGCATGCATGTGTGTCTAATATGTGCCTGGGTTCTCACCGAGGGGCTTGAGGATGTCAGCGAGATCTATGCAGCAGTAGCAACGTCGAAGACGACTCGACGGCGGTGAGATCCCTCGGTTCCACGGCGGCAGCTCGCTCCAGTCAGCCTGCAGCCAAGACAAGGTATTTGCAAGGTCATAGGCTTCCTCAAGATGGCTCCTGTGCGATGAATCGAACGGAGACCTACTAGGGACGGCGAAATCGATGGTGGTGACTCAGATCGGCGCCGGGGAAGACAACGATGGATCTCGTGGCTCAGGGCTTCCCAGCTCGATTCCTCTGGTCGGCGGGCTCCTGGAGGTGAGGCGACGATGCTGGCGAAATGGCTAGGCTAGCGGTGTTCTGGATTGGCCGAAACGGTGACGATATCACGGCGGCGGTTCTGCAGAGCAGAGATCAGGGACGGCGGCGGCACGATGACTTTGGCTGGCGAACCTAGGAACGCCGAGTACAAAAATGGAATGGTTAGGAGTTGTAGATCATGTTCCTGAGGTTTAGAAAGGATGGAGCTCACCGGAGTTAGCTCGAGCTCGGTTGAACACTATCGGCAGCAGGGAGGATGAGGTTGCCGACGGTGACCCTTGGGGATTCCATGAGTTTTCTCGGTGAGAACGTGGAGAGGATGAGAAGAAGGTTCTGTTGGCGGAGTTTGAGACGAAATGGCCGAGGTTTCCATGGGCTGTGCTGTCCAGGGCTGCTTTGTATACTGAGGGAGGGAGAGGAAGGAGATGCTGACATGTTTGCTCGGGCCTGCTGAGGTGTATCTATTTGCACAGTGGTCAAGGTGGGTCCCACATGTAAGACAACATTGTTCTACATATTTTTGGCTAGGTTTAGTCCATGACTAGTGGGTCCAAGTAGTGAAAACCTATAGAGAGGAGAGAGGTGTGGGTGGATTTCTTGGTGAAACACATTGTCCAAAGGAATGCTAAGGCTTACAAGTGGGCCAGGGGTCCGTGGGGTCCACATGGTAGTGACAAAACAGAGAACAAGCTTCCAAATTCTAAGTGTAAATGAAGTGGTTGGAGGTTACTTTGATCTAGCTGTTTGACTAGTCTACAGTGCAGTTAAAATCATGGGAAAATTACTGTGGGCAGTAGGTGGTATTGGCTACCTCTGTGCCAAATTTCAAAGTTGGGGGACTCGTAGATTTCTCCAGAGAAAATGGCAAAGTTCGGCCAAAATTCAGTTTCTGCTGTGCACTAGTCTGAGTCAGTGAGCTTGGGCCTATTATTTCATGTACAAGCTTTGTGAAAGAAGCTTTGAAATGTTTACTGTAAATAGTTCACGACATGACCCAATTTCTGGCAAATTTTGGTACGAAGGTGAGTGGTGAATTTATTTTAGAAAAAAAATCAAATTGGTTGTCTGCAAGAGAAAAAGTTCTCTGTTTTGCTGAATTAAAAATATTTGTTTGAGACATTTATTGAATTGATAAAATTTGATAAAAATTACTAGAGACAGAGGAGGATGTGATTAACCTGCTGGCCGAATTTCATAGCTAGAGGTGATATGGTTTATCTTTGGTGAATTTGCAAAGTGAGGATAGTGACCTAGTTTTTCCTGCAGTCTAAATTAATTCCCTAGACCTTTTCTCCTGTCATTTTATGTGGTTCCTTTGGGAGATAAATTAAACCAAAATTTCTGGTTGAAAGTTTCATGTTGACTCATACTCTGGTAGAAGGGCACTGCTTGATTAGTCTTCATTTTTATTTGGTGAATTTTAGAAGTATACCAATTCATTTCTAGCTAGCTCCTTAGTCTAGCTGATTTGAGGGATTATATTGAAGTACTTACTGAAGTGATAAAATCATGAAAAATGTTGTTATGCTAGCATAAGAGATGTGTTTTCATTGCCTCCCGCATTTCATACATCACTTTTATTTCTTTACAATTTTTTTGGTATGTTACAAATCTACAAATATTTTACTAAGTATTTAAGAAATTATTGTGGTTAAAGTTTTAAAATTTTAGTCAAATCTTGTCCTAAACATCAAATATATAAATGGAGGGAAGAGTAAAATAAGTAACATGCAATCACACACATTAAATTTGTGTTTGTTTGGGCTGCATATTATAGTCAAAATGGTTTTGAATTTTAAAGTGTAGAATAATTAAAATATATCTTTTACTGTCTTACTAGCAAGCACTAAAAGGGAGTTAGACAGTGAAAATAACAAAAGAAAGCCCTAAAATCGATCTTACAATTGTAAATTAATTTGGATCATAATGCAAGGGCTTGCCAAGCAAAGGCCTAATTTGGATTAAGCCCAACTAATCAATTATACCCCCACGGCCCCACCCATATCAGCCCAAACAATCATAAGTTACATCAACATATAAATCCGACAACTAGCTTTGTCACAACCTACGGGCGAGAAACATAAGGGGCCTCCTAAGAGTCAACAACTAGTGACTAATACGATAGTACATTTGCACTAACCTATTTATACAGCACAAGAAAATAGCATCAGTGGGAGAAGCGCGAGAGCTTCATCCATAATTTAAGCATGAGCCCATTTAGGCTGCTTTCAAATCTACATAAGGCCAATATTTTCAGTCTACGTAAAATGAGATAAATCATTAGCACATGATTAATTAAGTTTTAATTAGTATAAACTTAAAAAATAGATTTATTTAAAATTTTTAAGCAATTTCTATATAAAAAGTTTTTACATGAAACGCACAGTTTAAAAAGTGTGCTAAAGAAAACCGAGCAAGTAGGTAAGCCAGTGAGTAGAAATGAACGCAGTCTTAGACTATCACTGTTACATAATTTAAGCCTTGGTCTTGTTTTTAGTTATTTATCGAATTGTTTGCTCCATGCTTAAAAAATACGTTTTCTTAAAAAAAATCTATCGTATTACTTAGACCACCTGATTTAAGATATTTATTAAGTGTCCTTAAAAAATATTCAATAAGTTTATTTTTTAAAATATTTAATTTATCTCTATAATCAAGTAGATAATACGTGACAATAATCTATTCGATAATCTAAATCAAGCATGAAAGTCTTTTTTTTAAAAAAAACTTTCAGCATGTAAGTTTGTAGGATATCTGCTTTCAATTCTCTTATGAAAAAAAAAATGACTTTTCCAATCGAGTGTAACAGTGTACCAAAATCCTAGCAAAGTTGAGACATCACTGTTTCAGCAATAGCAGTAACCTCCTCAGTTGGCATGTTCGACCGCGCCACTCCCGGTCGGCCACACATGGGCTTCCTCAGAGTGGGCAACATGCTCCGATGCTCAAACAGCCAGTGGACTGGATTGCTCCGTTTTGGATCAGCTCCGGCCGAGCTGGCCGCTTTTCCAGCGCACCGCCTGTCGACGGGCACGTCCGTCCCCGGCTTTGCCACTTCGGTCGCTGGCTCACCAGCCTCCTTAGCAACAACGGCCATGCATGTCGAATTGTCATCAACCTGTTGTGCATGTTGTTGGTGGGCTGATGCATATCCTTTCTGCTCTCTGTGTCACAGAAACTTGGCAAGCCTTATCTTGCTGACAAGATCAGATTTGAGACCTCATGGCGTGACAAGTTAGTACGATTTTTGTTAGGTGTTGTCACTGACTCACTATTGGTCAAGAAGACAAGTGTTGAGACAACCGGTCTATTTTCAGATAATGGAATACTAGTGCTATAGTGCTCAGTGTTCAGAGGACCGGTCTGTTGAAATGAACCGATTATCGGCGGGCTACTGAAATTTTCTCTGGGCAATTTCAAATTCATATATTTAAATTTAAATAATTTAAATAACGGTTATCGGTCAATATGAAGAAACGCACGTGGCTATAACCGGGGGCAGTTACGCTCTTGCAATTTGCTTGCATGTCATGAGAATGAGAATTTGGAAAACGCTTTTGCTCGGGCATCCAGACGCTCCGGACGCCTATCGCACAGACTAGTTCATCTCTCTCCCAAGCAACGCCCTCCACCTCTCCCAAACAAACAAAAAGAAACCACTCCTCCTTTCCCCTCCTCTCTCTCCCATCTACTGTTGTCTTCACAGCAGCTACTGCGAGTGCGCGGCGGCGAGTGCTGGCCTGCCTCGCTGGTCAACGGCGGCCGCCTCCTCCTCCTTGCGCTTCTCCATGGTCCACGCGCGGCTGAGGCGGTGCTCCAACTGCTCGCCTAGGCTCTTGAGGTCGATCTAGTCGGCCCGCATGAACCCTCCATCGCTGCCTCCGTCTCCGCCACCGCCACCGCCCCCCTTCTTCATCCCGCTGTACCCTGTGTGGTGGTGCAGTGAGTGAGCAGTAGAGCAAGTGAGTGAGCTTAGAGTGGCGTGGCTAGGCTAGGCTAGGAGACTGAGAGGGGAAGAGGGTGGCGAGGAGGAGTGGCATGTGAGTTGCCTAACAAAAAAGAAGAAGCCAGATCTATATCGGTAGGCTTTTGTTGGAGTTTGATGATTTTTACTACAATCTATTGGTTTTATCTTGTTATACTTTGTTATATTTAAGTGTTTCATCATTTTCTAATTGAATGTTGCATATAATATAAACTGCTTGTTTTTTCAATGTTGCATATGTTTGAAACATCTTTTTCTAAGCGGTGAAATATTTTTTACCGAGTGATGAAACTCTGAAATAATTGTTGTTGAAACATTTCTTACTGAGTGAGTGATGAAACATATAAAATATTTCTTTATACATGATGAAACACCATTTGATATTTGATAAATATCTAGACGCCCAAGCCATAGTCGTTTCAATGAATTCGTCTGCTGCTAGTGTTCAGATAGCCACTAATAGAAGTAACAGTAACAGATTGCTGCTTTACTTGGAAATTGACACAAATTGCATTTTGCAGTGGATGCATGCCCTGCGCACAACTGATTAAACTAGTTGATCACTGGACCATTTCCTACTTTCCCACTATATAGTAATAGTATATACACCAAGTGATACGATTTCAATTTTGAATACTAGTATTATCCTTTTTGCTGAATCGTATGGTTTCTAGACGAATCGAACTGGGCTTAGTCAGGAGTTCTTTTTCTCCTTTTCTTGTGTTAGTTGTGTGCATGGGTGGCGCATACGCACCACATGACGTGTTTATTTCTTGTTTCCGTTCGTAGATAAATCTGAAAATGACGGGATGCTGATGGAGTCGCCTCAAATTTTGATAGTTAGGTCGGAATGGATGATAAAAATATATTTAAAAGGCGCTAGATTATCTGGAAAGTGATAAGATCCAGAGCCTACGTGCTTCAAGTACGGGAAAAAAAAATGGCCGAAGACTGAAAAAAAAGAGAGATGTATCAAGTACGGGAGTATGTTTTATTTATTTTTCTCATCAAGAGGATAAGACTTTTACCAAATCAGAGGACGAGAATTACAAACACAACCTTTCAAATTACATGTACTCTCTTTGGTTTTTAATATTTGATAATGTTAATTTTTGAATATAAGTTTAACAATTCGTCTTATGTAAAAAATTTATAAAAATAAATCATACTTAAAAGTGTCTTTAATAATAAAACAAATCACAACAAAATAACTAATAATTATATAATTATTTTAATAAGATAAATCGTCAAACACATATCTAAAACTTAACGACGTCAAATATTAAAAACCAGAGAAAGTAACTTGCTAAATCACCACGTCCACCTTAAGGGCTCATTTGACACGCATGATCGAAAAAACAAAGGAATAGAAAAAAAAACACAAGAAACATAATATTTTGACATGAATGTAAGTACAAAACAGAGGATTGCAAAATATATAAATAAAAATACAGGAATTATCGTTTAAATAGATTGTAGGAAAAACACAAGAATCGGATAAGAAAGATAGCCTCAAAGAAAATTTTGTAAGAGGTTAGAACTCTTATTAACTTTTTTTCAAAATCTATATATATTGAGCCATTTATTAGGAACTTCATAGGATTTGAAGAACTCCAGTTCTTTATTTCAAAAGGCCATATAGAAAAAACATCCATTATGATTTGAACCTTATAAAATCTCTGTATAAATCATTCGCTTCAAAGAGACCTAAAATGGGGAGAAATAAGCCGTACCAACTGCCAACCATCCTGCTGCTGACGCGCATACTCTTCACCCATTTCAATTATTTTACTAAGATATATATGTATTATATCACCGCACTAATTATCGTTTTGCCATAAAAAGAACTCCTTCCGTTATAAAATATAATGTTTAGTGTAATACATGTAGTATTATTTGAAAATATTTCATATGATGTTAATTTTACAGTTGTTAATAATATATTATGAAAGAAATTAATAGTTAAAATAAAATATTGAAAACCATATAAAAAAGCTAATATGTCTTATATTTTAGAAAAGAGAGAAGATATGCCATTGTGCTTTATGCTTGTAGTCCATCTATACGATTTGGGAAAAAAAATCCTTTGAACATAGAAGACTACAAAAAGTTCACACATCGGATCGGTATCATCTAGATGCACATGGCAGACTGGGTGCATTGCAATAGACAATTCCATCTTCAGATATGCTATATCAGTTTCTACGTTCTTGTTCTTTGGTAAATGGATAACGCTCGGACGATGAATGTTTGAAATGCACAAATTTAGCAAATTTTTTTTGAAAATTTTAATTTATAGATATATACGTAGGTGTAACAATTCAATCAATACATATACCTTGCAACAAAACAACTAAATTTTAAAGTTATTTCGTTTTCTCGTATCACATACTACTGCCTAACTAATTATATATTGGGATGTCAGAACATATAATAAAAAAATAAAAAAAGACATATGTAAGTTCAAAACTAGTTAAACAAGTTAATATAACAAAAAGTTTCAAAATTTTTTATACCCATTTAAATTAAGTATATGCTTAATTTAAATCTTGAGAGCCAGGGCACCATAAAGTCCTATGTAATTCATTCTGTTAATTAACACCAATTCAACAAAAGATTAAAGATGGCCAATCATGTTTAATCAAATGCATTCCACATGTATTTTCCTTGGCGCTGACGTGCCATTAATATTATATCCCCTCGAAAAAATGACAATAAGCCAGTAATAGTTTTGTCCCAGATCAGCCATTTGTCCTATTATCAACGTGACATGCCGTTTCGATCTCTCCGAAGCTGCCAATCTAGGGCGGCTTAACGAGACCTCTCTCAAGCTCGGCAGGAAGCTTCTTAGTAAACTTCCAAGTTTTGTCTCCACCTAATTAAGCACAGCATCAAGTTAGCTAGCTCCAGAGTATATATATTAGTGCTTCATTGCGAGTACAAAATGTGTGTTAATTAGGACGATCAAAATGGAGCTTTTGTGGAGGATTCTTATGTGAACGTTAATTAAAGAAAAACCATTTTGAGCATGTTGCTCACGAAAGGGATGGAGAAAACAAATGGTAACCCACAGCTTTAAAAAAGTGAAGACAAAAGATAGACGCAAGAAGATCATTTATCGTATCGTTAGGCCATGCTCGACGCTGCGACGCTAGGTCATGGCTTTGAGCTCCGACTAGGTGCGGATGCCACGGTGGAGAAGAGTAGTGGCTGCGTAGGGTAGCAGAGTGGTGTTCAAAAGCCCGGGTGGCTTAGGGAGAAAATATGAGGAAAACGTATGGTCCATTGATCCAAGCAGAGAAAGAGAAGGGAAAGGAAGAGCATCTCATCACCGTCTCGCCAACGAGCAAGAAGATCCCGACCGCCACCAATGCTGTCGACGAAGAAGATGCCGACATCGACCGGATCTGGCCAAATTTGGCTGACGATGAGGAAGATACCCACAGGTGCTAAGCTCATCCGTCGGCCCAGCCCTCCTAGCCATTGTGGAGCTCGTCGGCCCGGGCCACCATCGGTCTATGACGTCACGGAGCTCACCGCAGATCAGTGCTAGTTGATGGCATGGACAAGGTCCATAGGAACGACCGGACTTGGCCGTGGCGGGATCTGGCAAGAACATGGTGGAGGCGAGGATGAGGCTGCCTCTGAGGAGGACTTGGCTCCCGATCCGTGCCACCATGAAGCTCGTCAACTCGATCTGCGCCTAGAGACGATAGAGGCGAGGGCAAGGCAATTAGCGGTGACGGGCTAGGGGTCTAGCGGAGGTAGGGGTTAGGATGGGCTGGGAGGTAGTGGACGGAGATGCGGCGATGGGCTCGGGGAGAGAGAGCACGGCGGGGGTGGGGGCAGAATGGAGAAAGTGCTTTTGGTGGTGGGCTTGCCCGAGCCACCTCTACATTGTCAAGCTTTGATGGTAACTTTAGCTGCTTTTGCCTATATGAAGCTTTAAACCCGGGTTGAGCCACGATGCATTGTTCATACCTTTAGGGCATGAAGAGTGGATGCCACTATGTGAGACAATATAACCTATGAATTTTAGTGACATAGAGGCAGGATGAAGAGAAGAGACAAGTATGCTGTCTATTAATTACTATCAGATAGTCTATAGATAGCTTAATCACACATATATATTTCATATACTATTTATAGAACTGAATTACTAATTATACTATAATAAAATCATCTCAATCATTATTCATGCCCTTATAGTCTTATACATTACATAGTTTACCATAATATTTTTTTAAAAAATCACTTTCGTGGTGTAAGTAAAAAAATAGAGTATATTATTGGTTTTACTCATCTATTAACTTGAACGTGTACATCATGGACGCACTTGAAACTTGCAAGTTTATGCGTGTACATTGTGTTTTTTTTTTCTGGCGTCGTCCACTTTGTAATGAGAAAAAAAAAGGAAGGGTGCACTGCTATTGGCATGATTACACATTGACGAAGACGAGATTAGCCTAGGACGGAGAATCTTTTCGTACCAACAAGGCATCGAGGGCAACGTGCACGGCGCGTTTGCCGAGTTCAACCCATTGCGATGCCCAAATCGCAACCTCGCAACGCGAAATCATAAGGGAAAAAAATAATCGCAGTTCCCAGTCTACTTACTTCCTTCGTATATGTTCGTACATAGAAAGTTAATTTACTTTTGGAAGAGGGAGTAAATTATTAAACGGATTATTATCCTGATTATCTTGTTAACAACATAATTTTTTAAAATATAGAATAAATAATCCATTTCAATAAAATACGGTCTTACAGCCTGTTCCTTTCAGCTGAAGCTACGGCTTAAATAAGCCACACGTAAAACGAGAAACATTATTAGCACATAATTAATTAAGTATTTACTATTAAAAAGTTAAAAAATGAATCTATTTGCTTTTTTAGCTGCTTTCATATAGAAAATATTTATAAAAATACGCCGTTTATCGTTTTAGGAAGCGTGTATGTGAAAAACGAGAAAAATAAGTTGGGTGAAGTAGTGAGAATGAACAGGCCTTAGGCTGTGTTCGTAACTATGGTGGCTTCTAGCTTATTCAGCGCACGCAAAACGAGAAACGTTATTAGCGTATGATTAATTAAATATTTACTATTAAAAACTTGAAAAATGGATCTATTTGCTTTTTTAAGCTACTTTCATATAGAAATTTTTTATAAAAAACATACCGTTGATCGTTTTGAAAAACGTGTGCGTGGAAAACGAGAGAAAAAGAAGTGCTGCCGAACACAGTCTTAATCGCATTGGAGTAAAAAGAGCAATTCCCACCGGGAAACCAACGATCGAGCCACTGCAGGTGCCTGGTACAGCTACCCCCACACTTCCGCGGTCCGCCAGCAGCAGCAGTTGCCCATCGGTGTGCTCAATGTCACGTGGGCCCAATGGGGAGCGCTGGGATCGTGGGACCCACATGGTGGTGGAGGTGGTGGTGCGCGCGGGCGGTTTACGAGGAGGGGGGCGAGGTGGGCCCCGCGCGCCAACTTGCCTGCTGCTGCCTCCCCCGCTCGCAGCGCCGCAGCCTCGCGCGACGGCGACGGCGACGGCGAGTGGGCAGACGCGCTGGCCCCACCGGCCGGTGAAGCCCACCTCGCGTGGGTCCCAGATATCAGTGACAGAGTAGACTTCCATCGTGATCGTGAGCCGCGGCGCGGGCCCCAGTAAACCAGCCGCGTTCGCTATCCGGGCGCCTTTTCTTCATGTCCCCTGTTACAAGTTTCCCAAGCAGCCGTGCGCCATCCCACTGCCGTGTGGGCCCATACCTTTCCTGACCCCAGATGTCAGTGGGTGATACAGTCACTAATCACACCCAACTGCCATTTTAATTATTTTTAAGCTAATTTAATTTAGGTAATTAGATTAGGCTACGAGTACCCGCTCCTCCTCGTTGCGTCGCGCGACTAGTGGAGTATAGCGCAGCCGCAAGCAAGCAAGCAGCCAGCGAGCCAGCCAGTTGCAGCGAAGCAATAATAAAACGGATTAAATTAATGCGGCTTGGTACTGCTCGTAGGCAGGTCAATACTGCGACTCCACCTCCTCCTCCTCCTCCCTCCTCTCTCGCTGGTCGCTGCGCCCTCCCTTCCCATTCGCCCCCGCATCCGAAGCCATGTTGGATCCACCGCCCCACCACCACTATCGGTAGCGGCGACGGAGACGGCGGCGGGATGAAGAACTTCCTCCGGAAGCTCCACATCGGCGACTCCGCCGGCGATGGTGCCTCGTCGCCCGCGCCTCCCCCGCCGGCTTCCAAAAAGGGCGGCGGCGGGGGTGGGGGTGTCGGTGGGGCGCACCACGAGCAGAAGCACGCTTCTGGGATCTCGAGCTGGCTCAGCTCCGTAACCGGACGGCCGCAGACGCAGCCGTCGCCGTCGCCATCGCCTCCGTTTCCGGCGGCGGCAGCGGACGCGGTGGTGGAGGCGGAAGCGGCGGCGTTGGCGTCGTCGGTCGAGGTGAGGAGGCTGGAGGACGAGGAGGAGGACGAGAAGGCGAGGAGGGAGTCGAGGGAGGAGGTGGTGAGGAAGAGGGAGATGGAGAAGGAGAAGCAGGAGGCGGAGCTGGAGGAGTATCACATGCAGCTGGCGCTGGAGATGAGCGCGCGGGAGGATCCCGAGGCGGCGCAGATCGAGGTGGCCAAGCAGATCAGTCTCGGTTCCTGCCCGCTCCAGAGCTCCCCCGCCGAGGTCGTCGCCTTCCGCTACTGGGTACTCACCGTCTCATCCCTCCCTCTCTAGTGTCGATCCTACCTTTTGCTCCGAGCACGTTTGTTCGCATTGTTACTGCGATGGTACCTCGCTCGTGCTTTGTTCAAGAAACCTAGACGTTCAAATGCAACCATTCGATTATTTAGCGGTAAAAATGGCAAGTGTCGTGCTTTTTTATGAAATATCTGTTATGAGATGCGTTGATCATCAGATCATGATATGTTCTTCTGAAGCCTGATAACTGTTATTCAATCATGAAACATGTAGCCGAACTTGTGCTAGTGTAGTTATGTAACCTATACGGCTATACACGCTCATTTTGGCCTTTTGGTTTATTTGGAATGATGTTAGTGATGAATAGCACACCCTGGATTAAGCAGTTGTTTAGCATTCAGAGTTTCAGACCGTTACCATTTCTGGGGGCAAAATAAGTAGTCTATGAATTATTATGGTTGTCCTTGTTGAGTTGTTTTCACTTATCAGCATAATGGTTATTAAGCTGCCATTCTACTTTTATGGATGGTACTGTCTAACAATAATGTGGCAAAAAGAGCATTCAGCTTGTAGTCCTCAAATAACCAACTTAGATGTTTTCCTTGAAGTATAAACTGTTAAGAAGTGAATGCCCTACTTATTTGTGACTCTTACCATTTTCGTACTTGCCTCATATGGTAGATTTGTTCGTGCTTCACAGAGTTTCAGTGCCCTTAGCTATGACGACAAAATCTTGGATGGTTTCTATGACATTTGTGTCATAGGGGACGAGCCCACATTGGCAACCATACCCTCCCTGATGGAGCTGCAACAACAACCATTTTCACATGCATCCAAAACAGAAGCTGTATTGGTCAACAGAGCACAAGACACTAAACTCGTACAACTCGAGCAGAAGGCATTCATCATGGCTGTGGAATTTCGCTCGAAGACTCCAGAGTTTGTTGGCCACACTTTGGTCCAGATGCTAGCTACTTTAGTTTCCAACTACATGGGTGGACCAGTAATCGATCCAGAAAGCATTTTGTCAGAGTACCAGAATATGAGCAACTCTCTGAGAGCTACTATAAGAAGTACGGTTATGCCTCTTGGTGAGTTAACAGTTGGTCTGGCTCGTCATCGTGCACTGCTTTTTAAGGTCAGTGACTATTGGATTGTGGCCAGCCATCTGACCCATCATTTCTTTGTCTAATTATGAGGTTTTCTAGATAGCAGATATGTTAACATTGACGTCCATTAATTTTCAAAAGCAATATCCTCTGTATTGTTATCAAATTTCTGTTCAGTGCACAATATGACATGAGCGCGTTCTTGTTCTCCTTGTTTTATTAGTAGCTGGCTTCATTCTTGTTCTAGACTGTTAGTCCTTATACCAGATCCATAACATAGTGGATTTAATGCATAAGCATCACTTCATTAAAGTTTTGTTGTTTGGAGATCTGCAAATGCTAATATCGACATTTGCAAACTCACATCTAGGTTTTGGCCGACAGCCTCGCTGTTCCTTGTCGACTAGTTAAAGGAAGGCAGTACACTGGATCTGATGATGGAGCTTTGAGCATTGTGAAATTCAATGATGGAAGGTATTTACTAATTCCTTGGCAACAGAAACTAGGGCTTTTAGAGTTGGATAAAAATTGTATTAATGCTTATTGCTTAGCACAGTTGTGTCTGGACATCTAGAGCATTGTGAAAGTTTTACTAATTCCTTGACAACAGAAACTAGGCCTTCTAGACTTGGATAAAAATGGTATTAATGCTTACTTGCTTGACATAGTTGTGTCTGGACTCTGGATATCAAGTTTTCCTCACATGTTTGTTAGCAATCTCTAAATGGTAAGTATGGAAAAACTTCTTGTAATGCTACCTATAATGTATTATATTATTGCAGGGAGTACATTGTTGATCTCATGTCAGATCCAGGTACTCTTATACCTTCCGACGGTGCGGGCTTGGGTAGAGAATTTGAAGATAGTTTCTTTGCAGATAGTCACCATGTTAACAAAGATGACTGTCAGTTGGGGTCTTCCTTTAGTGAAGTCTCAAGTTCTATGTATGGTTCTTTTGAGAACGAGTTACTTGAAAAAGGATCCACGCCCAGCAATTTTGGGCATTCTGATCCTTATGGCACAACAATCGGCCAGGCTGGCAGCCAGGGATCAGCGGTATCTGGTTCGTTCGGGGAACTATCAATTAGCACATGTGCAAGTGAAAATTTGCCTGTTATTCATGAATCTAGAAATACAGACCATACCATGAGTACAAAGAGCAAAGAAAAGTCGTCTGCAGCGAATAATTCATCATCAAGTTCACCTTCATCTTCTGAGGTGGGTTGTGCTCCAGCTGTACGAAGGATGAAAGTGAAAGATGTCTCAGAGTATATGATTAGTGCTGCAAAAGAAAATCCCCAGATAGCTGAAAAGATCCATGCTGTCTTACTTGAAAATGGAGTTGTGCCACCACCTGATTTGTTTTCAGAAGAATCAAGGGAACAACCAAAAGACCTTATTGTATATGACACGTCTCTGTTTCAAACGAAAGATGAAATGATAAAGAGGATGAATGAGCTTGAATCAACAACAAATGCTGATTTTTGTCATGGTCCTTCGATACCACATCATCCTGGACATGAACTCCAAACGAAGGCTGTTCCTTATCGGATTCCTCTGGATCTTAAACCTGTCCATGGGTTGGGTATTTACCATCCCTCAGATTCCCGGAACAATATTGGTAATTCAAATATGTATGAACCATCTGCACCTCCCCAGGAAGATCCGTTGCAACTTATAAAACAAATGCCTGTTGCAGCAGCTGCTGTTGCAACCGCTGCAGTGGTTGCATCCTCAATGGTTGTTGCTGCAGCTAAATCTAACAGTGACATTAAACTCGACATGCCTGTTGCAGCAGCTGCGACTGCTGCAGCAGTTGTTGCTACAACTGCTGCTGTTAACAAGCAGTACGAATACTTGGAACCTGGATGTCAATTGCTTAGTTTGCCAAGTTCTTCTGGGGCAAATGACTTGATCCCAAAGGGTAGACACGACTTTTGGGATAAAGATCAGCTTGACATTGATCATGGACAAAATAGTGCTCCCGAGCAAGAAAAAAATTTGGTTGAAGTACCTCAGGAAGCTGAAAGAGTCTCTGACAAGTCTATCGGGACTGAGAGTTCAAGATCTGATATTGCTCTAGATGGTGTTGCAGAGTTTGAAATCCAATGGGAAGAAATCACTCTGGGAGAACGTGTTGGGCTAGGTGAACTTCTCTTGGTTTCTGTAAATTCATTTTGTTCATATCTCCTACTATTTTTTGACTATCTGCAGGATTACTCAGCTAATTTTCCCATTCACGAGCATTACCTTCCCTTTAAATTGAATAAAAGCCCCATATGATAATGTTGTATACTTGTATCATATTTTCCATCTTGCTCCAACTTCCTCCTTTTTTGTGCATCAGGATCCTTTGGAGAAGTGTATAGAGGGGAATGGCATGGAACAGTAAGTTTTTCATCTAACATGGCTCACAGCATTTCCAAACTATCACCAAGTTGGAATAATGAAAGCAAACTTTTGTTCTCATGAATCTGTGTGCGATGAAAACATGTTAGGTTCTTATAGCATAGTCAACATGTCACGTAAGGATCAAATAACCTGCGTGGAATACAAAGTCTGATAAATCTGAAAAATCTTGTACCATGTAGGAAGATAGAGAGATTACGCAAACACCACATCCACCGTAGGGGGTGACCTTTGATATATATAGCCAGATTACAGCAAGTTACAGGAGATCAACAATCTCATGAGCTATCTAATGCATGTACAATAAAAAATGGCTATACAATCTCTAGTAAATGTTAGAAGAGATGTGCCAAAAAACTGCTTGATTAGATTAACTTGAGCCCCCTTTGTTTCCTTTTATGTTCGTGCAGCCCAAGAGTCATATTCATTATCCTTTTTCTGTTGTGTATTTTGTGCCTTACCAATTTGCTCCTTTGTGTAGGAAGTTGCAGTCAAGAAATTCTTGCAGCAAGATATATCAAGTGATGCTCTGGAAGAGTTTATAACTGAGGTAACTGTCTGCAATCCAATTTTATAACTGAAAAAAAATCTTAGCTTTGATACTGAATATCTTAATATAAATGAACCATCCCATGACACGAATCGTATGGATACAAAATTTTACGTGTATACCATTCGGATAAGGTTTTGACCTCATTTTACTTGTGTTGTTTATTTTTTAAATCCATATGCCTAAGCTGATAAGGTCTGACCAATAGCCCGAATTCCAACATTAGTTTACAACAATTAATTGGTCTAATTGAACACATAAAAGCATTTGAGACCATGAATAAGTGCTTATTTGACTCCCTCAACATGGTGAACATTTGACATGACATGAAATGGCATGTTTACATCATTACTTCACAATGATCATGCAGATGTTTCAAATTTTTTGTCCATAATTGTTTTCACACTTGATATGCAGATCCAAATAATGAAGAGACTGCGACATCCAAATGTTGTTCTATTTATGGGTGCTGTTACTCGTGTACCTAATCTTTCTATTGTGACTGAATTTCTTCCAAGGTACATTTTCTCTGTTCATGCAATTTTCTTTTCTATTTATAACTACTTCTGAATTAAATAGTACCAAGTATAATAACCACTTATTTTTATCCAGGTTTTGTTATCTCTCTTAACTAAATATTATTCTGCTAACCTTACTTTCACATCGTTTCTGACATTTATCGAAAGGGATAAGTAGTTTGTGTTAATTTCCCTTTTGGAAACTTATTACACATAAAAAAAGAGTAAATTGCACTCAGGGTACATGAACTTGGGTGGTGGGTGCAAATAGTACAATAACTCATAAATTGCTTACTGTGGTACATCAACGCACTTAGTCCGTGCGAACCAAGGTCAAAATGGTCCGTGCAATCAATATGAGATGATGTGGTGCTGCCATAGATGCCCCATTGGCTTTCACGCTAGCACCAGGCCCAGCCCCGGGGCAGAGCGGCCGGTGCGACCACCCTAGTCCCCGCCAAGTCGAGGGGCCCCTAGCTTTGTGTACTTATGTAGGTTTACTTAGTGTACAATTAGTTGATTTCCATCGCTAGCTATGCACCGAGGCCCATCCTCCCTGGCTATGGAAGGCAAATTGCAGGGGCGGAGCCAACGGGGGGTGAACAGAGGCCCGGCCTCGTCCAACAGAATTAGTTTTTTCCAATACCAGGTTAGCAATCATGTATTATCTAAAGCTTTGGAGTATTAGGCCCCCTCCAATACAAGCAAATTAAACCATGCATGGCCTGAACAGGCTTTGTCCTTTGGGGTTTGGGTCTTTTGTGGCTCCGCATGCATTCAGTACTCTTGCTTTGCAACAACAAATTGTTAAATGGCTGCCTACTGTGCAACACGAAATTGCTTGTGTTTAATTTTGTTCATCCCGTATATAGCCCTAAACTGATACCTGTTACTCATGAGCCCGTAAGTATGGTAAAGACGTGTTACCTTCAATTTCTAATTAGTCAAATAACAATGGTTAGTACCTATGACTTGGAATGTTATAAGGTAAATATTTTTGCTGGGACATGTTGTGAAGATCTAAGTTCTGTGTTTAGACTTAATTTGTTAGTTTTAACTCAGCCATAATAAAATTATCTATATTCAGTTTTAACTCAGCTGTAATAAAATTATCAGCGTTTATGATCTACTCCCTCCATTCCAAAATACAAGCATTTCTAGAGTGTTTCAAGGGGATAAAGGAAATTGGTGAAATTGAATGTGAAAAGGCTATAATTGGTTGAGAAGAGAAACTAGATGGAGAAATTAAATGGGATACGGTTGTGATTGGTAGAGATGACGAGGTAGGTGGAGAAATAGATACATTTTGGGGCAAAATTTGAATGATAGAAATGGCTACATTTTGATACGGAGGAAGTAGCAGGTAACCATAAGACTAAATATTAGTGACTGGAGGTAATATTATGCTATTTTTTCATGGCCATTGTCACTTGAGATGTCGGCCCCCCTTATGTTTAAATCCTGGCTCCGCCACTGGCAAAGTGGTAAGTTGATTGATCCAGCCTACATGCATGGCTCTATGCCCAAGACGATCATCAATAATTTTTGTTCTACTATCAATGAATGAAAGGGATCACTGACATTGATTTTGCGCCAACAAATGATAAAAAAATTGTTGACAATATTATCTGTTCATGCTACTAGTAGAAATTGTTGTCTCCGGTTATGGTGGAGGATTCTTCTAGAATTTCTGCTGTCTTTAAGCAGTATCATATCTTACATTTTTGTAAGACTTGTGGTAATATTGATAGAAAATTAAATTGTCAGTTATAACTTACTCCCTCCGTCCCAAAATATAGCAACTTCTAGCATTCAAAATTTGTCGCAGAATACAACTTCTCTACCTGCTCTCTTATCTGAACCAATCACAACCATCTCCTATTTAGGGTGCGTTTGGTTGCTTGCTCATCTAGGCAATAGCTCAGCTAGCCTAGCCTGGCATTGTCGTGCTTGCCTTGACTAACTGTTTGGTTAGTTCGCTTTTGCTGGCAAAGTTCAGAGGCTAGCTATTTGGTTTCAGCACCGACAAAACTAGCTTCTACAGTAAATTCCAGTACCATCCCTCTGTTTGAAGCAGCTGCAAAAGCACATGTTCTATTTTCAAAATAAATACTGTGCATGATACATCAACAGAGAATGAACAAACGAACTATGTTTATTACCAACCTCAGCATTTATTAAAAAAATAATAAGCAAAATTGGAGCAACAAGCTCTCAGTCCAAAATAAACAAACTAAGCAATTTTCATGCATGTGCATTATCTTTCCTGCTGCAAAATAAGACTGAAAAATTAACTGAGAAAAGCCCAGCTGTAGGGGCTGGTGGTACTTATGGCTGGATTGATTCGGCAGATTGCGCGCACAGGCGCACAAGCTCAGTGGGATTCCTTGAGCTCGCTTCCAACACCCAAAAAGGATGTCTGATTGGTTTGCTGCAAGATCTATGGGAGGGCTATTGATCGATTTATAGAGGGGTGGAGTTTTTAATACCGATGGAAGTGGTCTAAGCAGAGTCGATTTGCAGGCGTCGTGGGAGATGGTGACGAGGACAGCGAATTTTCGGCGAGTTGTTGAAGACGACGAGGTCAAGGTTTTCGGTGCAATTCTGTTTTCCCTTCCCTTTGCACGATTTTGCCGTCGAAGGTGACCCAAATCGGCTCTCCTCCATGGGCAAGGTTTTCCTGGCTCCGCAAGGCTAGTTAGCCCCTGAAAGCGAGCCTATTTTGTTGCTACCAAATGCCCAGCCTAGCTAAGTGAGGCTAGAAATCTTTTTTGCCTGGGATCCAAATGCAGCCTTAATTTCTCCACCTACTTTCTCTTCTCAACCGATCACAACTCTTTGGGGCGAGGGCATACTAGATTTTATGTTTCCACAATGTAATAAATATTCCCTCCGATCATAAATATTTGACCTTTAGGATGAGATTTGGTTAAACTTTTAAAATCTGACCATCAAATTTACTCTATTTATATTATAATAAGTTTATGTTATTATGATTGTACTTTTAGAGGCAAATCTATATATACCATTTTGTTTTTAAACTAAGCATGTAAGAAATTGTTGATGGTCGAAACTTTAAAAGTTTGACAGAATATTGTCCTAAACATCAAATATTTATGACCAGAGGGAGTATTAGCTTAACAATTGCAACAAAAAGTGAACTTATATGTATAGCTTTTGAGGGACCTAATTTTTATCTTGCCCTGGGCCCCTGAAATGTCAGGACCAGCCCTGGCTAGCACAGTTTGATTTTCTGTTTTGTTTACGAAAAACCCATGTGTATGTAGATGTTAATTGGTGTATCCTATCACACCCAGCTTCTCGATGTCATCTAGCACCAGATTGATCTGGTTGAAGAGGCAACAAACCTGCACTCATGAAATTGTGCTGACCGTGTCTGTGCTTCCATGTCAGCACCACATCAGATAATTTTGCTTATGTGGACAGTTTTGGACCTAATTAGCACAGTGCACAGACTAAGCAGGTTGGTGTACAAGAACGGGCGATTTACAAGTTATTATCTATTTGCACCCACCATGCAAGTTCGTGTACCGTGAGTGCAATTTACTCTAAAAAAGTATTGTTGTGGGCTTGAAGGGGGCTACTGGTGGGTGTCACCGTGTCACAACTCTTCCACGAATATATTTAGATAACAGGAATTATCCTCTGTTCACATGCACTGCTCCAAAAATTTCACAAATGGAAATTTTTCCATAGGATCACTTGTGTTCTTTTACACAATGCATGCATGAATTCAAGGTGACACTTACGAAAAATTCTAAAAAGAAATTCATGGATGTAGTACAAGTAATATTTTATACACAGAAAATTTCATTAACGGTTCCTTTTCTTTTATTCTTTTCATATCTACAAATTGAACATTGAAAGTTTGCATGTATGCATAACATTACGTGTATGTCATGTATATTTTGGGTTCTAATATTTTATGTCGTAGCCTCATAGGGTTCTAACTAGCATAGTTGCTAACTGTAATGTATTAATATTGACAATGCAGAGGTAGTTTGTTTCGATTGATCCATCGACCCAACAACCAGTTGGATGAAAGAAGACGTATAAGGATGGCACTTGATGTGGTATGCCTGAAGTTTTGGTATACTGGTCCACTTAAATGGAGAATTTCTGGCTAATTTTGTTTTGTGCTTCCTTCTTTCCTCAGGCTCGTGGTATGAATTATTTGCACAATTGCTCCCCTGTTATAGTTCACCGAGATTTGAAATCTCCAAACCTTCTTGTTGATAAGAATTGGGTTGTGAAGGTAAGAAACAAGTTACCCCATCAGTGATATGCGTTGGATTTTTGGCACTTATAACCATTTGCTTATAATCATTTGCTTCTCTTATTATTTAGGTTTGTGATTTTGGTTTATCACGTATGAAGAATAGTACCTTCCTTTCTTCAAGATCCACGGCTGGAACAGTAAGCTGCTTATGATTGTTTTTAATAAATATTTTGCAGCTGTTATGGGGATTAAGAAACATCTTGTTTTACTAAAAACCTATATTATGTGCAGCTTATTTGTTGTTTCTGCTTATTTAATAGACTTATGATATAGTTATGTTCGCCCATTCCTAAATAGATGTTCTAGTATTTTGCACGCCAAATAATAAGGTGCACATAGATAAGACAACTCTGCCGCCGTTCTAAGCAATTAGTGATGCTAATTGTTGATGTTAGAATTCTGTAATTACTCTTAGAGTAGTAAATGGTATTGAAAATGGAAACTATCATTAAAAGGAGAGGAGTTTATAAGGAAAAATATAATATCGAAATCGTAGTGTGGCATGTATTTAGGACCAAAGTATGCTGGAATGGTGTGCATTGAGAAACAGACTAAGAATGGTATCATACACACGTTCCATAGTACATTAGTACTATTGAGTAGGATTGTAGAAAAATAATTCAAATATATCCTGTCTCGATTTTATTTTTGAGGACATGGGCAAGTAGCTAGAAGGGTTGGGACTTGCGAATTGGGAGAATGTTGATGTTCAGACCCAGAAGCGTATCCAGGGGTCATGCTTTTGATTTATTCTAATATTGATCTGGTGCAAACTTGCATGTTTGGTTTATTTTGATTATTCCGTATTGCCACAATTGATCTACAGACTGTATCTGCTTTCCTGTTTTTATGAGAATGAAATGGATCACTCAGATGGTTTTGTGAAGAAATATCAGTATATCTGTAATTCGACATGGACACCATAGACTTAGTGTGGTCTTATTCATGGAAAGTTTAGTTGATTCCTGGTTTGCTCTATCCATGTATGCTGTGAATCTGTGATCAGTTTAGCATTGTGCTTGATAGAACACAGGACTTTACTGGTTTTGCCTTTGGGTACTCTTTTGTAAGCTATGGATAGGAATATGTAGTAATTAATTTACTTCATGCATCATCACTACATATGTTTGTCAAAAGCTGTTTCTAGTTCAAATGTTTCTAGAGGTTACTGATTACCTGCATCACATGCAGGCGGAGTGGATGGCACCAGAAGTACTTCGAAATGAACTATCTGATGAGAAGTAGGCTTCTCATGTTGTTATGAATTTATCTTTTCTTTAATTTAGTTACCTTGCATTAGCCAAATACATTTTGCATTTTTGCAGATGTGATGTTTTCAGCTATGGGGTTATATTATGGGAACTTTTTACACTACTTCAGCCATGGGAAGGTATGAACCCCATGCAGGTTGTTGGAGCTGTTGGTTTTCAGCAACGTCGCCTTGATATTCCAGCTCATGTGGATCCGACCATAGCAGAGATAATAAGGAGATGCTGGCAAACGTTAGTATGCTTTAACTTGCTGGGCTGCAGTGATTGTTTTCTGGATATGTAGAGCATGCATTGTATAAAATATGCTGCTGCTGTTCGTAAATGTATGACATTTTAGAATCCATGCAGTCAAACTTCTTTAACTTTAACAACTAAATACCAAAGTCTATTAAGATTGATCATGTAAACTGCTGCCATTACATTTGTCATGAAAAGCATATTTTCATATTAGAATAGTCGTTTAGTTTTCATGAGCATATTCATACAAAAATTAATGGTCTGAAAAGTTACTCTCTTTTAATTGACAAAGTTCAGGAATGGATAGATATGTTTTTGGTTTCTTAATTAACTTTTCGATAACTCGAATTGACACCTTTTTCTTGTCTGCCTCTGCCACTATCTTAATTCCATCTTGTTTTTCTGTTTGCTGCAGAGACCCAAAAATGCGTCCATCATTTTCAGAGATCATGTCTGCCTTAAAACCGTTATTGAAAAACACTCCTGCCAATCAACCCCAAAGGCAGCGAGTGCAACAAGCAGATGGCTAAGAAAATGGAGGTCAATACCAGCTGACATCGTGAAAACAAGGTGCATTGGTCTCTCATGCTTTCCAGTAGCTGCCCATCTGTAACTATACCATTATTCTGTATAGCAACATCAAATGCATGGCTAAGGTGAAAAGGTGAAGTTTTGTTTCTTTTACCATCCGGATACAGATGTAAATTTTTCATTCAGGCAGAGAGCTGCCCAGCAGTAGGAAAGGAGCCAACCCATCAAGCAAAAGAAAAGGTAAAGGGGGGAAAAGGAAACATTGTGCAAAACTACTGTACAATAATTTTTCTTCCAAGTCATTTCTTACGCTCCCAAAGGTTGAGTATTCATGTGTAAGCCCCGATCCATTGTAGTGCTGTTCAACAGAAAAGGTCATTCATCTTGATCATCAAGCTTGAAGAAGCCCTGTGGCAGGGCCCTTGTTTATATCACATCTCGACAAATTGGTCGGAACTGACAATTAGATTGCAGGAGAAAATACGTTTTTTTGTACCTAACCATCATTCTTTACTGGAACAATGTCGAGTTTCTTGTTTCTCAGTCTTATTTCTCGGTGTACAATTATATATATCTCATATTTTTAGATAATGAAAGTTTTATATATCTCAGCCAATTATAATATAACCATTCTAAGAACACCAGAGGAAGCAGTAATTGAAACTACGACCTTGTGCTGTTTGTGCTGCGTTTCCTGAGTCTGAAAAAAAAATGCATGGGACGGAGCAACAGAACAATTTCCCAAATTCTTTTCTTTGTAATATACTCTTATCATAATTTGTGAATTGTGACAGTCGATCTCCGGAAGCTGGTCATAATGGTTTGCTAGTACTTCGTCACGCCCAAATTTACAGTTTGATGTGTTTTTTTGGATAACGGGAAGAATTTCATTAAACGATCAAATCGCACTCTGCAGAGTTTGCTTGTTTTGAAATAGCGAAATACCTTTGCATTCGCTGTCTTCCTGTCCAAACCACTTGTCGTGGGCGGCTATTGACCTATTGTTTGGAGCTAGTAAAAGAGAAACCTACCTATACCGAATTGATCAAGTGCTGCCGTTCACCTAGATGCATTCCAGCCAGAGATGATTTACTGCTTTTGTACCTTGAGAGCAGTATTTCCAAACCCAAAAAATGCTAGTCTGGCAGTTCCCTCTGCTGAAACTTTGGAACCCTGCAACCTCGGCAAGAAACAAAACCCAGAGACTTGCGCCGACCCATAGAAACAAAACCCTTCTTCGCACTCGCGCACGGTGATCTGGAGGAGAAATTGGGGATTATGACATTATTGAAAACAAATTTTGTCAAAATGCTACTTCATCCATCCCAAAATAAATAAGTGATCACTTTATCATTTATGAGCCAAATTATAAGGAAAAAAAATATAGAGATCCCTTATTAAATAAGGAATGGTTGAAAATGAGAGTATGGTTCGAGATAAATATGAAATAATTTAGATGTGTAAGTGATTGATATGATCTCTAAAGTGATCATTTATTTCAAAAAAATTAAATCTAAAATAATTATTTATTTTAAGATAGAGAAAATGTCTGACAAATAAATAGTGGAATGACTCTCCTTTTATCCTGTTTCCGATGATGGCATATTTCCAAATTTCTCAGATCTTTGAGAGAAAAAAACCTCCGTTTCCCGTGGCGTCGCCGCGCATCCAGCGTACTAGACCACACACGCCCACGTGCCCCCACGTCTCCCCACGCCCCCGACGCGCAAATTCCACCGTGATCACCGTGTGAATCCCCTTCCCCTTCTTCCCAAGTCCAAACTCCACTCCCCCACCCATCCCACGCCTCTCTCCGCTCGCGCCCAGCACAGATATCGGACCACCGCCACAGCAGCCATGGCGACCGCGTACTACCGGGGCAGCTCCAGGGACCACGCCGACGAGCCCGACGACTTCGACGAGTACGACCCCACGCCCTACGGCGGCGGCTACGACCTCTTCGTCACCTTCGGCCGCCCGCTCCCTCCCTCCGACGAGACCTGCTACCCCTGCTCCGCGCCCTCCACCTCCTACGACGCTCCCCACTATTCCGCCGACGAGCCCTCCCCCTACGCCCACCACGCCAAGCCGCAGCCCGCCTACGGCTTCCGCCCCCAGCAGGAGCAGCAGCCGTCCTACGGCTCCCGCCCCCAGCAGGAGGAGCAACAGTCCTCCTACGGCTCCTCCGGCTACGGATCTAAGCCCCAGCCCGCCTACGGCTTCCGCCCCCAGGCGGAGGAGGACACCTACGGGTCTGGGTACGGCAGGAAGCCGCAGGTGGAGGAGAGCTACGGCTCCGGCTATGGATCTGGGTATGGTGGAGGAAGGAAGCAGCAGGAGGAGGAGAGCTACGGCTCTGGGTACGGTCGCAAGCCGCAGGTCGAGGAGAGCTATGGATCAGGGTATGGATCCGGATATGGGACCAGGCCGCAGCAGGAGGAGAGCTACGGCTCCGGCTACGGGAGGAAGCCGCAGGTGGAGGAGAGCTATGGATCAGAGTATGGTTCTGGCTATGGTAGGAAACCACAGGCTGAGAGCTACGGATCGGGTTATGGGAGCAGGCCGCAAGGTGGGGAGGAGTATGGCAGTGGAGGGTATGGGAGGAAGACTCAGGAGGAGAGCTATGGTTCTTCGGAGTACGGCTATGGCAGGAAGACTGCGGAAGAGAGCCATGGTGGTTCTGGTTATGGATATGCAAAGAAATCCCAGGAAGAGGGTGAAGGCGCTTATGGCTCTGGTGGTTACCCGAAGCCAAAGCCGTACGGTCAGGAGGAGACACAGGGCTCTTATGGGTATGGGTATGGTGAGAAGCCGACTTATGAGAGTGGTGGGTACAACAGGCCAAGCTATGGCGAGGGAGACGAATACCAGGGAGGTTATGGCCGCAAGAAACATGTGAGTGCACTTCCTTGGTCTATGCATTTTACCTATATTACATTTTTTCTATACATGGTGTAATGGCTAAAAGTAGCATCGAGTGGGCTGTGGAAGGTCAGGAAATCTATTTGTACATTTGTAATAAGCCATACTGTATATTACTATGATGAATCAAAACCATTGGTGCATCTTGGAGGGGCACAGGAAAGGTAATATAGGTTTGTAATGCTTGAAATAGTTCTAGACAATATAATGTTAACTCGTGCAAGTTTTATTGAGCTTATCCATATTTAACTATGGACTAGAGAATTAGATAACTTTAGTGCACAATTCCTTGAGGCATGTCTATATTGTTAAATATTCAGCAATACTAGTTACTTTGATATGTCATACAAGTGCTGTGCAAATTCACCAGTTAAATGTTGGTATATTTACAGTAGATGTAGTAGTTTCATCCTAAATATTCCTTCAGGTCAGTGGACTGAATCGTGGATAGTACTAATTACTTTGATATGCCTCTGCGTTGTGCAAATTCACCAGTTAAATTTTGGTAGATCTACAACAGATGGTCATTACTGACTACTGAGTCATATCACTCGAACACCCATTTAAGAACCTATTTCATATAATTCATTGGGCTAATAAAGTGTCGCGCTCCAAAATTATTGCAAACACCTGCCTAAGAAACGCTGTGCTGCCTAAGATTATGCTAGCCAAAATTAGGTATCAAAACAGACACCACTGCAAACTTATGCTTTTGTCATGGCCATCTGTTACTTCAAATATTTGTACACTGATATCTGCCCTCAACCTAACCTGCAGGCATAACCTATGACTGTAGGATCATTCTTGATAGAAGTATAGGAGCATTGAATTTTTCATTCAAGTGACCGCATACCTGTCTAATTTTCGTGCGCACGGGGTTGGGCACTGTTGTCCCCAACTGTTTCCTATATGTGTGTCTATTTGGTCATCCTCTCCTTATTTTCAATATTTCCACATTTTTTCCACGTTAAGTTGAGAAGTTCAAATTCATAACCGGTTAAAACTCAAAATTTTAAATTTACAGATAAACATTTTCATGTTTTGCCTGAATTTCCCAACTGAAAGTGTGGTACAAACGTGAGCATCACACTATTTTTAATCATGGAAAGGGTAAAGTGTGGTACAAATGGAACCCAAAAAGAGATTTTTCAGGGAAACTGTAATGACATGACACATGTTTTGTGTGTTAAATAGAGCAAGAGGGAACCACTAATCTGGTGCCTGATTGCTGGCTTAGTATCATTATTTGTTATCATATCCTATAAACCTATACAATGCCCATGTATCAAATATCGTTTTTTGTTATCATATTGATGTCTCCCAAGCATATAATTTTAGTCTGTTACTGTGGAAGGGACAAGGTAAAATTCAGTAAAAATTGGTAAATTTACACCCTAAAAAAGTGTAATGGAATTGTGAAAACTCAGAACAGGGTTACCTCACAACATTATTATGTTTTTTTTTTCAGAACCACATGTTTGCTTTATTGTATGGTTCAACTAATTTTCTGATGTGTCTTTTGTAGGACAACGACGACTCTGATGATGAAAAGAAGCAGCGTTACCAGAAGCAACACCACCGTCGCCGCCAGGACTACGATGATTAAGCTTCCAGTGCGGCTACCTTCTACCGGTCGTCGGCTGCTGCTGTTACTTGCCAGCCATAGTATTGCGTGAATAAAGATGATCCTTCTCAGTTCATTTGTCTCGTGGACACTGTTTGTTATCTGCCTCCATGATCTGATGTCGCTTCGACACTAATAAATTGTGGCTATGCGTGGGGTTTTATGTTTGAAGTATGTCTAAACAAGCACTCTGTCATTATTTGTATGCTCGGGGCGAACGGTGCATGTGCTGATGTGCCCCTGTTGTGTCTTAAACCGAACTATATAGCATCCTGTTGCAATACTATGTCTTAATCCTGCTGTTGGCTTCCCCATCCCATCTGCTGGAACTCTGCCGCCATTGAGGGAGGTCGGGGCTGCTAGATCCAACTACACTAAGCTTAGGCCTGTTTAGATGAGCTTTTGACACTGCAGCTATTTTTTTTAGTTTATTCATTTTACCAGCTGGATGCTTAACAGCTGCTTCACAGAATTTTAAGCTTTTCCAAACAGGACATTAGTGTCATTGGATCTGTTGCAGCATGAGGCATACCCTCGTTGCCACGACTTATCTCTCTTTTGGTCTTATTATCCCCTCCAGCTAACGACGGTTCTTTCCTTGAGCTTACCTCTAGTTTGATCCGACTAAGGTTTCATTACCGTTGGTTACTAGGTAACCAAGCTTAGTGACAGTGTGCGGTAACAGAAAACGTCCGGTATAGCGATCAAGTTTTTAAAAAATTAAATAGAAATTTGGATTTTTGGTAAAATCTGTCCGGTTTTACTTGTTTTGATCTGCAAGCACCACCATTATTAATGAAAAACCCTAACCATCCGTAATTTGTCCTGTTTTACTTGTTTTGATATGCAAGCACCACCACTGTTAATGAAAAACCCCAACCATCCGTGTTTAGTGCAGCTGGTGGTCCAAACTCGATATTGAGGTGGCGGACTGTCAGATCTAGAGTATCGAAATGGATTCAGAGTAGTGATTTGAATGAATTTCGGTAGAGATGGACGCTGTAAGACAACCTAGGCTACGTTACTCCTAAGGAAGAATATAATTTAGGGTTCATAGTTTTTTCCCCTTGGCTCTAACGGGCTATTAAATACATTGTCTGATTACATAAATCCATCCTCTAATTGTTCTTACGAGCTGATTCAGCGGCTAAGCACAAAAAGACAAGGACAAGAACATAAACAGGAATTACAGACTTCCCATGAGTCGTTCGATCCACTATAGCACGTCATCAGCTTCTCCCGGCCGTCGGATCTCCATAATTCCCTGATGAAGTGTTTTTTTCTTCTCCTTCTTCCAACGCCTGTATTTCTGAACTTCTCTGAACATCATCCATTTCTCACGATTTCTGTTTGGGGTTCTGACAGTATCCCCTCCTAAACTCAATCCTTGTCCTCAGGATTGAAATTTGGGAAAGTGTTCTGAATGAATGTTGCATCTTCCCAAGTTGCCTCAGCTGGAGTAAGGTTCTGCCATAGAATGAGCCATTAGGTGATTGGTTCTCCTCTCCTTGGAATGATTCACCTTTGAAGTACCCCAATTGGTTCAGTTTCACCTTCCCATCAGGCCCAACTAGAGGTAAATTACCCATTGGAACTGCATTAGGCCCCACATAAGACTTCAGTTGACTGACATGAAACACAGGATGAATGTTGGATCCCTCTGGTAGCAGAAGTTTGCAGGCCACTTGTCCTACTTTCTGAATCACCCGAAAAGGCCCATAAAACTTGGATATGAGATTGAGAGAACCCCGGATTCCAAATGCATTTTGTCTGTATGGTTGTAGCCTTAGATACATCATGTCCCCAACCTGAAAGGTTCTCTCACTTCTATTCTTGTCTGCATAATGTTTCGTTCTCTTTTGAGCTATAGCTAGCAGTGGCGGAGGCAGCTATATGGCGAGGTTTGGCGGCCGCCATACCTAAAATGTATACGAAACACTAGTATATATGTGTATATACGTGATAACGTGAAATATACATGGATGATGGATGTTTGCTGATGACCTGATGCACATGCACGGATGGATTTTGTGGCTGGGCTAGTATCTCATGGGCCTACCTCAAGAGCCCACGGTCCACGGAAGGAAGCTAGTACTCGGTCTTCTTGGCTCATCGGCTGCTCCAGCTTTCGTCGCCGACGCCCGATGCGACGGTTCGTATTTCCTAAAACCAAAACCTATTGGCTATCGCACATCCAAAAAGGGCGGCGCGTCAAGTGCAGAGGCGGCGATCGGCGACAGCGAGGCAGTGAGCCAGCAATCGACGACCCCTGATGACGGCGAACGGCTGCTGGCTACGAGTCTGACATCTGAAGGAATCGACATAAAAAATGGCACCACCAAAGAAGAGCAGATACATAATGAAAGGTATTTTATACTTTAGATTGTAATTAGATTATCTTTTCGTGTTAATTAATTTATCTAGGCTATACATGATCACGCATGGACAGTTCAATAATCAATTATTAATTATTTTTTTGAATTTCGTCTCTTCTGTTTTTTTGTATACAGATTTGAAGACCATTTTTGCCCGAGCATCTATCAGTGCCAACTCGAACCGAGATCCGCCTGAGCCTGAAGGTGCCATTGTTGGACAACAACAAGAAGAGCCCCAAGAGAACGAGGATGTGGGGCTTGAGGTTCCAGTGGGTATGCAAGAGGCAAGGAATGAAGAGGAAATTCATGTTGAAGATCAGATAGCTAGCCAAGGGGAAGGGGATGAGCATGATTTGATTGAAGTGATGAACTCAGATCACATTGAGCCTGATCCAGGGCTTCGTATTCCAATTGATGGTTTTCATCCAAACATTAGAGATGAAGTTAGATTGGCCTATGTGGCAAAGGGTCCAACTCAACCAGTTGGACATGATTATCCTCATGATCATTTTGATAGAAAATTTTGTGAAACATGGTACACAAAATATCCTTGGTTGGAATACAGTGTGGAGAAAGATGTAGTTTATTGCTTCTATTGCTTTCTTTTTAGACAAGATCCTGTGGATGAAAAATTTGGTTATACTACCTTCACCAAAGATGGGTTTAGTACTTGGAAGAATGCATACAAAGCATTTCCTCTTCATGTAGGTGGTGCCAGGAGTATCCACAATCAAGCAAAGATAGCATATGAAGATTTCAAAAACCAAAGCTCAAGCCTGAAACACAAGGTCACAACCTATAGCAAAGAATCATTAGTTAAGTATGAAACCCATTTGGATACATCTTTGGGAATTGTAAGTTATCTGGTACTGCAAGGTGAACCATTTCGTGGACATGATGAATTTGTCTCTTCCATGAATAAGGGTAATTTTTGAGAGATGCTTGATTGGTACAAAGAAAGGAATGATGAAGTAAAGGTTGCATTTGATGAGTTATGTCCAAAAAATGCCCAAATGACTTCTCCAACAATTCAAAAAGAGCTTGCAAAGGAATGTGCGGAGGGGGTCACTAGAGCTATAAAGCAAGAGATGGGTGATGGACTCTTTTCTGTCCTTGTTGATGAATCTCGTGATATATCAGTCAAAGAACAAATGGCCGTTGTTGTGAGGTAATAATACTTGACTAGTTCCACTATTTGGCTGAGAATTTCCATTGTTGTACTTAACTATATTATTTTTCTCATTTTTGTAGATATATAAACAAGGGAGAAGTTATTGAAAGATTTTTGGGTATCAAGCATGTCAAGGACACAACAGCAGAAGCACTGAAGAAAGCATTGGTTGAGATGCTTCATAAGCATGGATTACTTGTTGCAAAATTACAAGGGCAAGGGTATGATGGGGCTTCTAATATGAGAGGATAATTTAATGGGGTTCAAAAGCTTATTCGTGATGAGAACCCATATGCCTTCTATATGTATTGTTTTGCTCACCGGTTGCAGTTGGTAGTTGTTGCTGTCTCAAGATGTTGTTCTTCTATTGAGGATTTCTTTGAATATGTGGCATTGATTGTGAACGCCGCTGGTTCATCATGTAGGAGGAAGGACATATTGCTTGATCAGCAACGTAGAAATCTATTGGCTAAGTTACAGAATGGAGATATCTTGTCAGGAAGAGGAAAAAATCAAGAAACATCATTGGCTAGACCGGGAGATACAAGATGGGGCTCTCATTATACAACTTTAGCTCATATTGAATCGATGTGGGATGCAGTCATAACAGTGCTACAAACTGTGCACGAAGATTAGCGTAATCCGTCCAGGGCAGGAGGTTTGGTGCAAATAATGGAGTCTTTTAGCTTTGTGTTCATCATGAAGTTGATGTTGCAAATACTTCGCATTACAAATGATTTATCACTTCTATTGCAAAGGAAGGATCAAAATATTGTTCAAGCCATTTCTTTGGTTAAAGATGTGAAATCATGCTTGATTAACTTAAGGGCTGATGGCTGGGAACCACTATTTGAAGATGTCAAAACCTTTTGCAATGAAAATGACATCCCAGTGCCAAATATGGATGAAGCTGTGCCAAGATTTGGCTGATCAAGAAAAGGGGGCAGAAATAACATCACTCAAGACCATTTTTTCCGTGTTGATACATTCTATGCGGCTATAGATGCTATCACCACAGAGCTGGATCATCGCTTTAATGACATGAGTTCAGATCTGCTTCTTGGCTTTGCTTGTCTTGACCCAAGAGAGTCATTTGCCAAATTTGATGTGGACAAAATTGCTAGGCTTACTGATATCTATGATGCAGATTTCTCCACTGATGATCGTAAGTGTATAAAAACTGACCTTCAATTATTCATCAGCCACATGAGAAGACATGATGAGTTTAGAGTTTGTCACGATCTTGCAAGCCTAGCTAAAAAGATGTTTGAACTTGAAAGAAATATTATGTTCCCTCGAGTTTATCGCATTATTGAGTTGGGGTTACTACTGCCAATGGCGACAGCATCTGTTGAGAGGGCCTTCTCAATTATGAAGATTATCAATACTGAGTTACGCAACAAAATGTCAGATGCTTGGCTTAATGACCTGATGGTGTGCTACATTGAGCGAGGCTTATTCAAAGGACTTGATCTTGCTGAAATTAAGAATGAATTTCAAAAGAAAAATAGAAGAATGCCATTGCCAAGGTCTGTACACAAATAAAGCTTTACTATGGGTATGTATTTTACGTGCCAATGCTTTGCTTTTGGATTTCTATTATATTTGCTGCTCACAAAGTAATATACATATTTGGATAATATTCTAGTGCGTCCTTGCATAGTTCATAGTTGTAGTATACATGTTTGACCTTTATAAACCCGCCACACCTAGAAAATATTCCTGCCTCCGCCACTGATAGCTAGGTTTACCTTGAGCTGTTGTACAATGGCCTCCTTTTCTTCCAATGTCACCCTAACTTCTTGAGACACATTGCATGGCACAGAGAACTCATTAACTTGTGGAGGGTGATAGCCATACAATGCTCTGAAAGGAGTCATTTGAATGGCAGTGTGGTGTGTGGTATTGTACCACCATTCTGCCAAGGATAGCCACTTAAACCATTTCTGAGGCTCCTGAAATGTCATGCTCCTTAGATATGACTCTAAGCATTGATTAACCCTCTCTGACTGCCCATCAGTTCGGGGATGATGTGTAGTACTAAATCTCAAATCCACCTTCATTGCTTTGAATAATTCCTGAAACAAATTACTAGTGAAGATTCTGTCTCTGTCAGTGACAATAGCTATGGGCATCCCATGTAATTTGTGAATGTTACTCAGGAAAACTTCAACCACTTGTTCCACAGTGAAGGGATGTGAAAGAGAAAGGAAATGAGCATATTTAGTAAGTCTGTCCACCACCACTAGAATAGTATCCTTTTCTTGTGATTTAGGTAAGCCCTCAATGAAATCCATGGTAATATGAGACCATGCCATATCAGGAATTTCTAAAGGATTAAGTAGGCCAGGTATATGAATGTTGGTGAAATGGGAAGCAGGGTCCCCATCGCCAGTGGCTCGGGGTGGCCTAAAGCCATGTCACCACGTTGGCGTGGGCTGCCCTCAGTCTTCACGATGTCATGCATGGAATTCCCCCAGCGCGTACCTGAGCTCGCACCCCGCGGGGTAAGCTCGGGGCGCCGCTCCGGCTCCGGGCTTCAGCAAGCTCAGCTTGGAACGCTACCTCATCCTGCCCCCAAGCTGGCTCCTTTCAAGTGGCTTAAGGATCCTATGGGGGCAGAGGCATTAATGGCGATGCGATGGATCTTGTCTCCTCGCTTTGGTCTCTCTGCATCTCACACATTAAGGGCAACGAGATGTATATCTACCCGGTGTGAGGCGTGGGGGACAAGACGGCTCTACAACCCACGCCACAGGTCATCATTGCCCTTTTTTTGACAAGGGGCATGGAATGGCAGGCGGCGTGGTGGATTACTGCGCCGCCTACTTTGTCTCGCCGTGCTCCTATGTCTTCGACGAGAGGCAAGCGAGAGGGTCCCACGGTCAGCGGGGCAAGGCTAGTCTTCCCTAGCAAGCCTCAAACGGCCACCCCAGACGCGTGGCCAACCGCCACACTAGCTCTGAGGAGGGCTCCGGAAGGACGAGCAGTTGAGCCCATCGGCCTGCATGAGACAAGACCTAGCATACCTAATTCTCTAACTCTCACTATGAAACCGTTGTGGTATTCCCCCGGAGATTATAAGGGGAGAGCCAAGGCGATAGAGGGGAGAGGAGGGGACAAAGAGAGAACAATCAACCAACCTTAGCCTTCAGCCGAATTGAAGAAGAGCTCCCAAAGCTAAGTCTTGTACGCTTCACTTGGAGGCATTCCTCGAGGGAAGCAAGAACACAACAGGAGTAGGGTATTACACCTCTGGGTGGCCCGAATCTATATAATTCCTCTTGTCTCATTTACTTTTCCAGCCTACCTACGACGAATCGAGCGCAGACAAACCCCTGGGCCAGACTCACAAAGGGGTCCCTCTGGATCCGCTCTATTGGTTTTTACACACCGACAATGAACATGTTTAGCTTTTGTTACCTGACAGACAGGGCATTCCATGATATAATTCTCCACCTCTTTTTTTTTTTAACTGTCACACCCTAAAAATCTACCTAATTAAAAAATTATTTTGGGTAAATGAAAATACAAGAATACTGGAAAATTTGTTTGAGGAAGTGTTTGAATAAAATTTTGAAATTTCCAATATTAAAAATCTCAAGTTGAAATTTTAAATAAATATTTGGATGCTTTAATATTCCTGGGGTTTTGTCGGAATATTTTAAGCGTTTAAGTATTTATAATAATAAACTCTCTCCCGTTTCATGGTGGCATTTACTTCTAGTAAATTCCCCATGACTTAATAGACTCTCTGAAATTTTCTCGGATTTTTCGGAGCTCCAGAATTAATTTAAATGAAATAAAGATCACTTCAGTGATTAAATAAATAGAAAATAAAATTCTTTTCTTTTCCTTGATCGGGTCGTCCTGCCTCCAACCCTTTTTGTACCTCTTAGTTCAGCCTGGACTCGAGTTTCTTTCCTTTGCAAGTGTCTAGGTGTCGTCCTCGAAACCCTAGTCTCCTCGAAAACCAAGATCCAGAGTCCTCGGCTTTATTCATTCTCGAAACCTTAAAACTCCTTCTGACCTCGATCCAAGATTCTCGGATTTATCCATAATCCCGGAATCCTATAAACACAGATCCTCCAATATTCCTAGAGTTGCCATATTTTAGTAAAATATTCTCGTCGATTCTTTTATTCCCAAAATATTTACAACATCCTAAATATTCTTCTTTTTCCAGTTCCCGGAAAATATTCCCCATTTTCTAAATCCTGCAAAATATTCTCCGTTTTCGGATTCCCCGAAAATGTTCCTAGTATTCCATTGTTCCCGAAGTATTCCAATGCTTTAGAGAACCCCAAATATTCCAATTTTCCGATCTCCATAAAACATCCCCATTTTCACCGATCCCCGAAGATATATATATATATATATATATATATATATATATATATATATATATATATATATATATATCCCAGTACTCGGGATATTCCAATGTTCTAAATATACCCACAATTAATAATTCCAGAATATTCCGCCAATTCTGTAAATATCCCTGAATTCCAATTTTTCCAAAATTGGAATTTTCCCGAACAACCCCTTTAAATTTCCCATCTACCTTCCCCCATTTTCCTTTTATTTTCTCTCTTTTTCTTCTTTTTCCTTTTTCCCTACTGTTCATCTTCTTCTTCCTCTCTTCCTTCTTCTCGGGTTTCCTGTCCCTTTCCATCTCGGCTAGGGGTCAAACCCGGCCAGGCCTAGTGCACCACTGGCCCACGCCTTCCCCTCGGCCCATGCCGCCGCCGCCGCCGCTAGGCCCGGCCCAAGCCACTGCCTTCCCCATGCTTGTCGCCACCCCTGGACTCCAGACGCCGCAAAAGCCACCTCACGCAGCCGCTGCCCTTTATATATATATATCATGGACACCGTTGTGCCCTAGCCCATGCCCCTGCAAGCCCTAGCCTTAGCGCCGCGCCTTGCCCTGCGCGCTGCTGCCGCCCTCTTCTGCCGCCGCCCTCTTCTGCCACGCAGCGCCGTCGCCCTTTTTCCAATGCTGTTGCCTAGTGCCTGCTCCCCGTCGCCGCTCCGATCGGTCCGACCTCATCGCTGCCGCCTCTGCTCAGCAACAGCCGCCGTCGGCCGGTCATCGCTGTCGTCGTCTCCCTTTGCTGCCGGTGAGCACCTCATCCCCGCATCCATCTTCTCCGCTTAGCACCGCGCTGCTCCCCGCTCGGCATCGTCGTCGCCGTCATCTACCTTTCCCCGCTGTTAGTCCGCCACCGCTAGCCGCCGTCGGTCTGTTGCCGCCATCGCAATGCCTCGGCCCACACCGTTCTCGAAACATCATCGCCGCCTCCTTGCCGATGCACCTCGCCGCCGGCGCCCTGCCTCGGTCCCCTCTGTGAGTCGCCATGGGCGAGCTCGGCTAGCCCCTTCGGGTGCCACCGATAGGTGGGACCCACCGGCAGACCCGCCCCAGTGATAGACAAGTGGGCTCTCCATTGGCTCCTCCTCTTTGTATGACGCATGTGTCCCATCTGTATTATCTCAAGAAAATCGCAGCCGTTCGAAAACCCCGAATCCTTACGAGCCATTAGATCCTAATTAAAACATCGAATTCACCTCAACCGACCGATTCTCCAGATCGGATCTGAACCCTTGGATCTAATCCCTGCCACTTCAGCCCTAGCCAGCACTTGGGCATCCACCTCGGCTGCCACCTCACTCTCTGCCTACGTGGCAGCCACATCACCTCAATCCACCACTCTATCTCATCCTCGGTCCATGGACCTAGTTCACCAAGCCATCACACTGACCAGTGGGCCCCACTACTGTAGATAGCCATAAATATTTATTTAATTCGAAAATCCAGAGAATATTTCTTTTCTATTCTTCTCGGATTTCCTCTGAATTCAATTTTTCGGAAGCCATAACTTTTCCATTCGAACTCCGATTCGACCCTTTTTCTTCCTAAATTCATCTAAAATCATGATCTACCTGTTTATGTACCTTTTATGTACTGTTTATTTGGGGTTTCTTAGGGTTTTCCTCGTTTTGCGTGTAGTTGAGTCGTATTGCTATTTCGGAAGATCGCGAAGTTTGCGGAAGATTTCGGAAGAGCGATCGAAGACTTTTGTATTGCAAGGCAAGTCACACAACAATCCCCTTGAGCATGTTGATCCCATTTGTAAAAACTATTTTATTTTAACATTATTGCATGCGATGTTTTGAATGACATTAATACGGGTATTTATTTATTATCCAATATTCCTTGATTATTATGGCCATTTTGATATTGTTACTTTTACCTTGATACCTTGGGTGATTAATGTTGACTAGCCGAATGCTTAATTAATTATCTGGCTAGATTATTTAGGATCTGCTTAGCACTGCTTAGAAACTATAGTGTCATTTTATGTGGGAAACAATTCAATTATCAATGACTTTGTAATGTTAAATGGCTATATTTTCACGACAGTGAGTCGTGGTTGGCTAATTAAGTACGTCAACTAAAACTTGACTGAACGGTAGGTTGTGAGCACTAGGGTTGTGAATGTTGCTAGTGGTGCTCATGACAATTAAGAACCGGTTCGCGGACTACTTGTTGCGAAGCATTATTCGTACTAACCACAAGCCAAAATGGGTAATGGCGGGAACTGAAGTGTGACGAGTTCAATAGGAGGCACCAGGGCAGGTTTGTGGCTGATATAAGTCCACACATAGCAGTCATCAATAAGTCCAAGAGTTTGGGCATCGAGCCGTCTTGCGGGAAGGCACTTGATCACCCCTACCGGAGACCGGAGGCTTGGCGGGAGGCTCTCATATTGTGCGAGTTATATGGATGGTCTTGTCACAATCTCTATTCGGGTATCATGATGCATGGCTGACATGATGTTGAGATTGTGTCTTGTGGGTAAATTGGTATACCTTTGGCTAGAGTAATATTGCGAGAGTTATGAAGAGAGAGTTATGGTTTGGGCCTGAACTGCATTGGAGCGTTGTTCAGTGGTTGGTTTAATATTGATTATTAATTAAACTCTATGGTTTTTAATGATTTTAAATGCAAATGTTTTAAATGTTGTTTACGCAAATAAGCCATACTATGCATTTCTTTAACTACGAGACATGAAACACATCATGAATCCTTGCCATGGCCTAAGGTAACTCCAACTGGTATGCCACTTCACCCTTGCGACTCAGAATCTTGTATGGTCCCACAAAGCGTAGTGCCAACTTTCCCTTGGTTTGAAACCGATGAACGCCCCATAGTGGCGTGACTCGAAGATACACATAATTTCCTTCGTCAACACTTAAATCCCTTCGGCGATTATCAGCATAACTCTTTTGACACTACTCATAGCCTTTCTTGTACAATTTTTACCTTCTCCTCAGCTTCCCTCAAAGTGTTGGTTCCAAAAACTTAACGTTCTCCCGTTTGATCCCACAGGAGCGCGGTACGACACTTTCGACCGTATAATGCTTCATACGGAGCCATCTGAAAACTGGCTAGATAATTATTGTTGTAGGAAAACTCCGCATAAGGCAAACTTTTGTCCCAACTCCCACCGAAGTCTAGGGTACAAGCTCTTAGCATATCTTCTAAGATTTGATTAACACGTTCGGTCTGGTCGTCCGTTTGCGGGTGATAAGCAGTACTAAAGTTTAAACGGGTACCCATCTCCTCCTGGAGTTTCTACTAGAACTTTGAGGTGAACTGACTACCTCTGTTGGATACGATCTTCTTAAGTACGCCGTGTAAACACACATTCGTGTTATGTATAATTCTGCTAACTTGCTGCCAGAGTAAGTAGTCTTGACCGCAATGAAGTGGGCCACCTTGGTAAGCCTGTCGACCACTACCCAGATTGAATCATGACTTGAAGATGTCTTTGGCAATCGCGTGATAAAGTCCATCCCTATTTCTTCCCATTTCCACTCAGGTACCTTCAATGGTTGCAACAACCCTAGTGGCCTCTGATGTTCTGCCTTCACTCGTTGACATACATCACAAACTACGACGTACTCAGCTATCTCTCGTCTCATACTGGCCCACCAAAACTTTTCTTTAAGATCTTGATACATCTTGGTACTGCTAGGATGGATAGAATATGGAGTGTCGTGGGCCTCTTTTATGATAATATCTTTCAACTCTTTGTTATCTAGAACACATATTCGCTCTCCTAACCATATTGTTTCCTGTTCATCTTCAGAGAATCGATTGGCTTTTCCTCTTCTCATGTTCGTCTTAATCTCTTGGATGTCATGATCATTAACTTGGGCCTCTCTGACTTGGTCTATAAGCATGGGATGTGCCTCCAACGATGCTACGAAGCCTTTCTTAACAATTCCCAAACTTAACCGCTCGAATTCTACACATAACTCCCAAGGCAACCGTCATCCTTCGGAAGCATTGGAATAACTCTTTCTGCTAAGAGTATCTGCCACAACGTTGGCCTTGCCAAGGTGATAATGGATTTCAATATCATAATCCTTGTTAGCTCCAACCATCTTCGCTAACGAAGGTTTAAGTCTGGCTGGGTAAAGATATACTTCAAACTCTTGTGATCCATGTACATCTTCGTACGATTACCCATAAGGTAGTGATGCCATATCTTCAATGCATGAACTACTGTGGCCAATTCCAGATCATGGGTAGGGTAGTTTTTCTCATGTGGCCATAATTGGTGAGACGCGTAAGCGACCACTCTCCCGTCTTGCATCAAAACACAACCTAAACCTTGTCGGGATGCGTCACAATAAACTTGAAAGTCTTTCCTAGGATCAGCCAAAGTCAACACCGGCGCGGATACCAGATGCTTCTTCAGTTCTCAGAAACTTTGCTCACACTCAGATGAGCATTGAAATTTAACATCCTTCTGGAGTAACCGAGTCATTGGTTGGGAAATCTTCAAGAAGTTCTCCACAAACTTATCCAAGTACTCCATAAACATCTTATTCATCAAGTTCATGAAGAAAGCTAGGGTGTTAGTGAGCCCGAAAGACATGACCGTACACTCATACAGCCCATAGCGGGCGGTAAAAGCTGTCTTAGGTATATCTTCCTCTCGGATCCTGAGTTGATGATATCCGGAACGGAGATCTATCTTGGAGAATACCGTGGCTCCTTCCAACTGGTTAAACAGATCATCAATCCTGGGCAACAGGTACTTATTCTTGATGGTGACGTCGTTCAACGCTCGATAATCCACACACATCCATTGGGTATGATCCTTCTTCTCCACAAAGATAACTGGCGCTCCCCATGGTGAGGTGCTCGGTCGGATGAATCCTTTTCGTTCCAAATCTTCCACTTGTTTCTTGTAGCGCCCCCTTCCCGACGCCACCTTCGGCGATGCCGGAGAGGAAGCGCCCTGCAGGAGATTGGCGTGAACCAACTCCCACGGAACCGCGATGCCGGTACTAGTCCCAGGAAACCAAGCTGGTACCCGCGGTCAACTGAGATGTACCACATCAATTAACTAAATAAGTATATATATTATACCTTTATAAGCTGTGGCCTTAGGCAAGCCCTGAGCAGCAACCAGCAAACAAAACCACAGCAGCGGAACGACAGCGCAGCAGGAACCCAATCCACAAGCAACGGCTTGGGACTAGGAAAGAAACTCTAATCTTCACTTCAGCTTCACTCTTCCTGAAGGAGGGGAGAAAAGGAATGGATTGAGTACTTTCGTACTCAGCAAGTCACGGAAAACGTGAGATATGCAGGCTATCAAGGATAGGCTAGGGTTCTTTTCACAAACCTTTTTATTTGAAAACATTTTCGAAAACCTAAGTGTGAGTTGTCTCAATGTGATTGGAAGGAGGCTCTCACCTCGATCCTGTCCGCGAATTGCTTTTCAACAACTCGAGCGGACGAATTATATTTTAATTGATCTCAGGTATTCTTATACCGCCTGTCGGACCACGACAGCGGTTCAGTGTATCTGCCCTCAAGCAGCTTTCCACTGTATCAACATTTATTACTTTATTTTCAATTTCGCCCACTCAGGATGTAATCTCATCTTTCACTTTAGTCCCATCTGGGACATCATCTCATACTCATCTCAGTGGCTCCTCGAGCCATTTATAACTCATCTCATAATTTATCTCGATGGCTCCCCAAGCCATCATTAATCTCAACTCAAACTGCTTCCACTTGGGAAGCCTAATCTATGATGCCATTCGACATCCCGGGTCACACAGCCCCGTTTCAGACCACTCAGGTCATCCATCAGCCACTAAGACCGATTCTGCTAACGATTCCCATACCACAAATCACTTTCGCAAACACTTGCAAACAAATCTACGCTAGAGGAATCACCTCACATTGCCCGTAACCGTGGGCGCGGCTGTTCGAACAATTCAGTAACCTTTGCAAAGGGTGCACGCTTTACCCACACGACGCGAGCTTACTCCCACGCTGGCCAAGCGGGGAGGTTCGCGACAAGGCCTTTCCAAAACCTTCCCAGGATAGCACGCTGCCCTATAAATGGGTGCTCACACTCAACCAAGTACCAGAAACTCATTTCCTGTACTCAGGGACGGGGGTATATCGCCCTCTTGGCACCCAACTAGTCCCACATTTATTAGCAACCGAAAACCATCCTGGGAACACTAATTACTCAGCCAGGGGTGTCCCATACCACCTGTGCGGTCGCACTGTAATATGCTCAGTGCAATTCCTTAAGGAATCAGTCCTTATATGTGAATACAAAGTGCCACCACACAGGCGATCACTTTGTACCGCGGAAACTTTCGCAAATAAATTTTGTTTCGCAAACTCGCCGACATCACATGTCAGGTTTTTAAATCTTTGGAAACCCTATTTTCCCAAATCGACAAACAATTGTGATGTGAGTGGAACCATCGGAATCCATGCTCAGAGAACATGGTCACTGAGGTACCACGGGGTGGAGCGACAAGGAATAGGGTAACAAAGACCTATAGGGTTTATGCAACTACTGGGCAGGTCCGTCGGTTCGGCACGTAAACCGAGGCCAAATAATTTAACGTGCACACTAGCAATGTAATTTTGTAAATAAAACATTTTAAATTTAGGAACAATATGGTCAAGGAGTGACTTGCCTCAGATTTCGTCTTCAAATCCTCGCGAAAATCCGACGTTCGACGAATTTCCGAAGCGTCGACTACGCGTGAAACGAGAGAAAAACACATAAAACCCTAGAAATAATATACTATTATCAATAACTAATAGTGCCAGGAGATAGATCTCATTTTTAGAAAAATTTAGAGACTTGAACGGGGTCAATCGGAGTTACGGTTTGGAAGATATGAATTTTGGAAGTTTTAGGGATTTTTGTGGAGAAGAAAAGGATTATTTGTATTTGGAAAGAAATATTCCCTAGGATATTCTTGGTCTGACAGGAGGGGTCTATGTGTAAGTGGCTGGGAGAGAAAGGTTGAGGGGTAGGGCCCACATGGCAGACACACAGAGGGGGATGACAAAAGGGGACCACATGTAAGAGAGGGAAGAAGGGGACCAGAGTGCTTTACTGTTTATGGGCCCACATGTCAATGGGAGAGGAATAGGAGTAGGCCCACATGTCAAGGAGAGGATTGTATGATCACTGTGCACTCATCCTGTGGGCCTATATGTCAGTGAATCATATTCAAATAGTGATTAATTAAATTGGTTAATGGGCTGGGCCCACAGACCAGTGGGATAGGAGGGAGTAATTGAGTTACTGTACACTTAAAGGGACGGGGCCCACTTGGAAGTGAAAGGGGAGGGACTGGGCAGTCGGGCCTACTAGACAGAGGGGTTATAGGGGGGCCCGCAAGTCAGAGACAGAGAGAGAGAGAGGTGCTGGACGGGGAACAGGAGACCGGCCGGACAGAGGGATCGACGGCGCACGGCGGCTGGAGAGGATGTGGCGGCCGGCAGTGAGAGAGGAGGAGAAAGCTACGGGAATGGGACGAGGAGGGAATGGCGAGGATGATGGTCGGCTCGGATTTCTTAGAGGGCGGCCGACGGCAGCCAGAGGGCGGCGGCGCGGGGTTGTCGTCGCCGGCGACCAGAGAGCAGCGGAGGGAGGTCAAGAGGGGTTAGACAGGATGCGGTGTCTCATGGGAGGGGATAGGAAGGGAGAAAACGGACGCCTACCTCGAGCGGCGGCGAGCTCGGGAGCAACAGCCATGGCGGGGCGGCGGCGGCCACAATTGGGCGTTTCTCGTCCCGGTGGAAATGGGTTGTGGCTTCCCGGGGAGCACAACAGTGGCGGCAGCTGGGTCGATTAGGCTCGGAAAGGGTGGTATTTGGGCGGGTCCGAGTGGCATTAATGGCGGCGGAGAGAGAAGCTTGTGCCCAGCAAGGCTTGCTCGAGATGGGAGGCAACAGGGAGTCTAGGGGGGTATTTATAGGCGGCGAGTGGCGCTAGGAGACAAGGAAGAGAGGCGGTGGAGCTTGGATATTTTCTCGGGCGAGCTCGGATGGCACAGGACGGCGGGAGGCAAGGAGGCCGTGTCAGCCGGAGGGGAGAAAAGGTAGATTGGGCGCAGAGTGGTGATGGGACAGGACAGGCAGGCCTGGTTGACCATGGGGAAGAAGATATTTTGCGGGGAAGAGGATTTTTTCTCGGTGTCGGGAGAAGCCGAGAAGATTCGAGAGAGGGAGAGAGAGAAGAGGTAACTGAGAGAGAGAGACCGAGGGAAGAAGATGGCGAGGAAGACGACGACTGCCAGGCGGGGCCCGCGCGTCGGCGCCTGTGATGCTCGGCCGGGGGACATGGGGGTATGGGCGCGGGCGGCTGGCTCGTGGAGAGGCGAGAGAAATCGAGAGATGAGAGAGAAGAGCGCTTGGGTGCTGAGAGGTAGACGACGGAGCCGACGGCTGGGGCCCATGGGCGGAAAAAGATTGGAGGCCGTCCGTGGCTGGAGGCGCTGTCAGGCGGGCCCGAGCACGTGCAGGTGGCTGGCGAGTGGGCCTGGGTTGTCGGTGCCGCGCGCATGGGGTGACAGGCCGCGTTGGGTCGGCGCGGGGAGGAGAGAAAGGAAGAGTGGAGCTAGGCGGGCCGAAGGAGAGAGAAAGGAATGGGGATGGCCCAAAGGCACAGTGGCGCCTATTATTTTTCCTAGGGATTTATTTGGAGGTTGCTTGATGATTTCCAAAAAGGGATTTAAATTGGATATTTGTTTTTTGTAATATTTTCTGGAATTAAATCAGGAGATCTCAAGAGGGCACTGATATATATATGTATATATATTTGAAAGGGATGTTTAGGGAGATATATATATACTATATATATATATGTATATATACATATATATATTGAAAAGATGAATGGGGATTTTGGAGGGAACGAAATAATGAATCTCCAAGGGTATTTATTTTGGATATTTGAATTTTGGGAAAAAAAATCAGAGGGACTTATGGGAGGGATCTTCAATAGGGATCGGGAAAGGTTTTCAAAAGGAAATTCCAATTTATTTGGAACTCGATCCGAGGTTTTATTTGGGGAAATATTTCTGGAGGGTTTGGAAGGGTATAAATTTTGAAATTTTGGTGTTTGACATCAAAGGAATTTGAAGAGGGACTCTGATATATTTATATATATGTGTATATATATATACATATATATAATTAAAGGAAGGTCTAGAGAGGGAATTTTTGAAGGGATAAATTTGAGATTGATTTTCGGATTTGAGATCTGGACTTCTAGGATTTTTAGGAATTTTGAGAGGGGTTCTGTGGGTTGGATTTGAACAAATATATGTATATATTGATTTTTGGATGACATTTAGAAAAAAGAAAAGAGGAGATTCAACAGGTGACTCTGGAACTTTGATTTGAATTGGGACTTGATACTCCGGGATATTTTGGGAATTTTGCAAAGGATTAGAATTGGAGGACCTCGAGGGAATTTTAGAATTTGAACTTAATTCTTGGGATTTGAGGGTTTCAGGAATATAAATTAGCACATTTCGAGAAGGGAGTTCTCGATGGGATTTAGGGTTTCCAACAGGAACAAAATCAGAGGATTTAAATAGAGGGATTCAAGGGCGATTTCCAAAGGGTTTTATTAGAGGGCTTCGAATTGCAAAACTCGAACCCACGAGCAGAGAAATTTTGGGAGGAGTGAAACAAGAGTATTTTTATCAAAGTCTTCAGAAGGGATTCGAAGGGGATTTTGATTTGGAATTTTTCAGAGGAAGTTTGAGAGAGACAATCGAATTGTAGAATTCGAGTCCCGGATTTTAGTAGAGAGATTAGGATCGAGAATTTAGGGTTTCAAGGAGGTTTAGATTGAGATCTGCGGCACTTAGTCCTTAAGCACACACAAAGATCCAAAAGTTTTTGAAATTAGGGCTTTTACGAAAATAGTTTTTAACGGCCCGAAAACCGGGGCGTTACATTTCTTTACTTCTGTTAACTCATTGGCCGTCATTCGGTATGGTCTTTTGTGGATGGGGGCGGTTCCAAGTACCAAATCTATCCAGAACTCTATGTCTCTCTTGGGTGGTATGCCTGGCAGATTATCAAGAAAAACATCTGGGTAGTCTCTCACCACCGGGATTTCTTCTAGGGTAGCCTGGTTGAGAATCACTTTTGGGGGTTCAACTAACTGGGTACGGAATATCACTTTCTGCCCTAGGTTACTAGTTAAAGTGACTTCCCGGTTTGCACAATTTATCATTCCTTTATATCTGGTTAGCCAGTCCATCCCTAGGATGACATGTAGATCTTTGGATTCTAACAAAATCAGGTTGGCTTGGAATGGGACCCCTTGGATATCGATGGTAACAGAAAGGCTAAAAAGGGTGGAGGGCAATTGATTACCAAGGGTGCATATCATCAATTGGTTAGCCAACTTTTCTACCCTTATCCCATTCTTTCCTGCAAAATTCTCAGACAAGAATGAATGTGAAGCACTAGAATCGAAAAGTATTGTGGTAGGGACTGAGTTAACAGGAAACGTACCCAAGACCACATCTAGGGCAACTTCGGCTTCCTTGGTTGTGACATGAGTGACCTGAGTCCTGGGCAGGTTGGAGTTGCTTTGCCCTGGCTTGGCTAGCTTGGGTCCCTAGCGCTTTGGCTTCGGGCATTGATTAGAGAAATGCCCTGGCTCATTGCAGTTGTAGCATACCGAAGTCCTGCCTCCTTGCTCCTGCTTGACCGGCTGGTTCTGTGATGGTGCAACAACCGGACGAGAGGAAGCCACTACACCACTACCAGTGTTGTTGTTGTAGAACTGGCGTTGGGGACGAGGTGCAGTCGGTGGTCCTCTAGGGCGAGTCTAAGGGGGTACTGCCATACGCGGCCTCTGGCTACTAGGCTTTTGTGCCCACATGCTAGCAATCTTGCATTTTCTCTGCTCCATCCGATTGTGTTTGTCCTCCTACCGGATGGCCTTGTCAACGAGCTTCTGAAAATCTGAGTAGTCCCCTGAGATCAATTGAACGGAGAGTTCATCATTCAATCCATCCAAAAACTTCTCCTGTCATTCAGCATCGGTGCTAACATCTTCCGGTGCATAATGGGCGAGACGATTAAACTCATAGAGGAACTCGGTCATCAACCTATTCCTTTGCTTCAGTGCTCGAAACTCCCGTTTCTTTAAGGCCACCACCCCAGTAGGAATGTGCGTCTTCTTAAAAGCTACCGAGAATTCGGCCCAAGTAATAGGCTGACCCTCTGCTCTGTTAGCTCGGAAGTGGTCCCACCATTCCGATGCAGGGCCATGTAACTGATGTGAAGCAAATGAGACCTTCTCCTGGTCTGTGCATTGAAGAAGATCCAGCTTCTTCTCAACTACATGTAACCAATCCCCTACTTCCACTGGGTTGGTCGTACTGGAAAAAGTAGGAGGCATCACTCGCAAGAACTCTGCGAGCTTGTTCTGGGGTGGAGGAGGCATCTGTTGTTGAGGCACCTGGTGCTGCTGGCTCTGCATGTGCTGGAACATCATATTCATAAGATGCATTTGATTGGCACGCACTTGTGCTACAGTGAGATTGTCATCTGGAGGTGGCGGTCCATTGGGTGCACCTCCCTGATTGTTGTTCGTTCCAGTGCACCTCCATTGCGAGTATTCACCATTTGTAGGATTTAGAACAGGCGAGAAACAAGAAAGAACCCTTAGAACAGATGTTATTTACTTAAACTTCAACTTTTATTGATCTGAACTGAATGTTTAACATTTATGTTGCTTAAAACCCACACCACACCACAGGAAACACCTAACATAAGCAGTTACATCACCACCCTCTGACATAAACTGCCATCTAAACCCACACACACACAAGCATCACCTAAGCACACAACGCTCTAGGGTGAACTACTACTGAGGTTCAACTTAATGAGGTGAAGGGCTTCGTCTTGCGTCAGAATTGTGCTCGGATTCCTCTTCATCCTCCTGGGTTTCACCGCACTCCACTTCAGAATGGGTACGAGTTCCATTGTCTCCTGACCTTTCCGAAGGGGTGCTAGCTTCCGACTCCTCTAGGTCCTCTTCCTCTGCATCATTAGCATAAGCCATAGGTGGAACTACTCTGAGTGGGACTTGCTCATTGAGCAAACGGGTCCTAGACGTGAGCTGAATCCGAGGTGGTAGTCGAACTCTCTTCCTTGCAGTGGTGCGAATCTTGGCTCCTCTAGGGGGCGCTTCTCCTTTCGCTTGTGCCAGCTCCCGCTTCAAACGATCCACTTGGTTTTGCAGTCTGTAAATCTTAGTACGGTTCTTGTTCTCCTAATCATGAGCTGCTATCATCACATCTGCATGAGCATTGTCCATGGTGCTGAGCATCCTCACCAAGCGTTGCGTGGTGGCACTGTTCTCTGCCCCAGGGAATTGGTAATTGCTGTACTCATCATTGTGGGTCCTGAGCGGATGGTAGCGGTAAGCAGTATGCCTCAAGCGGACAGTGTAATGGTGGCGAAGTTCTCCAATGGACTCCAATGCCACTTCCTGACATGCATGCTCGAAATCCCTTCCTCCGGCTCCAAAGATCATGGACGGGACTCCTTCACGATCACTTGAAATTGTCAACCGAACCTGACACTTCTCTTTAACTGGATTATGAGTGACTTGCTGATACTCGGGGGCTGGGTTGAATCCTATGGCAAATGCCATGTCTCAAAGCTCCTTGACGAATCCTCCGACTCCAAACAGATGCATGGGCTCACGATTCGACATCTATGGAATGTGACGAGAGGCAAAAATTTTGATTAAATGAAACAAAACAGGTTTATGCATAAGTAAAACAGGAAGGGTAGCAAGGAAATTTGGAAACAGAGCGGGGAAGAAAAATAACTAGACATGTTGTTTTTTAGCCAATCAGAAATTTTAGCAATGGGTTGGTTTTTTTTTCGAAGAGAAAGGGGAAAGAGCAGTTCTACCAAAAATCTTAGAAGGCTTCTATGGGTTACCATTTGGCTAGTCCTAAAGTCAACCTGGCTCTGATACCAACTTGTCACACCCAGAATTTCCAACCAAAATTCCAAACGCTTATTTGTGTATTAAATTCTTGTCCAGGGATCAGCCGAGGTACACAATAACAAATTGGATAACAAAGTACAAATCTTTATTGAATAAAGTGACGAATATATAATTATTACAGAGGCATATGGAACCTCTCAAGCTAATAAAAGTCTAAACGATGGATTTAACTAGCGATAGCGATGTCTCCATGCTCCACATGCAAACTTGATTTGAACCCAGTCTAATCCTCCAGGTCTTCTCCTTCACTGTAATATACTTCTTCTGATGATTTGGAATTACAAGGTGAGTACATGGAATACTCAACAAGCCACACAGCAAATATGCAAGTGCACAGGATAGCAAAAAATGGCATATAGGGCTGATTTGCATAAATAACATTTAAACAAACAGTTATGAGAATTAAAACAGTAAAGCAATTAAGCAGTATTAAATCAACACTGTTAGCCCACCTGGCTATACAGACCCAAACCATTACAATCTGAATGTCTCATATCACATTTAAACATTAATTAATAAATAGGACTAATCACGAAAAACATCATTCAGCTCGCCCATGATCGTGGGCATGGCTATTTGAACAATTTTACTCTGGCCAGAGGTATACAACTTTACCCACAAGACACAACCCCACAACATGTCACCATGCGCCTTGGCACCACCACGATACCTCGGAAAGGAGTTGTGACAGGACTCTTCGCATAACACGCCCAACAGAATGACCACCTGCCAAGTCCCTAGTAAAGGTGGCCCAACCTCCAGGCTAGAGAAACTCTTGGATCCCAAACATATGGTCTTATTGGCACTGCCATTGTGGATTTATTAACACTACCACCTATCAACTAAACACACCATGGTGTCTCCTGCTAGGACATGCTACACTATAAATCTAGCCGTTGCCCATGCTGGCCTGTGGTTGGTATAGTAAATGCTTCACAACAGTAGCTCGTGAACCGGTCCTTAATTGTCATGAACACCGCTAGCAATAGAACCAACCTGGTGCTCACAACCCACCATTTATTCATGTTTTAGTTGCCCATTAAGAATCAGCCTCACATGACCACCGTCGTGAACAGAACCATCATCATTTTATGTGAAGTCATATGTGATTAACAACCTTTTATGATTCTACAATTTCTACGCAGGGCTAAGCAACCTAGAATTACTCTAGCTAACCAATACTTCAGCTAGCTAGTCATATTAATCCCATAGGCACAAAGGCAGGTTATCAAAACAACAGGCTGTAAACAAGGATCAGAGTTTTTCTTTCCCGATGTTATTATAAAATAAATGCATCTTTGAATCAAAACAGAGATTTAAATCATAGGATCAACATTCTTAAAGGGTTGTGGATCTATGTGACTTGCCTTGCTGCTCCGCAAAGTCTTCCGAACCCTCCTCGGCGTAAACCGACTCTTCCGGAACGTCCGAAACTATAGGCAAATAACAAAACAAGTAAAAACAGTACAAAAGCACATAGCAACAGCACATGTTGATATTTTTAATGGATAGATCCTGATTTTTAAAGAATTTAGAGACTTGAACGGCCTCAATCCGAGTTCGTATGAATTAGTTATGATTTTTAGAAGTTTAAACCCTTTTTAAAAGCTTTTAAAAGAATTAAACCAATTTATTGCGTCATTAATGAATTAATTTAATTCAAAAAAGGGTTTTATGACGTCATCAGAGAGAGCTCTCAGCTGACCAGTGGGGCCCATTGGCAGAGAGAGAGAGGGGCTCTGGTCCATAGTGGACCATGTCCATTGATGTCCACTGTTCCATCCGATGGCTGGGATGCGGTGCGATCGAATCGGACGGCCGAGATTGATCCACGATTTAAAGATAGATCAGAAGGCTAAGATTTGATCCAACAATCTAAAGGCTGAGATCTAATCGGGAAGATCCGACGGCTGAGATCGGTTCGAGATGTGGGACCCCACTGCTGACCGGGCGGCTGACGTGGCGTCCATGTCGATGCCCGGCGGCTCAGGGGATGGCGGTGACAGCGGCGGCACTGGACCCGAGGGTCACCGGCGATTGGCTGCGCGGCGGTGCGAGGCGAGGACAGGAACGGGTAAAGGAGATCGAAGGGGTACTCACCATGGGTAGATGGGCGGTGAACGGCGACGAGAGGCACTGGTGGCAAGCTGCAAGCAGTGGTGTTCTTCGGGTTCCCGACGGCGACGGTGCTCCGGTGACGGCGGGCGGTTATGGGCGGGTGGATGGGGTGTGTAGAGATGTCCAAATGGGCTGTGCCCTGTCGGGCTAGCCCGGGCACGGTGCTACAGTAACCATGCCTGGGCCGGCCAAGCACGGTTGGCCGTGGGCCGTGCCGGCACGGCCTGAGTAGCCGTGCCGTGCCTGGGCCGGCGGTGTGGGCACGGCACGGCCCGTGGACTGTAGTGGGCCGGCACGGCACGGCACGGGGCACGGGCATGGCACAGGGCACGGGCACGGGGCACGGGGCACAGGGCACAGGCCGGCACGGCCCGCCCGGAGGGCGGCGGCGGAGGCCGTGCCGCCGTGGCAGGCGTCTGCGGCCGGCGGAGGCCGAGGCCGAGGAGGCGCCCGGGCGCGGAGGCGGCGGCGGAGGGCGCCGGAGGAGGCCGAGGCAGCAGCCGGGGGGAGGTGGGCGTCGGCCGGGAGGAGGCGGCGGGAGGCCGAGGAGGCCAAGGCGGCGGGAGGAGGTGGAGGAGCCGAGGAGGCCGGGAGGAGGTGGAGCAGCCGAGGAGGCAGGAGGAGGCGGAGGAGCCGAGGAGGCAGCGGGAGGAGGCGGAGGAGGCCGAGGCGGCGGGAGGAGGCGGAGGAGGTCGAGGAGGCCGAGAGGAAGCCGAGGAGGCGGAGGAGGAGGGGGCGGGAAAAGGCGGTGGAGCTGAGGAGAGGAGGCCAGGAAGAGGTCGACGCCGGGTGTGTGCAGGAGGAGGAGGCAGGCGATCGTTGCACTGACGTCTGCCCGTTGCAACGCTGATGACCGTTCGCTACAGTGTTCAGCCGTGTTGGCCCAGTAAAAAATTGACACGTGTCCCAACGGTCCGAAATAACGGCTAGATTTTGAATCTAGCCGTTGCAGGACAAAAAAATCCAAAAAAATATCAAAAAAATCCAAAAAATTGTGAAATTTTTTCTTATAAATAGGGGAACCCCCAACCACATTTTTGCTCATCCAAACCTCCCAATCTCTCCTCTTGTGCTCTATTCTCCTCTCTTTTGCTCTCTTTGCTCAAAATTTTTGATTTAGACAAAATTTTGTCTAAAATTCAAAAATTTCCCACATTCTCATAGGTAATAGCTGCAGCCTTCGGTGCTCCTGCAAGGTAAAACAAATCCTAAATTTTCTTCTTTGTTCCTACTATTTTTTTAATATTAATTTTCTCTATTTATATTGCAGGATGGATCTGAACTACCCGATGTTCCAACTGAGCGACTTCGACCCGAGCTATCTGTCGATGTCGCAAGGAGACGACTCCGGGTCGGCTCCTGCACCGCAAGAACATCCGGAGGAAATACATGCAGCTTCACAAGGATCCGGAACTGCGAGCGGGAGCCTATCAACGGCAACCGGCTCAAAGAGATCAAGAACTTCCTCCGCCTGGCAACATTTTGATGAGATCAAGGAGACCGCCGCGGATGGAAAGGAGGTAACTTACGCGAAATGTAAAATTTATAAAACTAAACTCTCTGGAAAATCTTCTGGCGGAACAGGGCATTTGAGGCGGCATGCTGAGGCATGTGCGAAGAAGCAAGGTTACCAGCTAAGACAGCAGCAACTGGTACTCAATCCGGACGGTACGGTATGTTCATGGGAGTATAATCCTTAGGTAGCATGAGATTTCCTTACCCGTTTAATTACTAGACAGGATCTACCCCTAAACTTTGGTGAGTCTCTTGCATTTGAGACTTACATTAAAACTGCTCATAATCCTAGGTTTCAAGCTGTTAGTAGACAAACTACAACCTGGGACTTGGTGAATATTTACAACCAAGGCCGGGATAATATTAAACAATTATTTGCTACTTGCACATTTTCTATTAGTATCACATCTGATATTTGGAGTGGTAGGGCTAAGGAAGACTATATTAGTGTAGTTGCTTATTATGTTGATGATGAATGGGAACTACAAAAAAGAGTAATAGCTTTAAAATTAATTGATGTTTCACATAATGCAGAAAATATTGCTGAACGAATTTCTAGAGTTTGTGAGAATTTTGGCATCACAAATAAAATATTTGCAGTAACTCTAGATAATGCAGCTGCAAATTCTAGAGCAATGGAAATTTTGCAGCCTTTATTCAATGTTTACGCTGAATTATTTCTTTTACATCAACGTTGTGCTTGCCATGTTATTAATCTTATAGTTAAATCCGGTTTTAAAAGAGTAACTGTATATCTCGATTCTATTCGTGAAGCCATAACATGGCTGAATGGTTCTAATCCTCAACTTGTGACCTTCAAGCGATTCTACATCGCTTCGGACAAGCGTCCACGCAAGTTCCAAACAGATGCGGACCATCTGTGGAACTCGACTTATTTAATGTTGAAACATGTCTTGCTTTACAAAGATATACTAACTGTTTTCTTGCAGTCCAAGAATGTTGTTACCAGTGACAGGCAACCGCTACTGACAGAACAGTCTTGGCATGTTGTAGAAAGGTTTTATTACTTTCTTGAAACATTTTATGATGCAACTGTTACTTTGTCTGGTGTTTACTATCCAACTGTTAATTTAATTTTGCATAAAATTTTTGAGATTGCTACTTTATTAAAAGAATATGAAGATGACCAACTACTAGGACTTGCAATATTTCACATGAAACAAAAATATCTTAAATACTGGAGGAACATTCCATACTTGTATGCTTTTGCATTTATTCTTGATCCTAGGGGTAAAATACGGGGGTTTCTAAATATTTTGAATCTTATTGGGGATGCAATGAATATTGATTATACTAACTACTATTCTGATTCTAAGACAAAATTGTATGAAGTATTTTGAAAGTATGAAACTAAGTTTCAGGGAGTTCGCGTGCAAAGAGTCCCACCCGTCCCTGTCCCAGGTAAGAAGAAATTGCAGTGGGGCCGAATTTGGGGTGGTTCCTCTTCTTCTTCGAGCACCGGTGGTGGAAGTTCGGCTGCAGCAAGTCCTGCACACGCTTCGCTTGAAGCTCTTGGGCTGTCCACCTACTTGGACAGCGACTCGATCAACCAGGAAGATCTCAACGTTCTTCAATGGTGGAATGATCACAAGACCCAATATCCCGTGCTCTCAAAGCTAGCACGGGATGTGTTCACGGTGCCTGTGTCTGCGGTATCATCCGAATCGGCCTTCAGTCTTTGCGGAAGAATTATTGAGGAGAGAAGAAGAAATCTCCGCAGTGAGGTGGTAGAAATGCTACTTGCGGTTAAAGACTGGGAGCTAGCTAAGGAACGTGCCCAACACACCATGGAGAACCAAGATTTGGCTGAGCAGTTCGAAAATCTTTACCTACAAAATGAGGAACTAGAGTAATCTTTTTTATTTTTGAGTATTGACCTTTAGCTGTACTCTTTTTTCTTTGTCATGGTTTTCTCAAAATTGAGTTTTTACATGACAGAGTTTTTAATGATGCAGCTGTGTAATATCAAAATCAATAAAGGTCATTGCGCAATTTTCCCTATATCTATGTAGAAATTAAATTGCATAACTATATATGTTCTTCTATTTTGCTTGTTTAAAAATATAAAAATTTCCTCCTCTAATATCATCAAAAAAATACCCTCATATTTTTTTATCATCTCAGATAATGTTTTTACATTTTGTCATATTTTTTTACCACTCCTCTAATTTTTTAAAATTTTTTAAGACTTTTTTTCCTTTTTTACTCATCTCTCAGTCACTCTCACTTGACTCAGTTGGGAGTCGGGACTCGGCGCAGGCGGGGAGGCGGCGGAGGACGGCCTCGGGGGACGGCACGCAGGCGGGGAGGTGGCGGCGGAGGGCGGTGGCAGGCGGCGGAGGCTGGGAGGAGGCCGAGGCGGCGGCAGGGGGCGGCGCGCAGGCGGGGAGGCGGCGGAGGCCGGGGACGCCAGACGCGCGGCGGCAGGCGTCGGCGGACCAGGCCGGCCCGGGCACGGTGGGCCGTCGACGGGCCGTGCCGGCACGGCACAGCCCACGACCTCGGCGTGCCGTGCCTGGGTCGGGGGGAGGCACGCGGGCCGGCATGGCACGGCCCGCTACAGGAACCGTGCCTACACGGGCCGTGCCGTAACGAGCCATGCCAGACCGTGCCTTGGGCCGTGTCGGCCCGGTCCGCCCGTTTGGCCACCTATAGGGGCGTGGCTCTAGCCGAGGGACACGATGGTGGCGTCGGTGAGAGGCGGCGGCGATCCATGCGACGAAGCGGCTCGGCTAGTCTCGGCGGCGGCAGAGAGGCTTTCTCGCGGCTAGGGTGCTCCGAGGGGTCTAGGGCTGGGGCGACTGCAGCGGCACGCGTGGAGGTGGGCGGCGGTACTTATAGGGTTGCCAGGTGGGGGGAGTCCGAGGCGGACGGGGCTGTTACGGCGACGGCAAACCCAGGCGGTGGTGGACTCCAAGTCGATCTCACGTTAGGGCTCAAAACCTAACCGATTCGCTCCGGATTTTGAGGGGATTTGCGGCGGGGATAGAGGGGAGGGTTTCCCCTCAACCGATTTGAGGAGATCACGCGAAGGGCAGCCGGATTTTGCACTGGACGGCGGCGCTGGCTTGGGCTCTGATTCGGCATGTGGTAGGCTTGGAAAGGTGGTTGATGCATTAGTTAGCCCAAACGGCATAACCATGTACTCATAGTGTCCTAAATGTGTCCTGAAGGCTGTTTTGTGAATATCTCCTTCCTGCATTCTAATTTGGTGGTACCCAAACCTTAGATCTAGCTTAGTGAATGCCTTAGCTCCATGTAGTTAATCCATCAAATCATCAATAATATGCATAGGGAATTTGTTTTTAATTGTCTGAGAGTTCAATTGCCTATAATCCACACACATCCTCCAGGATCCATCCTTTTTCCTCACCATCACTGCTGGTGATGCATATGGATTGAAGCTAGTCCTGATTTCTTCACATTGAAGCAGCTCCTTAATTATGTTCTCCATGGCCTCCTTTTGGTAATGTGGCACTTTGTATGGTCTTATATTTGGAGGAGCAGCTCCTGACTTAAGGTCAATAGCACGATCACAATCCCTCTTAGGGAGTAAGCCTTGTGGATCTTTGAATACATTTGGGTATTTCTGCAATACACCTGCAATTACTTTTGGCAAATCTGGAAAGATGTCTTCCTTCTCACTTTCTGCTAACCAATTGACCTAAATGAGACAACTCAATGCTCCTTTCCTCATTAATTTTCCCATCTTCCTCTTGTGAGTTAACAAGTGTTTTCCAGGCCTTGTGAAATCTTGAAACTGGATTAGTTTACCCTCCTTTGTTATCTCCAATACCCTTTGTCTCAAATCCAGTCTAATGAGGCTATGTTGGTATATCCAATTTGCTCCCAAAATGATGTCATATCGTTTCAGCTGAATCAAGTTGAATTTGTTAGTAAAATTAACACCTTGTATCACATAATCCAGACCTGGAACTTGTAACTCTGTAACTAGTTCTCCTCCACCGGCCACAACCACTTTTCTTGCTCCCATTGTTTGCATTGGACACTCACTTTCAATTGCAAATTCCTGATCTATAAATGTGCTTGTACTCCCACTATCAATTAACCCCACTGTCTTCTTCCCATTAACCTCAATAGTAGAGAAAATGTATTGGGCCTAACAACCCCTTGTATGGCATCCTGTGATAAGCATAATAATTCCTCAGAATTATCCTGTTTCTGTGGGCTTCCAGGTGTAGATGCATACTTCCCTTCCTGATTCTCCTTAGACTCAGAGTCTTCTTCTTCTGAATTCTCCTTTTCTTCTAATAGTGCAGACACTGCTTTCTTGACTATGCATTGATGTTTTGGGTTCCAAGGCTCCTTGCAAAACCAACATTTCTTGTTGTCCTTCTCATTACTCCCCTCTGGCCTAACCACTGCCTTAGGATTAATTCCCCTTTGATTCTGGGTATTAAATATGTTTCTGTTGAATTGATTTCCACCAGTGTTTCTCCTGGCATTTGCAACTTTTTCATAATTCTTGGCGTACCAATATGATTCCAGCAACACTTGAGGTTTTTGACCACATATATCATGCTTGATGTCACTTCTCAGGCCCCTAATGAAGCAACTGGTGAGATACCGCTCCTGTAAGTGAGGGTGGTCCCTTTTTACTAAGTCAACATACTCCTCAAACTTGTTTATGTATTGAATCATGCTTAGGCCATGTTGATTGACATTCTGTAATAATTCCACAGCTTCATGTACATTAGCACTAGAAAGCGTAGTGCTGATCATTGCATACCACTGGGACCAAGTGATCAGTTGCTAGGGTAAACTCACTCCCCTAAACCAGGTTGCTGCTCTTCCATCTAAATGAGCTAGAGCTAACTTCACCCATTGGTCATCAGGAGTACCAGTCAGTTCATAGAACTTTTCACACTGCTTAAGCCAGTTAATAGGGTCGTCACCACAAAATAAAGGAATTTCCAGTTTTAGTCCCTTCAACATAGCCTCAGCATATGTGTTCACTCCTAGTGGACCCACAAAAGAATTCCTTTGTGTATAAAAAATTCTCACCCCAGGATGATGTGCAAACTGGAAACCGGCAGTAACTGGCCTACTCCCTGCTTGTGCAAAGTGAGCGGTTGGACCCTGGGCACCATAGTTTGCAGCCACGGTCAGTGTTAGGTGATCAACTCCAGCAAAACCTCCAGACGATGGCCACTGGTGGGCCGGCATATTTGGTATGGGATTCATAGTATTTGCTTCGATATGAAATTGAGGTGCTTGATTGACATTTATACCTGTCTGAGCTTGCTGGCTAGTTCCTGCTGCTTCGTTCACAGGAATTGCAGGTACGATGATCAGTGAAACAACAACTGGATAAGCCATAGTCACCCCCTTGGTTGAGTTCCCTTCTTATTGCTCCTTTTGCTTGCAAAACTCCAGCAATAGCCCTTTGATCTCAGCCACCTCAGTTCTGAGCCCCTTTAGATTGGATATTTCTTTCTTCAGTAGACTCGATTCATTCCGAAATTCCGCAACCTCTTCCATCTCTCCGCTCGATCCTTGCGACCTTGTTTTACTCACCATATGCCCCAATCCACAGAGTCAGTTTAGGATTAAAATCCCTCCCTTTTCTCTCCCGTGCATCCACTCTACCGCCGCCTACCTTGACGATTTAGCTACGGGGATTTGATAGCCTCAGCCAATCCTCTGCCAAAGATCAAGGCACCTCTGTCGCCATCGGGTCGAATCCTCACAGCTCAGGGATTTTACAGCGGGAAATCCTTAGATCGCCACCAACCCTCACCACGTTAGATTCGAGAGCCAAGGATGGAACCTGGCTCTGATACCACTGTCAGATCTGGAGTAACAAATTGGATTCAAAGTAGCGATTTGAATGAATTTCGGTAGAGGTGGACGCTGCAAGACAACCTAGGCTACGCTACTCCTAAGGAAGAATATAATTTAGGGTTCATAGTTTTTCTCCCTTGGCTCTCATGGCCTATTAAATATATCGTCTGATTACATAAATCCTTCTTCTAATTGTTCTTACGAGCTGATTCTGCGACTAAGCACAAAAAGACAAGGACAAGAACACAAACAGGAATTACAGACTTCCCGTGAGCCGTTCGATCCACTGTAGCACGTCATCAACTTCTCACGGTCGTTGGATCTCCATAATTCCCCGACGAAGCGTTTCCTTCTTCTCCTTCTTCCAGCACCTTTATTTCTGAACTTCTCTGAACATCATCCATTTCTCAGGGTTTCTGTTTGGAGTTCTAACACGGACTAAAAGGAAGGAGGGGTTGCAATGGTTGGGAGAATTCCATGGAGTTTGGAACATCTAGTTCTTCTGAAAGTAGGGGAGGACAAAAAGCTCGGGCTCGCATGGCTTGGATTGGCTTGGAAGCCAAACGAGCCCTTCTCCCTAGCTCGTTTTCGAAACGAGCCAAGCCCAAGCTTGCTCGCGAGCCGCTCGCTTGCTCGTTTTGCTTGAGTCTTGGGCTGAAGCTAGCGGTCTAGCCCATTACTTTCGCTCACTGAAAACCCTAACCATCTCCTCCCAGCCCATCCACTCCTGTTCCCTAGATCCTAGCTGCCACATTTAGATCTCATGCACGCACATGGGGCATGCAGCAGCCAGCGGAGCCAGCAATTCCATGCTTCCATCCTCCGCTGAGCATAGCGCCACCTCATCACCCTAGCCACAACCTCCTTCCGTCGAGCACGCGGCCACCTCGCCAAATTTCCTTGTGGGCACGGCCCGTGAGTCGTGGCTTCACTGGCTTGCTGCTCGTGGCACCCAAGAGGTGTGGTGTGGCATCGCGGCCAGCGCTCGGTGGCCCTCTAGCTGTTGCGTCATCAGCCTCTATAGTCGTCCCTCTCCTCCAGTCCTTCTCCTCACACCCTCCAGCGAGTCAACGACAATCATATGTGGTGACTGTGTTCTTGTGGAATGTCAGAAATGTAGATGGTTGCTATTTGCTACTAGTTGCTACCCTCCGTCTCAAAATAAAACAACTCTTTGAGTTCAAACTTTGTCCAAAAATAAACCTATTTCTACCTTCTTAATTACCTATAATCCACAAATCGAGAAAAATTTATCTCTTTAATACCCCTTAGTTACCTACCAACCAATACTACTTTTACATCAATCAAGAGTATTTTAGTCTTTTCTTCTCCCTACTAATTTTGAATTGGAATTTTAGGAATTCTTTTTTTTTTTTGAACGGAGAGAGTACTTGCTCACGTGGAATTATCTGTTGCGTACTTGCATGTTGCGTTGTTAACCAGCACAATAAGTGCTGAGCAAGTGACTATACAACCTGTTGGAAGTTTACTGGTTGAAAATTGATTGCTCTATTATTAACATTGTTGAAATGTTCTGTTGCTGCTAGGCTCACGAGCCGGCTCGAGCTTCTAAACAAGCCGAGCTGAGCTGGTATTTTAGTTCGTTTTGTCAACCAGGCCGAGCTAAACCCGAACCTATCGTCTTCCGAGCTGAGCTGCTATCATCTTCTATCTGAGAGCAGTAATCTCGCAAGGTCCTGAAAAGGAAAAAGGTAACAAAGAAAGGAGAGAAATTTTTCTCCTTTTTGCGCTGCGCCGTCGCTTTCGACGGCGACGTCCGGCTATCCCGGCTCGTCCTCCAGCACGGTGAACTGCTGACAAGACGTGATGCCGCAACGGCCTGCACCGCATCCGGTTTTCATGCGGCTGTGTACCACCCTCGCCGAATCCCTCCACGTGTACCATACCAACCCCACATTATAATGGATACATGCATGTTTATGTTGTTCTGTTGCATGCCTTCTGGTGAGCAATCGGCCATCTAAATAAGTATCCAGTTCTCTTGTCGGTTTGTTTTCATACGTGGGCCAACCTCAACCTCTTGTGGCGATCTAAAAACCAGAACAACATGAGAAACGCATGAATTCTGATCGAAATTTTACATTCAAAAGATATAATTATAAATGACGGTTTAGATAGAGCACACACAGATAACAGAGCTAATGGGTGGAAATTAATATGGAATGTTTTGCAGTAGTTGCTGTTGTTGTCCTATAAATAAATTTCTTGTTGTTATGAGAATTGAATAGATAGCAACAGATTTGTTCCCAACCGATGACTAGCACAACACACGTGATCATACAATGCCACTGTATTACATTAACAACCACATATTCGGTCAAACTAATTATATATTATATGCTATCTTTATTATGGATTCCTAGATTAAGAACTGCTGACTTTTGGTATTTCTGGAAAAAAATGTTGTACGTCTTCGTTCGTAGGAATCTCATAAATAAATATAGGGATTAAAGAAAATCTCCATCTCCGTACGGAATTTCTCGAACCGAATGGTTTCTGTTTTTTCACGCGCGAAATCAAGAGCGCCAACAACTAGTAAGCGGAGACTCGTTTCTTGCGCCCACGCCTTCCTTCCCCTCCGTTCCTGGCGAACCTTCCTTCCCCTGCGCGTGACGCAACCCACCGACGGACGAGCGCCACCTCACCACCAGCACGCCTCGTGCCTTGCTACCTTACCAAGCCGTGATCGAAGCTGCCTGCCTGAATGGATGTGGTGCCTGCAGGAGGCGGCGCGGCGGAGGAGCGTCGCGCGGCGAGGTGCCTCCCCAGGCTGCTCGCCGGCGTCGTCTCCGGCGTGGTCACAGGGCTCGTCGCCGTCGGTATGCACCTGCTCTGTCTCTTCCTCCCGCGTTCTTGGTCCCTCATCGCAATCAGCGCGTTTCTTGGTTGGTGGAGAACTTGAAGCTAGCCAAGAAATTAACCGGCGTGCGATTAATTTCTTGTGCTCTCTGTAGATTTTTCGAATCTAGAAACGCTTGATAGGACTGACCTTTTCTGCGAGCTGTTCTTTTTGTTCGATTTGTATGCGCTGATTTTGGTTTCTTTGTGATGGTTTGTGATATCTGAAGCTGGAGGCTTGACGGGGGCGATCACCGGAGCATTAGCCGGGAGAGATTCTGACGTCGGCGTTCTCCGGGGAGCTGGAATGGGGGCATTTGCCGGGGCGGTGCTCTCCATTGAGATCCTGGAGGCATCTCGCGCATATTGGTGCCAAGAAACATCAAGCTCACCTGGTACATTATCCATGGTGCGTAAGCTTCTTGAACTGTTCAATCATTCAGGGGTAGCATTTTACTGAATTAGCAGAAAATTCCTTGTTTGTAAGGAAGTTCATGCTCTAATTTGGATTGCACTGTTGTGTTATTTCTGGGGTTTTTTTTGGTGAGGAGTATTTGGGCCAAGATTTTAGAATTTATTTGCGATGTTTTATGACATGTTTTTAATTAGGATGGGAACTATTGGCCAAAAATAACTTGTTTTGGCTTCCAGGCCGATTTCGTAAAGCAGCTTCTTCATGCTCGTTTTGTGCAAGAGCAGTATGAGGCTTCAGGACATATCACATATCGTTGGCAGGTCAGTGTCTCATCTTCATATATGACCATCAGTATCCCACTGACGCATGGGTTCATGCCCATGAAACAGAATGGGATTCGCATTTTTCATGAAAACATTCAGTGCTATATACTAGTGTATAGTGAAGTATTCAAATGTCAAGTGACATTTATTGGAATTTCAAAGTTAAATGGCCACTCTTTGTTTTACTGAAAGTTTAAATACTCTGTTTTTGAAACGAAATACTCTGTCAACAGGTTGGTATTACCGACGTTGTCAATGATGCTGTACATGAAGTCCTAGGAGATGTCCCATCTGGAGGAGGGCTTTCAAAATATTCTCTAATGAAATTGCCATACCATGTGGTGACTGATCATAATCATGGTCATGGCTCAATTGGGGAAAGCTTGTCTTGCCCTATTTGCCTGCAGGTACGAACTTCACATCATGTATATTGGAAATCAAACGCCACAATACATATTTGTATATTGTAAATACACTCCTAATTATCAAAATCGAAGTAATCCTGTGGGGATTCTTTCGTTCAGAACATGGAATTTGATTGCTCAAAACAAGAATATGGAATTTAATTTGTCTTAATATTTTAAATATCTGTTTGAGGTATTCAGATCATCTTGTTTGCATTTGTTCATAAATTACACATGTATGTGCATGAATATGTCTTCTGAAGGTGAGCTACCACAATAATTATCTCAGCTTGACACTCAGGTAGAATTAAATGTCTGAATTCAATATGATTGAGACATGGGAGGAGAAATATGTCCGTACGTTCTGGTTGGAGCAACCTTGATATTTTTGTCCTGCGCACTTAGAAATTTGAAAAAAAAAAATTGGTAGTTCATGATTCTGCAAAGTATTTGCCATGCTATTTTTTTTTGATTTTGGATATGCTGATGGATTTTTCTTTTAAAAAAAGATGATGCTGACAGATTGCTCTTGTAGGATGCTGTGGCTGGAGAGACGGTGAGGAGATTACCGAAATGCTCTCACACTTTCCATCTGCCTTGCGTGGACAAATGGCTCGTTGGCCATGGTTCGTGCCCTGTATGTAGGCAAGATGTGTAGGTTATACAGATAACGTTTTGTTTTGTGTTGTCATCTTAGCATCAAGTTGACATATACTTTGTGTCAAATGTGTCCTAATCATACGTAGAAAGTTTTACAACACTGTAAATTAGTCCTACATGTATGTCTTGAAAAAAACGGCTCTCTACATCAGATGTTCTGGGTTAAGCATATCATTTTCCCACGAGAACTCGACGAGATGCTAGGATGTGTTTGTTTTTCAGTTATGTTATATCTGGATAACTGAATGTGTACTGTGATGTCACTGCAACGTTCACATTGTTAATCGGACTACAAATATGCTTGGTCCAAAAAATTTTTAAGATAATGAACATTTCTTCAGATAAATGAAAGCATCCGGCTTTAAAGTGCACTTGGCCAAAACACCACAACACACATAATAGAAAACAAAAGAAAAGTACAGAAACTCTCTCTATAATATCTTGGATTGAACAAATCAATAGCTAAGTCTAAGATACCCGTCCAAAGTCAGACAACATACAAATCATAAAATTTGCCAAGACAATATTGTTATGAGTTCGCCAAATAATCCCACATAAAGTACTAGTTCCATACATAAAGTAACTTCATTTGAGGACTAGCCAATCCCCGAAATCAATCCCAAACATGTGTTGTGTGTTACGAGGAGGGGGTATGTTAAACGCAAAAAAACACACCTCCACATTAAACGAGCTATATGACACTTCAAAATAGTTGATGGATAGTGTAATACCCTGAAATTACCTAATTAAATTAATTGTGTGAAAAAGAAATTTTAGAAATTATTTAAAAAGCCTCAAGGAGTGTGAATATTAAAATCAAAGAAATTTCTCAACTAAAGTTGGCCTGGAGTTAATTTTATAAAATATTTTGCTTAAACCTTTACTTCCTGGAATTTTATGAGAATTAATTGGGCAAGAAAAGTATTTTTTAATGAATAAAACAAGCTTTACAGCATTTAAATAAAAGAAAAACAAATTAAAAACCCCTCCTCTGCCTCTGGGCCAAATCGCGGCCCATTCCTGTTTCGCTCCCCACGCGCGCAGCCCGTGGCGGCCTAGCTCCTCGGCTCGGCCTGCCCGCCACGTCACAGCCTTTCTGCCACTGACGGGTGGGACCCATCTGTCAAACTCGTCTCTGACCTCGGATCGGAGAGCTCCTGTGCATCCCGCGCCGCCGCCGCGCCAAATCCGTCTCGATTCGGCCTCCGCCTGCGCTTGAACTCCGAATTGGTTGAGGGGTTCTCTTTCCCTTATCCCCCTCTATCTTTCCCCCAAGATCCGAAGCCCAAATCGTGTCAAATCAAGCTCGGGCTCGAGGTTGTTCAGGAAATAGTTGAGCCCTAGGTTTCCGCCGTCGTGGAGATCTTTCCCGAGCCGGTTTCCTCTCCTTCTTCCCTTAAATAGCATCGCCCGAAGCCTTGGGATCTTTTCCGAGCGACATCTTGAGCCGTAGCTAGCCCTCGCCGTCCTCTCCGCACACAGAATCCCATCGTCGCCGCCCCGAGCTCTCGGTCGCATCTAGCCACTGCCTCTGCCATCGCTAGTGCTCGCCGCAGCCTTGGTTAGCACCGCCGGGCCGTGAGGAGTCTTGGCTGCCACTTCCCTGCCCTTGAAGACTGCCGGAGCATCGTCGCCGCCGAGGACCCGAACCCTTCCACCGCTTGGAGCTCGCCACTGGTCAACCTAGTCGTTGTTCGCCGTCGTTCTACCCACGGTGAGGTTCGCCTTTCTCCCCTCTACCCATCTGTGCCTTCGCCGTGCCGCTAATCGCCGTCGACCATTGGGTTCTGAGCCACTGCCATCGCCGCTGTCGCCATTGCCGACGCGGCCGCTGACGTGGACGCCACGTAGGAGTCAGCACGGCGCCAGGTCAGCCCCATAGGATTGAATCGATCGGGTTTGATCCTAGCCGTCGGATCGTTAGATTAGATCCCCACCGTCCGATCTATGATCGGTTAGATCTTAGCCATCCGATTCATCTTAAAACCTAGGAGCAATCTAAGCCGTCCGATCATCCTCCTTCCCATCCGAGCCATTGGATCCCTGTGAACCTTCGGTAGATCCGGTCTATCATAGACCTGGGTCTCTCTCTGACCAGTGGGCCCCAGGTGTTAGCCGCCCATAAATCATTTTTCCTGAATTAAAATAAATCATAAATAATATCATAAATCGGTTTAATTCTTTTTAAAAGGGTTAAAACTTCTAAAATTCATAACTAATTCATCCGAATTCTATTTGGGGTGATTCAACTTGAAAATTTCATTAAAAATTGAGATCTATCCATTAAAAATATAATATTATACTATTGATGTGTGCTTATGTATTGTTTTGCTCGTTTTTGTTTATTGCCTTTAGCCGCCGACGTTTCGGAAGAGTCGAGATTTTGCAAGGAGGGTTCAGAAGCACTTGCAGAGCAGCAAGACAAGTCACACAGATTCCTCCACACCTTTGAGCATATTGTACCTATGTTTTAAGCTATAATTTTTCTTCAACTATGCATTTATTTTTATAATATCATCTGGAGGGGAAACCTTTATCTTTGATTATGGCATTATCGATTTGATTACCTGCCATTGTACCTATGAGAGTAATGTGACTAGCTAGCTTTAATTAATGATTAGCTAGAATAATTCTAGGACCCTGCTTAGCCATGCTTAGAAACTATAGTATAATTTATGGGATGTCGCCTAAACATTGCTTAAACTATTGAGTTCACATGAAATGATGATTCAATTCACAACTGTGCGTGTGAGGATAATTTAATGGTCCACTCAAACTTGGCCTAATGGTGGGTTGTGAGCACCGGGATTGTGGTTGGTGCTAGTGGTGCTTATGACACTTAAGAACTGGTTCGCTAACTACTTGTTGCGAAGCAACACTCATACTAACCACAAGCTAGGATGGGTAATGACGGGATTTGAAGTGTGACGAGTTCAATGGGAGGCATCAGGGCTAGTTTGTGGCTGATATAAGTCCACACACGGCAGTCGTCAATAAGTCCATGAGTTTGGGCATCGAGCCGTCTTGCGGGAAGGCACTTGTACCGAAGACCGGAGGCTTGGTGAGAGGCTCTCCTATTGTGCGAGTTACATGGATAATTCTGTCACAATTCATTTCTAAGATACCATGGTGGTATTGAGGCGCACGGTGACGTGTTGTGGAGTTATGTCTTATGGGTAAATTGGTACATCTTTGGCCAGGGTAAAACTATTCGAATAGCTGTGTCCGCGGTTAATGGGCGGCCTAGCAATGTTTTCTGTGATTAGTTCCATACTACTTTAATTAAATAATGAATGATGAAGTATTGATAGCTTCAGGTTGGAGTGGTTGGGCCTGTACCGCTTTGGAGAGCGGTACGGTGTTGGTTAATATTGATTAATGATTATTATTTTATTACTTTCTTAAATGCTTTATTAAATGCCATTTATGCAACTTGAGCCATATTATGCCATTCTTTGGATACCTGTGCACTTGCATATTTGCTATGTGGCTTGTTGAGTATTTTATGTACTCACCTTGCAATCAACAATCATTATCAGAGGAGTACTACAGCGAGGAGGATTGAGCGGGAGCCTGGTCAAGTGCGTGTGGAGTAGGAGCCATCGCGTCGTTCGTAGTCTTATTCCGCTGCTTAGATCTTTATTATTTTGAGAGGTGCCATTCATCTCTGTAATAAATACATTCGCTTATGTAAAACAAGTACTTTGTTATCAACTTTGTCATTCGTGTGCCTCGATTGATTCCTGGACGGGGATTTACACACAATAAAACACCTGAATTTTGAATGAAAATTCCAAGTGTAACAGATAGTCTCTTTGTTGTTAACAACCAACATTGTTTTTCACATTTTCATTTTCATTTGGAGGTTATCCTATATACTTGTAAAGTTTATCCTCATTAAGTGTAGTGTTTAATGCTAATTCTCTCTTTTCTCATTAAGTCACATCATGTCAATTGTTTTGGGCCTTTGGATCATTTATCTATGGTGCAAATTGTCCATCTTTTCTCAAGAAACTATGCACATGCACATCATCTCAATTATTTCTAGCTTTTTTTTACTATACCACCTCAAATTATTTTTAGCATTGCGATCATTGATCTATTATTTCTTTTCTCTTATTAAGCTACATCATCTTAATATTTCCAGCATTGGTCACTGCAGGATCTATAGAAGATGTAATTGGGTTCCTTAAAAAAAAGGGATGTAATTGTGTAAATCATGTGAAGTCAAATTGTATAGCTATAAAGCAATTTCATTTTGTCTTTTGTTCAACAATGGGTAGGGTTTCATCTAGTCTTTTGTTAACACTACTCTCCATTTAAAAAAACCACATGAAGATCTAACTTTAGATAGTATATTACGTTTCAGATCCTCTTATTAATGAACCGCCATACTTCGTAGTTAAAAGAGAATCATGCATGGAGCAAATAGAGAAGATACCATTACCCTAAAAGCTCCATCTAAAAGAGTTTATCCATTGATAGACGCATGTTTGATAGTCTTGCCACCAGTTCATCCCATGCTATCAGTTCTAGGCCAATGAGTACTCTCCTAAAAGAAAGGTTCCACCCACTTATACACAAAGCATTTGCTATCAAATTGTTCTTTTTTTCTAGCAATGTTATACATACATACATACATATATGTATATATACATACATATATACATATATGTATATATACATATGTATATACATATATGTATGTATGTATGTATATATATATATATATATGTATATATATATATATATTTATTTATTTATTTATTTTCTTAGAGTACCCGAACCTAACTAAGAATCCTCATAAAATCTAATATCCTTACCATTGCCCAAGATGAAGGTGCCTCTACTAAAAAGGGCATTTTCAACCTTAATTAGATCAGTCCAAAACTGTGAATCCCCATCTTTGTGTGTGGCATCTGTTAAAAGATTACCTTTTCGATATTTGTTTGATTTTTTTCTTAACAAATTTTGTCACACACCATTTCATTGAACAATCTAAGAAATACTGAGGTTCATTGCCAAAATAAACGTCACCGTTTATTTGTAAAGCCAAAATTTTGGTAAGGTAAAGAATGTGAAGGTGTTGTTTGATTTGGGACCTTGCCAAATTTTTGTGTAGTTTTGCAAGTAGAAGGTCCTACAGTTACTAAATTTTGGTAGAGATTGATAGGGTTGTGATGGCAAGATTTTGTTTGTTGGTTGTCTTACTAAAATTTGGCAACCTCTACCACGTCTCCTTAATAATCATATACTGTGGCATCCATTACACATTAGTGTAAAATCAGATTTGTTATTGATCAAACGTTTGAATTTTTGGATTCTATCAAACAACAACGTGACCTTTGGATGGAATTTTAAGTTTGGGGTGGAGGAAGTGAGTTTTAAGTTGTATTTTTAACTTGTTGTAGTTGTATTTTTAACCTGTTGTAGTTACCATTATCGATCACGTACAACTTTAGTTATAAATTTATGTAATTTAGTCATAAATATATGTAACTGTATCTAACGGTTCGTATCTTGGCGTTTGGATGCTGAAAAAATCGATTGATGGATTCGTTTTTTTAAACATTTGGCCCATAAGTGGTGCCATGTAAAATTACTCTTCTTGTATCTGCTTAAAAGATGGCTTTGTACATGAGATGTTCCAACGATTATGTATTTCATATTTATTTGATTTGTGAACTAAATGAGCCATAACTCTCACACACAGAAAAAAAACCATTGGATAAGAAGCATTTTTTCTTTTGAAATTGAAGTTAATATCTACTTCTATATTTTTGGCCAGAGAGAGTAAGTATGTAAGAACCATGTATAGTGTTTACACTATTAGGTCGCTAACATTTCAACGGTATAATTTACTATGGTATATAACATTTCAAGTATGAACTAAACCTCAATCCGTATGGTATAATTTTCCTCTTCACTTCAATGAAATATATCAAGGGAGTAAAATGGACCTTTTTCTTTCTAAAATATTAGTTAATACTTGCGAGATAGATAGTACGTTGTTCATTTTGCCAAGATCTAGTTTTTGTTTCTGATTATTTGCCTATTTATCTAAATTTTTAGCTCGAATGATATTATTAACACTTATGATCTATCTGCTCAGTACTTATAAGGCTAAATTGAAATGAATAAATATATGTAGTATAGTTACTTGTCTATTTTTTACTTTGTCATGTTTTTTTTTACGTTGATACGATACATTATCTATAGGAAGCCTTAAAATTTGTGTATTTTTATGCTTTTTAATCGTAATCACCGGTCATGTTGGCCTCCTTGATGCTCAGATCCTGGCTTCGCCACTGTGGCCATGTTCATGCTCAAACATAACACCACCACAAGTAGCCTTACCAAAATATCCTCTTTCTTTTTTTTTTATCTTGTACAGCTAGCAAAACAAACGCCCGTAGTTTAACAAAATTCCGGTAGTGCGTGAGTCTTGGCAATACCCAGCATTTTGTCACCGCATGTGAAATCAATTTGCTCCCTAACCAAGTAATCCTCATCGCTTTGAAACCGTTTCTCGATCTCACAAACCCCCCCTTTTTTCTTCCTTCCTCCAGTGGCCGTTGTTACGGCTTCAACTAGCGGCAGTACTGCAAATTTTTAAGGCCGCTATTGCGCTCCGGCCGGCGGCCGAAACTTTTACCTTTTTTTACCTTCAACGGATGGATGGACCGACGTCGCTACGGGCCCCAGTGATGACCTAACTCCTCTATCACCATACATTCTCCTGCAGCACGAAACCTCCAGGAAGCTTAAGCTAGTTTACTGTACGCGACATCATCTTCCCCGTCGTCCCGACGTCTCTGACCGGCCTTATATATATAGCCGGTGTGAGGTGTTGCGAGATACCCAGCACAATCTCGCCGACCAACCAAAGCACAATCCGCTCGTTCTCGGCAGTGGAGCGGGAGCAGTAGAGCAAGCTCGATCCGGCGGCCGTGTACGTCCAATGGCGCGCCTTGCAGCTTCGGCCATCGCCCTCGTCATCCTCGCCTACTGTGCCGCGCTCTGGGCGTTCGAGCTCGTCGGCTCGCCGGACATCTTCCCCGGCGCCATTGGTCTCATACTCGTCGTCGCCGTCGCCGTCGCCTTCTTTCTTGCCGTCGCACTTCTCCAGCTCCAGGTGGCGACAACCGGCGGCGATGAGGGCGCGCCTCGATCGGTCTGGGTCCGGCTGCCACCACCACCGTGAAAACGTCGCTGCGAGGAGGCTCGCCGTCGCTATCGTCACGGCTGCCGGAGCTTACGTCGTCCCGCTGTCCATGGCCGTATGTGCACATCTTATTCCTTCGATTCACCACAAGGTCCATGCTTGATTGCTTGACTGTCTGAGACTAGCCGTAGCGCCTAGCACGTACCACCTAAGAAAAGCTAAATAATGTCAACGAAGGCCGTATGTTCTACACTCCGTTTATGTGTCAACATGTGTACTTAATAAGGAGTGTTTAATTTAAGAGTTAATGTGATCCATACCATTACGAATTCGTTGTTTTGAAAAAAATATCATTACTATTCGCTATACTGGCTCAGTGTCACTGGTATTTTATAAAATTCGAACTGTGCCATTTTATACGTCCTTGAACAATTTTTTTATACTGTATTTTCGTATAGACCAAAATACTCCTAGCCATTCTTCTTCCCTATCTTCATCTTCTTCCTCCCACTTGTTGCACCGTCGGCAGAGGAGGACCTGGGCGGTGAGCAACGGCCTCCAGGCGTCAGCGAGCGTCCAGAGCCCCGCGGCATCAGCGAGGAGGTTCCCGGCGCCCCATCCAGCGATGCAGAGGAGCGCGGCGGCGGTACCCCCGTGCGTCGCCGCTGTGGCAGAGAACGTCACCGTGGAGGCCGGGCTGCGCCTGTCGCCGTCCCTGCGTGCGCGCTCCGTGTTGTTCAGGGCGGCGACGCCGGCGAGCCGGTCCGTGGCGGCGCGTGCCGAGCTGAGCCCGTCGCTGGTGATCCGCCTCAGCACATGGGTGTCCCTCTTCCTCGGCCGCTTCGTCTTCTTTAACTTCCAGTGCGAGAACATGGCGAAGCAGGTGCCCGAGCAGAACGGCAAGACCCACTTCGACGCTGGCGACGAGCACGCCAAGGAGTACTCCGGCCTGCTCAAGTCCAACGACCCCGTCGGCTTCAACCTCGTCGACGTCCTCGCCTGGGCCGGAGTTCTAGGAAGATAAAGATAGGGAAGAATGACTAGGGGCATTTTGGTCTATAAAAAATACGATATGAAAAAATGGTCCAAGAACATACAAAACGGTATGGTTCGAATTTTACAAAATACCAGTGACACAGAGCCGGTACAGCGAATAGTAATGGCATTTTTTCTAAATAGAGAATTCGTAATGACATGGATTAAATTAATCCTTAATTTAATTGTGCTAGCGACCGTGACCGTTCTTGTTAATAATATTTAGCATTATATTTTCTCATTATCTTTTTTTATTACATGGAGGATACATGCACATACTGTACTAGCTACGCACATCACATAGATACATCTGCGAGCGCTCTCCTTAGCACATGTTTAAAGAGACAGAAACCAATGATAAATTAATCATTAGCCTACGTGTATAATATTATAGGTTTTATGAGTCTAGGATTTAAACACTTATAGATAAAATTCTACACCCACAACTCAATGACCATATCTTTGTTGCTTGCCACAGCATTTTCTCATGTTGTTTGTTAGCTGTTGTGATCTCTTTAAAAGTTTGGAACCCAAGAATTGAATTAGTAGCTACATGCAAATATGGCGAGTCTATATTGGTCGTGGCGCTATTTCTCGTGTTTGTGTTCATATCCTTGTTTAACACCACTAGTTCTCTTAACTGGATAGGACAAACACAAATCTTATTTTAAAAATTAAGGTCAAAATCATAAAGTTGAGATAATAGAGGTAATATTACAATTGGATTTAAAAGCATGGCTAAGAACTCAATTGTCCTTGTTTCTTTGGTCCATTTGGCATCAGCCAGAACCCAGAGACCTTTTTTTCGCCTTGTGAAGGAAGTTGTTGCCGTCATCTAACGAGCCTTTTCTTTTTGCGTGGTAAAGGAGACGGATAGAATGGTTTTATCTACATCAAACAACCGTACGCCTTGTCAGTAGAAATCACACATGAAAGTGCTGTTAGATTCAGGGAGAGCCTAGAATTTAGCCCAGTAGTAGGAGCTGGAAGGTGAATAAATTTTTGTAGGATGAAATAAATTAATTTCCAATATGACCAATGAAAGAAAAGGAAAAATCTTGACAAAATCCATCCTCATATAATCTCTTTACAAACCTAACTTATTGAGAGGTAGTTAGATAAAGACATCATGACTGACACTTTGTAAGCTATCTGTACCAGCTATTTGTATCTTTTTAAGACGTAGAAAAACTCATATGTGAGTTAAACTGAAATTGTTGCGAATAAATAGTAAAGTATAGGGATTTGCTAACTATCACCCGGCTAAAATTTTTTTAGTTTCCAGTCAAATTTCTGTCCATTCGATCTGCTTTAGGATTGGTGCTATTTCCCGGTCCGCTCCACGTTCAGGTCAAATTGCGAGCAAGCTAGCTACTAGTCTACTACTTTACTGTATTGTGTCCACATCCAGTACAGGAAGACCCAAAGCTGAGAGCTCCATGGCGACACACCAATGTATAGATGTCCAAATGGGCCGTGCCCCGTCGGGCCGGCCCGGGCACGGTGCTACAGTAACCGTGCCCGGGCCGGCCCGGCACGGTTGGCCGTGGGCCGTGCCGGCACGGCCCGAGTAGCCGTGCCGTGCCTGGGCCGGCGGTGCGGCACGGCGGGCCGGCACGGCACGGCCCGTGGACTGTAGCGGGCTGGCACGGGGCACGGCACGGGGCACGGGCCGGCACGCGGAGCCCGCCCGAGGCGGCGGCGGAGGCGGCCGCGCGTGGCAGGTCTGCCGGCGCGGAGGCCGAGGCGGGACAGCGCCCGGCGAGGAGGCGGCGGCGGAGGCCGGCGGAGGCCGAGGGCAGCAGCCGGGAGGAGGGGCGGGTGCGGGGCCGAGGAGGCCGGAGAGGGTTGTGTCGGAGGAGGCCGCGAGGAGAGGCAGCGGAGCGGCGATCTAGAGAACGGCCCGAGAGGAGGCGGAGGAGGGGCGAGGAGGCGAGGAGGAGGAGGCGCCGGCAGGCGAGGAGGAGCGCGGAGGGAGGCGAGGCGGAGGCGAGGAGGAGGCGGAGGAGGAGGAGGGGGGAGGCCGGGGGAGGGAGGAGGCGGAGGAGGAGGAGACGGGAGGGGGGAGGAGCGAGGAGGAGGCGGAGGAGGCGAGGAGCGTGGAGCGCGGGAGGCGAGGTGGAGGAGCCGAGGAGGCGGAGGAGAGAGAGGCGAGGCGGGAGGAGGCGGAGGCAGCCGAGGAGCGCGGGAGGCCGAGGTGGAGGAGCCGAGGAGGCGGGAGGAGGCGAGGCGGCGGGAGGAGGCGGAGGAGCCGAGGAGGCGGCGGGAGGCCGAGGTGGAGGGAGCCGAGGAGGCGGGGAGGAGGTGGCGAGGCGGGAGGAGGCGGAGGAGCCGAGGAGGAGGCGGAGGAGGAGCGGAGGAGGCGGCGGGAGGCCGAGGCGCGGCGGGAGGAGGTGGGAGGAGACCGGAGGCCGGAGGAAGGCCGAGGGCCGAGGCGGGGGAGGCGGAGGGCTGCCGAGGAGCCGAGGAGAGGAGGCCGGGAGGGGTCGAGGCCGGCCTGGCCGGGTGCGTGGCGGGAGGAGGAGGCAGGCGACCGATTGCATCTGACATCTGCCCGTTGCTGATGACCGTTGCTACACGTTTTCGGCCGCGTTGGCCAGTCAAAAATTTGACACCTGTCCAACGGTCCGAAAAAACGGCTAGATTTTGAATCTAGCCTTCATGACCAAAAAAATCCGAAAAAATTCAAAAAAAATCCGGAAAATTGGAGAAATTTTTCCTATAAATAGGAGACCCCCAGCCACATTTTTCCTCATCAAACTCCCAATCTCTCCTCTTGTGCTCTATTTCTCCTCTCTTTTGCTCTCTTTGCTCAAATTTTTGTTTTAGACAAATTTTTTGTCTAAAATTCAAAATTTCCCACATTCTATAGGTAATAGCTGCAGCATCCGGTGCTCCTGCAAGGGTAAAAAAATCTTAAATTTTCTTCTTTGTTCGTAGCTATTTTTTTAATACTAATTTTCTCTATTATATGAGGATGGATCCGACTACCCGAACGTTTTCAAACTGAGCGACTTCGACCTCGAGCTATCTGTCGATGTCGCAAGGAGACAACTCCGGGTCGGCTCCTACACCGCAAGAACATACGGAGGAAATACATGCGGCTTCACAAGGATCCGGAACTGGAGCGGGAGCTTGTCAACGGCAACCGGCTCAAAGAATCAAAACTTCCTCCGCTGGCAACCTTTTGATGAGATCAAGGAACCGCCGCGGATGGAAGGGAGGTAACTTACGCGAAATGTAAAATTTGTAAAACTAAACTCTCAACTCTGGAAAATCTTCTGGTGAACAGGCATTGAGGCGGCATGCTGAGGCGTGTGCGAAGAAGCAAGGTTACCCCTAAGACAGCAGCAACTGGTACTACAATCCAGACGGTATGGTACGTTCATGGGAGTATGATGCTCAGGTAGCACGAGAATTTTACCCTTACCACGTTTAAATTGCTAGACAGGATCTACCCCTAAATTTTGTGAGTCTCCTGCATTTGAGACTTACATTAAAACTACTCATAATCCTAGGTTTAAAGCTGTTAGTAGACAAACTACAACCCGGGACTTGGTGAATGTTTTACAAACCATAGGCCGGGATAATATTAAACAATTATTTGTACTTGCACATTTTCTATTAGTATCACATCTGATATTTGGAGTGGTAGGGCTAAGGAAGAAATATATTAGTGTAGTTGCTCATTATGTTGATGATGATGGGAACTACAAAAGAGTATAGGCTTTAAAATTAATTGATGTTTCACATAATGCAGAAAATATTGCTGAACGAATTCTAGAGTTTGTGAGGATTTTGGCATCAACAAATAAAATATTGTGCAAGTAACTCTAGATATGCAGCTGCAAATTCACAGAGCAATGGAAATTTTGCAGCTTTATTCAATGTTTATGCTGACATATTTTTTTACATCAACGTTGTGCTTGCCATATTATTAATCTTTAGTTAATTGGTTTTTAAAAGAGTACTGTATATCTCGATTCTATCCGTGAAAGCAAACATGGCTGAATGGTTCTAATACTCGACTTGCGACCTCAAGCGATCTGCATCGCTTCGGCCAGCAACCAGCAGTTCCAAACAGATACGGACCATCGCTGGAACTCGACTTATTTAATGTGAAACAATGTCTGCCTTACAAGATATGCTAACTGTTTTCTTGCAGTCTCAAAGAATGTTTGTTACCTGACGGGCAACCGCTACTGACGAACAGTCTTGGCATGTTGTAGAAAGGTTTAACTTTCTTGAAACATTTTATGATGCACTGTTCTTTGTCTTGTGTTTACTATCCAACTGCTAATTTAATTTTGCATAAATTTTTGAGATTGCACTTTATTAAAAAATATGAAGATGACCACATAATTAGGATTTGCAGTATATAAATGAAACAAAAATATTTAAATATGGAGGAACATTCATACTTGTATGCTTTTGCATTTATTCTTAGATCCTAGGGGTAAATACGGGGGTTTCTAAATATTTTAATCTTATTGGGGATACAATGAATATTGATTAGCACTAACTACTATTGATTGTAAGACAATTGTATGAAGTATTTCGAAAGTATGAAACTAAGTTTCAGGGAGTTCGCGTGAAAGAGCCCCACCCGTCCCTGTCCAGTAAGAAGAAATTGCAGTGGGGCCGATTTGGGGTTTGGTTCCTCTTCTTCTTCGAGCACCGGTGGTGGAAAGTCGGGCAGCAGTCCTGCCACGCTTCACTTGAAGCTCTTGAGCTGTCCACCTACTTGGACAGGGCTCGATCAACCAGGAAGATTCAACGTTCTTCAATGGTGGAATGATCACAAGACCAATATCCGTGCTCTCAAAGCTAGCACGGATGTGTTCACGGTGCCTGTGTCTACGGATATATCCGACGGGCTTCAGTCTTTGCGGAAGAATTATTCGAGGAGAGAAGAAGAAATCTCCGCAGTGAGGTGGTAGAAATGCTTACTTGGGTTAAAGAAGGGAGCTAAGCTAAGGAAGTGCCAACCAGGGACCAAGATTTGGCTGAGGCAGTTTTCGAATCTTTTACTAAAATGAGGACTAAGTAATTTTTTTTATTTTTTTGTATTGACCTTTCGTAGCTGTACTCTTTTTTCTTTAACGTCATGGTTTTCTCAAAATTGAGTTTTTACATGAGGCAGAGTTTTAATGACAAAGCGTGTCGTAATATCAAAATCAATAAAGGTCATGCGCAATTTTTCTCTATATCTATGTAGAAATTATCAATTGCATAACTATGTATGTTCTTCTATTTTTGCTTGTTTAACATATAAAAATTTCCTCCTCTAATATTATCAAAATACCTCATTTTTTTACTCATTTACATAATGTTTTTACATTTTTTTCATATTTTTTTTACCATCCTCTAATTTTTTAAATTTTTTTAAGTCTGCTTTTTTTTTCTTTTTTACTCATTCTCATCTCAGACCGTTGATCAGTCGGTCGGGATCGGCGCAGGCGGGAGGCGGGCGGACGGGCGGAGGGCGGCTCGGGGGCGTGGGGGGGCGGCGGGGAGGGCGAGGCGCGGGGAGGCGGGGGAGGGGGCCGGCGGCGGGACGCTGGCCGGGGAGGCGGGGGTCGGCGTCGGAGGGGGCGGAGGAGGCGAGGCGGCGGACGAGCGGGAGGGCCGAGAGCCGAGGCGGCGGAGAGGAGACGAGGCCGCGAGGCGCCAGGGCGGGCGGCGGCGGACGGCGGGGAGGCGGCGCCCGGCGGAGGGGGCGGAGGAGGCCGGGCGGGGGACGAGGGGAGGAGCGAGGAGGCGAGGGCGGCGGGCGGCGGAGGGGCGGCGCAAGCGGATAGGAGGGAGGCCGGGGCGAGGCGCGCGCGCGGGAGGGGCGGCGGAGGGGCGAGGAGCCGACGAGGCGAGGAGCGAGGAGGCCGAGAGATGCGGCAGCGGCGGAGGGGGCGGCGCGGCATCGGGGGGAGGCGGCGGCAGGCGACGGAGGCCGGACGCGCGGGAGCGGCGGCGGAGGGGGCGGACGAGGCGAGGCCGGGATGAGCGGAGCAGCCGAGGAGGCGGGGAGGCGGCGCGAGGCGCGCAGTCGGCGGAGCCGGGAGCCGGACGCGCGGCAGCGTCGGCGACCGACCACCCGCACGGTGGGTCTGCCGACGGGCCGTGCCGGCACGGCACGACCCGACCCGGCGTGCCGTGCCTGGGCCGAGGGTGGAGGCACGCGGGCCGGCACGGCACGGCCCGCTACAGGAACGCGTGCCTACACGGGCGTGCCGTAGCGGCGTGCCGGACCGTGCCTCGGTCCGTGCCGGCCCGGTCCGACCCGTTTGGCCACCATATACACAATGGCATTCCGCGGTGGTCGCGAGGTGGGCACAGTCGGCGGTCGAATATGCGGCCATGCCGTCTCTCCGGTTCTCCCTTGGTCAGCGAGGCAACTATGAAAGTCAGCGAGCTGGACACATTGCCCCCTATGCAGATCGGCCAGGTGAGCACAATGTTTCCCCAGCTGGTTGGCGATGTGTTCAAGGCGTCTTCCACAGCAATCGTCGAGGCAGTTAAGGCAGCTTCGGAGGGCAGCAAGGCCACGGTGACTCCAACAGTGAGTCCTATTATTATTTTGTTGGTGACTTTGTGAGAATTATATGGACAAAAGGGTTTGTTTTTTTTCTTTGATCTGTTGCAGGGGAATGTAGCTATGGTTATAAGATTTTGTTTTTTTCTTTGATTTGTAAGGGGGAATGGAGCATGCCGCTTGTGAGAAATAGTAGATAGTGAAAGAAGTATGTATATTTTTCTGATCTGTTCATGGGGAATGGAGTTTTGGGAGTTTTTGATAGCTAATAGGCCGCAGATTTTTATTCTCCAATCTGTTACAGGAAGAATGGACTTAGTAGAGGGGATGGTGCTTTAGTTTGTGATAGGGAATGTAATATTTGTCATTCTTAGTTTTGTGAATGCTGCCTTGACATAGTTTTGTTTGTTTTGTCAGCTACTTAGTTTTGTTTACTACCAATAGTACCTAGTTTCTTATGTTTGTATGCTACTAACATTACAAACAATACTTACTTTTGTTTTCTTTGTTTGCTACTAAAAGCGCACACGATTTAGTTTTGGTGGCCTTACTTGCATTACCTATTTTTTTTAGTTTTGTTAGCGTTATCTAACGGTACAAGGTTTGTTAGATTTTGTTAGTTATGAGTCATTTGCTATCATAGCTTAGTTTTTTTAGTTTCATAATTAACTAAGCTATTGGAGAATTTGTTTTCTGTTCACTGAAAATTACTAGGTTCATGTTTCTCCTTAGTTTGTTTACTACCAATAGTACCTAGTTTCTTATGTTTGTATGCTACTAACATTACAAACAATACTTACTTTTGTTTTCTTTGTTTGCTACTAAAAGCGCACACGATTTAGTTTTGGTGGCCTTACTTGCATTACCTATTTTTTTAGTTTTGTTAGCGCTACTAACGGTACAAGGTTTTGTTAGATTTGTTAGTTAGTGAGTCATTTACTATCATAGCTTAGTTTTGATAATTTCATAATTAACTAAGCTATTGGAAAATTTGTTTTCTGTTCACTGAAAATTACCAGGTTCATGTTTCTCCTCAGTTGTTTCCCTCATGGCAGGAGCACTTGTGTGTCACAATCGTGGGGATGCATTAGCTTGTTGCCCATAAGTAGTTGCAGCTATAGTTTTTACCAAGGCACATTTTGCAAGCTCATGGTTATTTTAAGGAGCCAAGTTAGAATTCTACGTTCTGTTTCCAATTTTTACCCTTCATACATTCATACCCTTTCGTGTTATATTTCAGCGGAATTCTTTCTTTTCACTACTTTGTTATTCACCTCATTCTATATATGTAAAATGCATTTTTGATTTGAAAGTAGTAGTCAGATAGTCTTGTACCAGGATCCCATGAGCTACCAGTATCGCTGAAAAACATTACGATTCTGTTTTATTGGGTGTAGACAAACGCGGTCTATTTTTCTTGATGTGTCTTTTTCTTGGGGGACCAGGTGAGGTCATTATTTTTGTCTAGCACTATACTATACCAAATGTGTAAAATTGTCTACTCATCTTTTGATAAATTAGTTTTTTTTTTCTTAGTTTTGTCTGTATTAAGCATGATTATTATTTTAGCACATTTCTGTCAAATAGAGGTTAGTTTTCACTTAGATATTAGTTTTTTGTTAGCACTAAGTATGATTAGTTTAAGTTTCACTAAATTTTCTGTCAAAATTTCACCTAGCAGTATAAACGTTAGGTAGTAGAAAGTCTTAGTTTTGTAATTTGTCAAAAATTCAGCTAACATGTATAAGTATCTGCTACGAGTACTTAGTACTAGTTTGTTAGCAGCGAGAAGTACATATTTTTGTTTTCTCTTCATTACAAGTTCTTAGTTTTGTCTTCTGTCAAAATTTCACCTAGCAGGTATATGGTAAGTTTTGTTCTATCAAGTTAATTGGTTGTGTCTTTTATTATCTAGGTTACATATTTTTTGGTGATGGTCAACTAAGTAGGTCATGATGATTCTGACCTTGTTAGGTTGGAATTATCTAGAAAAATATAGGCTAATAATACTTTTTAACTTATAAACAACTAGTAAATATTACAGGTACTAATAACACTTACTGTTGCTGACAACTGCATTAGTTTTGTTAGCATTGAGCATAGAATCATGCTATGATATACTATTATATGCATGATTTCTGTCAAATACAGGTTATTTTTGTTAGCACTGAGCATGTGCAACTCTGTTAGCAAATTATAGCCTATAGATGTTAGTTTTTTCAGCATTGAGTATGATTAGTTATGTTTTCAAATTTCTTCATTACAAAAGCAGAGCAGCGCAATGGGACTTTAAATTTCAATCATGTGGCATAAATTTCAGCTAAAAGGTATTCGGTTAGGTACTTGAAATTGTTAGTTTAGTCATGTACTTGAAGAATTTAGGTTTGTTAGTACTACCTACACATATACTGAGCATGATTTTTGGTTTTTGTTTTCTCTAGTAGTAGATAATTTTTTTGGAAGGAAAATGCTAACGCAATCCTTAGTTTTTTTTATCACTGATTTTTGGTGGCTTCATTGGCTCCTAAATTCCATAGCGTTTTGGTTTCCTTTTCTAGTGATGCTGAGATCTCTGCAGTATTTTTTTTGTGCTAGCTTATGTGATGTCATGATTTGGTTGGTGGATCCTAACAACAAGTGCTCTATAATGCAGTGGTCAGCTAATTCAACTAGATCGAGTCTAAAAGAGTGATTTGTTTTTCTAGGCCTGAATTTTTGACCATCTTATCACTAGTTTCAGTCTGGGAGCAATTTTTTGGCAAAATTGACTAAGCAATTTTTGGCATTACCTCTCAGGTTTGCTCTTTCGGCTTTGGTGGGTTTGTACATTGCTTTTTAATCACTGGCTTTTATGTATAATAGTTCAGAATATAGACTAAATCGCTATGACTAAGTCAATAGCCTTTTGTACTCATGTTGAACTGGAACGTGTTGCTGGGCTTTTCACAAGTGTACTGATGGACCTTTTCTTTTGCTGAACTGGAATTTGTTGCTGGACTTTTCAGCAGAACTGATGCACTCGAGGGTAGGGATGAAAACGGAGTGGATAGTTTCTGTCCGATCCGAAGAAAAACGAATACGGATACAGTTCGGATTGGATAATCTAGATACGGATATTTTTTTTCGGATACGGATACAAATACGGTATCGTAGTTTTCGATGAATACGAATACGAAGCCGGATATCCGAAGATTATTATATGTGGATATCCGCGATATATGCATGTTTCAGGTTTCGGATACAGAAACCAGAACGGTGCCGCCGCCTCCCAACTCTTGACTCCCGCATCGGTGTCGCGTCGCCCGCCGCCGCCACTCGTCGTCGCCTGCCGGTCGGCTGCTAGTCGCGCGCTGCGCCACCGCTGAGGAGGAAGGGAGCATCGGCACCGACGTCCGAGGCTCCCTATCCGGTGCCCAGGTGCCCAGCTGAGCAGGGTCATCGGCGCACGGGCGCAAGGCGTAGGTTGGCTACCGGTGACGCATCGCTGTCTTGACTCCCGCATCGTGCATCGATGCTGCGCCGCCCATCGCCGCCTCTTGACTCGGCCGTCACTCATCGCGGCCTGCCGGTTGGCCACCGGTCGCGTGCCGCGCCGCCGCCAAGGAGCAAGGAAGTATCGACACCGGCAACTGGATCCCTTCCATCTCTCTCTCTACCTATCTCTCTCTACCTGTCTCTACCTGAGTACTCCAGATCGACATATATATAAACAGAGAGAACGACCCTAGCCGTCAGCCTATTTGTCTCTACGAACAGTTTGAGTGGTTTCTTGTTCCGATAAATATTTGTTTCCGTATTCGTATTCGATCCTATTCGAATCATATTTGTATTCGAAATGATTCGTATTTGTTTCTGTATCCGAGTTATTCGTATCCGACTAAAAATATAAAAATGAATACGGTACAAGCATTATTCGTCCGTATTCGCTCCGTTTTCATCTCGCTCCGTACATATACTAAAATATTGACCCAATATATAGTAGGCATCTACCATCTGGTAATGCTCGTCCAAATTCAATATATGCAAAGAGAAATAAAATAAACAAATACAGTGATAAATAGTACTAACATGTGAATTTGTGTTTGTTTAAAGGGAAACTAGAGAACCTATACCATTTCAACGGTATAGACCTGATATCCATGTATATCAAGCCTGATACCTAAGTTTCATGCTTATATCATTTCTTAGTATATGTACGCATCAAATTTATTGTTGTATGTTTAGGGAGTGATTTATGTTGTAATTTTTTTTCATAAATTTTTGTGATTATTTAGATGACATGTAAGAGACACCCAGCCGATTTCTTATATTTTTGTGGGTTGTATAATCACTCAAATAATATTATTATCAAGTACCTTTAGGGATAAGGATTTATCCCAGCAAGATATGTAGTTCTTGAGGAATGCAAAAAAACTGATTACTTCTTTTTGGTATTTTAGACTAAAACTTTTGTTTCTCGATGCTCAATCAAAACCTCTTCTTTTTAAGACGGGATCTTTCTCCGGATTTTCGTATTCGTTCTCTAATTTTTTTTAAAGTGCCGTATTTAGAGGGTATACTCGAATTACAAAATAAACTTTCGCAGTTCGCTAACCACTCAGAAAAAACTACCACGCGTGGAAAATGAAATTAGGATATTTCTCCGTTAGCTACGACTACGACCTTATCACTGGCAGCGGCCGCTCGTATCACCTTCTCGAAGCTCTCGTCCTCCACCGATGTCGGCCACCGCGCCGGCCCCGATCCCCATCACCACCATCTCCGAGCTGAGGCAGCACCACTCGCAGCTCGTCCGCCTCGGCCTCGCCTCCCACCCCGCCCACGCGCGCCGCCTCTTCGCCTTCCTCGCCCGCGACCCCGCCCACCTCCCCTACGCCGCGCGCCTCCTCGCCCACCACCCGGACCCGCGCCCGGCGCTCCTCAACCCGCTCTTCGCCACCCTTCCGCCGCGCGCCGCCGCCGCGCTCCTCGCCCTCATGCTATCCCTGCCCTGGCCCCCGACCACTTCACCTTCCCGCGCCCCTCCCCGCGGCGCCGCTCCGCTCGCCGCCCAGCTCCACGCGCTCCTCCTCAAGCTCAACTACCACTCACACACCCAGTCCCTCAACGCGCTCCTCGCCGCCTACCTCGCCGGCGCCCGCCACGACCTCGCCTCCCTCCTCTTCCGCACCAGCTCATGCGGTGCGCTCGACGTCGTGTCGTGGACAACGATGGTGAGTGGGCTGTGCAGGCTCGGCCTCGTGGACGACGCGCGGGAGGTGTTCGATGGGATGCCCGAGAGGAACCTGGTGTCCTGGAACTCCATGATCACGGGCTACGTCAAGACCGGGCGGTTCTTGCACGCACTTGAGTTGTTCGACGAAATGCGGGCGCTGGGAGTGGAGGGGAACGGATTCGTCGCGACGAGTGCGTTGGTGGCGTGCACGGGGGATTGCGCGCTGGCACGCGGGAGGGAGGTGCACAGGTGGGTGGAGCAGAGCGGGATCGAGATGGACGACAAGCTGGCGACGGCGGTGGTCGACATGTACTGCAAGTGCGGGTGTGTCGACGAGGCATGGCGCGTGTTCGACTCGCTGCCGACGTGGGGCCTCACGACTTGGAACTGCATGATCGGCGGGTTCGCCGTGCACGGGAGGTGCGACGACGCGCTCGCGCTGTTCCGCCAGATGGAGACGGCGGGCGTGGCGCCGGATGACGTCACGCTGCTGAACGTGCTCACGGCGTGCGCGCACGCCGGCGAGGTCAGCGAAGGCCGCCGCTACTTCGACCACATCGTTGAGAGCCACGGCATTGAGCCCAAGACGGAGCACTACGGCTGCATGGTCGACCTGTTCGGGAGAGCAGGGCAGCTGGATGAAGCCAAGAAGGTGATCGACGAAATGCCAATGGAGCCGGACCTCACCGTCCTCGGCGCGCTCCTCGGGGCATGCAAGATTCACGGCGACATCAACCTCGGCGAGGCGATAGGGTGGCGCGTCATAGACCTCGACCCCCACAACAGCGGCCGCTACGTGCTCCTAGCCAACCTGTTCGCCGGCGCAGGCCGGTGGGACGACGTGGCCAAGGTCCGGCAGCTGATGGACGAGCGGAACGTGAGCAAGGAGGCCGGGCGGTCGCTGATCGAGTTCGACGGCGAGGCCTGTGAGTTCCGGTGCGGGAGCCTGTGCCACCCTTTGTCGTCGGAGATCTACGCCATGGCCGTGGACATGGTGAGAAGGATCAAGGCCGAGGGGTACGTGGCGGACACGGGGGAGGCGCTGCACGACCTCACCGAGGAAGACAAGGTGACGCCGCTGCTGTACCACAGCGAGAAGCTGGCGATAGCCTTCGGGCTGCTGCGCGCGAGGCCACGCGAGACGCTCCGGATCACCAAGAATTTGCGGGTATGTAGGGATTGCCACGAGGCTACCAAGTATATATCTCGCGTTTTTGAGCGGGAGATCGTGGTTAGGGACAGGAATCGGTTCCATCATTTCAAGGATGGGATGTGTTCGTGTAAAGATTACTGGTAAAACACCAGCGCAATTGATCGAATTCTCAATTTAACTAGAATTGATGCCATTCAAAGGTTCAGGAAATAGCACAAAATTCATAACTACGTTTCTGAAGGAGACAAAATGACGTGAGGCCAATAAACCCGTGAACCTATCGATTGACCCTAAGCACACGAGACGGAATGTAATTTCTCCCTTCAGCATCTTCAACCTTCTCCGTACGGCTGGTAACCTTTGATTTAACAATCTCTTAAGCTATTTTTGCCCTTGAGAAGTCTATCTCCGGGTGCTGTGATGAAAAAGTTCAGTCACATAACTGAAGTGTAATAGAAGGTTAATGAACTAATACGTAAAGTTGGACTATCGTGCTGCTGACTTACCTCTGCCATGAATTTCTTGAGCATTTCTTGCTTCTGCATTTCATCACTTGTTGGAAGACCCATCTGCTTCTGGCGTTGATCAAACTACACAATACAGAGAAAATTTAGCTCACCAGATAATATCAGCTTTGTTTGACTGGAAAGTTCTTTTCTCAGATTGTATGAATCAGGTATTGCTCATCTTACCATCATCTTCTCCACAGTTTGTCGAGTCTCTGGATCCAAATCAGAGAGTTTGCTGTTCTCTGGTTCCACCTTTTGTGTATCAACTTCAGGATCACCCTTTATGACAGATTTCCACCACTCCATTTGGTTTTTCTTTGTCAGCAGAATGGACAGCGATTTTCCATCCTCTGAAGACATTATCAGAATGAAATAATTTTTTTGTCATGAAGGGACTTAAAAGGTGAGAGTACTCTAAAAGGTCACTCTTCATAAAAAAGGAAAGGATTGTAACATTTACCTATGCTCCAGAAGCAGTCATCAACTTTAACTGGTTTGAAAAGCTCACCCTGTCAAGGAAGAAACCACAGTTAAAACACTATATACTCAGCTTCGGAGAATATGTGTTTTTTTACAAACAAATGCTTACACAAGCAAAATCATCATCAGTAGTAGTTGCTACTTACATCAATGATAGGAGGCTGGCCCTTCAACCCAACCTTCAGATGGTCCTTCTTAATATCGCAGACAACAAACCTTGACTTCGTCCCTTGAGGTACAGGTACGGTGATATTAACCTCTGGCAATTGCTGAGTCCATGTGTACTTCTCCAAATCAAGACCATTGCCAGCATTTGGTTCTGTTTAATAAATAAAACAGGACCATATTAGATACAATCAATTGAACAAAACAAGTAGTAAAACGAAATTGAAATGCAAATGAACAACACTGGGGCAACTTAATTTCCCCAAGAGGCAAATGAAAGGACTACTACAAATAAGATTGCATGATTAGCAAATTAAGTTAATTTTTTTCTTGCGATATGCATAGTGCAAAACCAAGTGTCTGCAAGCCCCATCAAAACAGCAAATCAAAGTAAAATTTATACAGATTGAAATTGGCCTTCGAATCTAACAGAAACAGTTCTAGATCAATTTGACAGATCTCAATGGAAATTTACTTACAGATGTAGGTGAATGATGAATAAATGAAATTTATCCTAATTCCTAACCAGCCTTAAATAAAATACTATGCACTAGTGTTGTTTTACATAGACTTGCATCATCAACAAACAGAATTTCAGTGTGTATTATACTATTAGACCATAGCTAAGCAGCAAATCCAACTTCCAAGTACGAAGTATTCAAAGGCATCTCATATTTTAGCCACATAGGCACTAACGAGAACTATTCTATTTAGAGTCCCAAACTCCAAAAATAGGAACAAAGAATCCAACATAAATCAGGTTTAGCCTAATTTATGATTCTAGCAGTCGACTCATCAACTGAACAGAGCTTCTCCACATCATTGATGCCAACTCCATTGCATCAACCTGATGGCAATAAGTACCGACATATTGATCAGACAAACCTAACCAAGAGCTCTTCATCCGATGATTTATGTCTATTTCTAACCTTAACCAGATGACAATAAATACCGACATATTGATCAGACAAACCAAATTGAATACAGCCTACCACAGACAACAAAGGCACCAGAGTACCAGACCACGCATTGGTATTGCGGAAATATAAGATCCCTAAATCCCTGACAAGAAAAATCGCCCATATCTAAAGCACATTTAGCATCCAAACCCTAAAATGAGCAGCAATAACAATTGAAGGGGCATGGAAACAGAGTACTTACTCCTCACGTTGCCCTCCTCCTTGTCCACCTCCATGCTATCCTTCCCCGTCGAGCTCTCTGGCACCCGCTCTTCCGTCACCACCGAGCTCTCCGGCTTCACCTCCGCGGGCGCCTTCGCCTTCCTCTCCGCCTCCTCAGCCTTTCTCTTGGCCTCCCTCGCCTTCCCCTCTTCCGCCTCCACCTGCGCCCTAGCCGCCGACGCCATCGCGGTGACCTTGCTCACCCCGGAGGGGTCCCGGAACAGGTCGGACCGCCTCCTCGCGACGTCGATTGCCGCCTGGAGGAAGGGGATCCCGCCGCCCTTCCGCTCCAGCACCGCCGCGAGGACCTCCTCGTCGCCGCCCGCCGCAGCCGCCGCCGGCTGCTGCCGAGGCGAAGCCTCGTCCTCCTGGAAGTCGGAGATGATCGCCATGTGCCGCCGCCGCTCTAGGGTTTTCGAGAACCAACACGCTCGCGAGCGCACGCTTGGGATCTCAGATTCACGAGGGTTTTCGACAAAGAGGAAGCTTGGGGCTTTGGACTTGGGTTATAAAAGAAGGCCGAGACGAGGAGTTGTACTGTTGGAGTTCGATGATGTTGCGGCCAAAGGCCCGCTTCGGTCTAGAAATTTCCGGATTTGTGTGGGGTTCGGCTGCTCAGGGTGAGGCCTGGAGTGGATGACAGGTGGGACCAGTGATTACAGATAGGACTGGATTTGCCTGTTTCCTTGTAATTCGAAGTCCAAATTTTACTCGAATTTGTATTTCACCATGCAATGCAAATAGGACTGGATTTCTCTGTTGCAAAGCAATTCATAGACCAAATTCTAGTTGAATTTATATTTAACATGCAAGTTTTGGTATTTGAACCTGAAACGGTAACTTTTTCTGGTACATCAAATTTATTAGAGTTTATGTCAAATATATATACGAACTCGGTTACAAATCTCTACTATTATAAAAATTAAGAAAGTTTTTGTTCGTATGCCTGCCTCGTCGCTCGTGTGCCTATGTCGCTCGAGCATCGTTCTGATTTGGCCATCCAGTCTAAGATCCTGGCCTATACCATTCCTATCAGACAACTCCACAAATTTAGCCCAAGAACTTACCCACAACCTACCAGAAAAACTCAAATTAGCACCGAAACCCTCAAATTCCCTAAAAGCAAGTAGAATTGCTCCCATCCGCACCAAAATCAGAGATAGCACCTGAAAGGAAGTCCCTTAGCCACCATTCCAAGAGACCTAGCAAACCAAACCATCACCACCACCAACCAACCAAATCTAAGATGCCCAAATGGGGAGACAGTGCATGGGCATGGGCATGGGCAGGGCGATACCTAGACAAGCCAGGGCGCCCGATATGGGAGCACAGTTATGCCGGGTTCCAGTGGCGGTAAGCGTGAGGCCGCCGCAGACAGGAACAACCAAGCACGAAGGTCAGGGCTCTGCAAAACGCCGTCTTCCTTCGCTGACTCATGGAGGCCGCCGCTGTCTTCCTCTGCCTGCCCATGGAGGGCGCCTACCACCTTTCTCTGTTGGGGATATAGAGAGATAGATAGAGGGAAGGGGAAAGAAGAGAGGAGCAGATGTGGTAGCAATGACATGTGGGTCCCGCTGATTTTTTATTTTTATTTTTGTTGACTAGACTTTCACGGGTGTCACCACTGTGATGAAACCGCAAGAGTCAGGAGTGCCTATTATGGGATGCGTTACGATTGTCGTACATGTGTATGCCATTAAACTATAGCACGTTGAGAAAGGAAAAAAATGAATATTCCTCTTATCGTTTGGACTTTATTGTAGGGCCAGTAAAATTAAAATTGCTCTCACTCGTTGCGTAGCATGGGTATTTTGCTAGTAAGACTAAGAGTCTAGGAGTTGTAATAAGTGTTAGGTAGAGTTAGAGTCAAACTCTGTCCTAACCTCTTGCTTAAATAGAGAGGCACCATCGGTTGTAACTGCATGGCAATTGTAGCATATGTATAGGTATGGCTGTAATTATGCTGGATCAGAGAAGAGCACCCGTAATCAGTGTTTTGAAGATGTAGGCTACGGCTGAACACCGTTACTGAATATCAAGCCTTGGTATCGTCATCGCGTTTGAATCTTCCATTGCGTTTCTTCTGCGTTCAGTTATCGATGGTATATCGGTACCGATTTTATAACAAAATTCACTATTAACTCCCTTTGTCCAACAATATAAAGATATATGTAGTTTGAAATTTGCTCTAGATATAAGGACATTTCCATCTATTTAATTATCTTAACCAATCACGATTAATTCTTTTTAATTTCCTTACCTTCTTATCAGTTTCAATCATAGCTATTCTCTACATCATTCTTAATCTCTTTTAAGAAAACTCCACATGTTTTTATTTCATTGGACTATGGGAGTACAATACTAATACATAAGTAGTACCTAGGATTATAGAAATTGAAAAATAATTTAGAAAACGGTGTTGGATATTATGAATCAATATTCAAAAGGAAATTAGTGTTAACAGGATGGTTTTATCTTTCTTACTTTAGAACACAAAAATTTTACAGAAATATCACGACATTAGTTCAATTTCTATCAAATTCGTCGTATCGCTACTCGTCAAACGGACCATTTCGTTTCTCGTCTCCTTCAGCAAGAGGCACCCAGAACTTGGGCTACCTAGTACACTACCAACACCAATACATACATGATCCGGAAGGGCTCGGCGCGTCTGAGCCCGCGCGCGCTGAGGCAAATCCACGGCAAGCTGGTCGTCGGAGGCATCGCCACCGCGCGGCTCCAGCCTCTGCGGGAGCTCCTGCTCTCGTGCGTCGCCTCGTTCCACGGCACCATGGACTACGCCAGCAAGCTGTTCGACGGAATACCCCACCCGGACCTCTTCATGCACAATGCCATGGTGCGCGGGTATGCGCACGCCGGCGAGCCCGCAGCCGCCTTCGCGGTGTACAGGCGGATGATGGAGGCCGCCCGCCTGCGGCCCGATGTGTTCACGTTCTGCTACCTGCTGCGGGCGTGCGCCGGCCTGCAGGGTTCTTGCGCCGGGAGTCCGGTCCATGGCGCGGTCGTGAAGCTAGGATTCTTGAAGGACGCGTACGTGAGGAATGCGCTCATCAACATGCTTGCCAAGTGCGGGGATTTGAGGGCCGCCTGCGTGCTCCTTGATGAGGTCGGTGAGGGGGATGTTGTGGCGTGGTCGGCTGTCATTTCGGGGCATGCGGCGAGAGGTGACGTAGATGCTGCACGGAAGATGTTTGATGAATGTCGGCACAAGGACATAGTTTGTTGGAATGTGATGTTGAGCGCGTATGCAAAACATGGAGAGATGGAGAAGGCGAGGGAGCTGTTTGACAGTGCGCCTAAAAAGGATGTGGTTTCATGGAACACCATTATCACAGGGTATGCTGTGCGAGGGAAGCTGAAACATGCTTTGGAGGTGTTCGATCAGATGAGGACATCGGGGTGGACGCCTGATGAGGCAACCATTGTTAGCTTGTTGTCATGCTGTGCGAACACTGGGTCGCTTGATGCAGGGAGGATGATACATCAATTTCACTTGGAATGGAGGCCATGGATAAGCATTATTGTTGGAAATGCACTGGTATCAATGTATGCAAAGTGTGGGGATTTGCATACTGCTATCGAAGTCTTTAACACGATGAAGGAGAGAGATGTTTGGACATGGAACTCAGTCATAGGAGGACTGGCCTTCCATGGACAAGCAGAAAAATCTGTCCAGTTCTTCAAGAAAATGCTTGAAAAGAGAATACGCCCAAATGAGATTTCTTTCCTATGTGTACTTGGTGCATGCAGCCATGCTGGATTAGTTGAAGATGGCCCGAAATTTTTCTATCTGATGAAAGACGGGTATGGAATCGAGCCTAATGCAAGGCACTATAATTCCATGGTGGACATGCTTGGGCGTGCAGGCTTACTAGATGAAGCATTTGCGATTGCGAGCAACATGAGGTGTGAATCAAGTGCAGTCATATGGAGGACATTGCTTGGGGCCTGCAGAACCCATGGGAATATGACCCTGGGCAAGCTTGCCAGGGAGAAGCTTCTAAACATGAATGAAGATGCAAGTGGCGACTATGTGCTGCTATCTGGAATTTCCGCGTCATCTGGTGAATGGTTGGGGGTGGAGACACAGCGCTGGTCAATGGATAGAAAAGGGATAAGAAAAGTTGCTGGCTATGCTCAAATTGACCATAAACCTGCTGTTTTTTCTGCACCGTGATTAATGTATATTATACAATGGACTTAAATACGAATAGTAGAGGTTGGGTCCTGGATAGTTGATCAATCATATTCAAAACCGCGGAACATGGTATCACCAGCAATCAGCATGAATGAAGATGTGGGTGGCAACTATGTGGTGCCCTCTGGTATTTATGCATCATCCAGTGAATGATTAGAGGTGGAGACAGAGCGGGGATCAATGGATAGAAGAGGAATAAGGAAAAAGAGAAATATCTGGCTATTCTCAGGTTGACCATGAAACTGCTGGTCTTTCTGCACTGTGATTAGGGTTATAACATACAATGAAATTGTAGATGAAAAGTGGGCAATGCTCCAGAATCCAGATTGATTGAGAGAAAGTAGTGTCTTAATGACTTAATTCCTGATACCGTGGATGATCAAGCATATTCAAACTGTTAAATCATGTTCTCACCAGCGTGGCAGCACATAGCACTATCACTGCCACTTAGCAGGTATGGATTTAACCATTTAATGGTACTTGTTATTTTGGTCGATTTGACTGCAATCCAGTAACAAGTGTGAACATAAATACAACAACATTCAATCCATGTCATCACATTTATATTCATTTTCTGTAGGTTTCGTATATGAAGTACACAGTCAAGGGGATACATAAGATGGCAGAGGTTGATAGAAAGAGGCAAAAAGGCACACGGATTATTACATAGGCAAGAAAGTGCAAGAGCCACACCATGATATGATACTTCACACTGCAGAAAAGCAAACAATTGGCAATTTGGTCTATCGCCTGGCCAATGCAATAGCGGAGAGGAATATGAGCAGCACCAGCACAACCATGGTTGCAAATGAGCCAATCAGGGAGCCAGAGATGCGCTCACAGAAGGAGTCAAACTGCTGGCAAATAGCAAGCCAATTTGCTCTGACGTTTCCCTTGTGTGCTAAGTACACAATAGCTGCAGCAGCAGATGCTCCTGCGGTCACCAGAGCTAGCATTGCCTTCAAAAGATTCAGAGGTAAGTTAGCCATCTATTTAATTACCTGCTGATGCTATTCATTCTTTAACATACTGTTAGTAACTGTCACTCTTTTATTCAGGATGAAAGAATAAAGTAAGTGTTTCAACACTGATATGCAGTAAACTGGAGAAAGTGATAATCTCACCGCATCAAAGAAGATCAAGATGAGCCTGCTATATTTAGCCCTGCTCCTAATGACGTGCACAATTGACAATGGGAGTGAAAGGATGAGATAGGCACAAACAATAGAGTTTGCCACAACAAAAAACCTGCCAACAAAAGATTGCAAAGGTTGAATCATCAGATGCCCTAATATTATGTGAAAAGTAATGCTATCAACTATTGAGGAGGCTTCTGCAAGTACGTGAGAGTCGGGAGATCATTGTACTGAGCCTTGAACCGGATGAACTGAGTGAAGAAAGGCAGTGTCTGGTTGGTGGTGCCCATGGCAATGGCACTTGCAAGGGCGCCAATGATTGCGACAAAGCGAAGTATGACATCAAGTATGGACACTCCTTTACTGACCCCCTTGCTCAGGGGTGCCTTTGAGGAGGTCTCACCATGCTCCACAGACTCTTTCATTGTGAGATTCTACAGCTCTTGAGAGCCTGTGAAACTCAATTGCTCAAGAGGTTTGAATAAAACTATTCCACATTTCTCACATATATATACATGGTAATCTGCAGGAAATGCGTATGGATTAGGTAGGTCTGTTGATGCCAGAGCAGGTGGACCGTACAGGATGTGTGTTCGTACGTACCTCCAGGTGCATTTCGGTTGATAACTACTCCAATTGCTCCATGTAGACCAATTGCATTGTTTCATGCAGGGTTTGTGGCTCTTTACACCAGTGGACCACCGGAGTTCCACTGTCATGGCACTGGCTTGTGTCATGGCTATGCGTCTTATTATGCAGGAGGCTTCAACTGAACGTTCGTTAGCTCGTTCCAACTCCAAAAGCGTTGATACACACTGTTGCGAGTCATTTCATAAGATGCAGGGATATCTGCTATTCTGTCTGGAACTCCTGTTGCGTGCTGTATGCTGAAGTAGGTTAAGTTGGTGTAACTCTTCGTGCCACTGTCAACTCGAAGAACCATACTGTATCAGCTATGATGCATAGCTATCAGTACCCTTTTGAGTAGTTGCACATTTGCACAACTTTTATGGGCCCATTTGACGGTTGACCATGATGCTGTGGTACAATAGAAAAGCCCAGGAAGGACTACTAAAGGCCCTGTTCGCTTGTGAGGTTACGTGGAATTTTTTTTATTTTTATATTTATTTAATAAAATATTTACAAAACTATATTTTCATTTCAAAAATTTACAAAAATATACTCCCGCCGCCCTTTGGGAGGGCGATATCTCTGAAATCGCCCTCCCAGAGGGCGATATGATGACGTGGCTGACGGCCGTTGGCCGGCGGCCCACGGCCGTCAGCCATTTTGCAGGCGGCCCCCCAGGCCACACAAAAACCGCCCTCTGAGAGGGCGGCAAGGGGGCCGCTTGTAAAAATCCGGTCGGGGGGCCGGCCATTTTACAGGCGGCCCCCTTGCCGCCCTCTCAGAGGGCGGTTTTTTTGGCTTGCAAATGGCCGGCCCGTGCTCTCAAATGTTGGCGCCCGGGACCGTGTCCGAGTCCGCGCCCCGCGCCCGCTGAACTGCTCCCGCGCCCGCGCCCCGCCCCCGGGAACTGCTCCCGCGCCCTGCTCCCGGCCTTCGTCCACGCTCGGCCTGCGACCGTGCCCGGTCCCCTCGCCCGGGCCCTCTCCCGGGGTCAGCGCCCTTGCCCGGGCCCTGTGGCCGGGGGGCCGGCCATTTTGTAGGCGGCCCCCTTGCCGCCCTCTGAGAGGGCGGTTTTTGGCTGGCTGCTGTAAAATGACCGGCCCCTGGCCGGATTTTTACAGGCGGCCCCCTTGCCGCCCTCTCAGAGGGCGGTTTTTATGTGGCCGGGGGGGCCGCCTGCAAAATGGCTGACGGCCGTGGGCCGCCGGCCAACGGCCGTCAGCCACGTCATCATATCGCCCTCTGGGAGGGCGATTTCAGAGATATCGCCCTTCCAAAGGGCGGCAGGAGTATATTTTTGTAAATTTTTGAAATGAAAATGTAGTTTTGTAAATATTTTATTAAATAAATATAAAAATAAAAAAAATTCAGGTTACGTGTGGCACGTAAAACGAGAAATATTATTATCACGTGATTAATTAAGTATTAGCTATTAGAAACTTGAAAAATGAATTTATTTGATTTTTTAAGATACTTTCATATAGAAATTGTAATGCCCTGATTTTTCAGGCCATTAAAAAACTATTTTAATAAAACCCTAATTCCGAAAATTCGATGTTCCTGTGTGTGCTTAAGGAGTAAGTGCCGAGATCTCAATTAATCCTTCCCTTGAAAAACCCAAAATTTCCCAAAAAATCCAAAATCACGACCCAAAAATTTAACTCTCGAATTCGAATTACCCCTGCAAAAACCTCTAGCCATATTCCAACTTGACCTCAAACTCAGTAATTTTTTTTTGAAATTTCCCATCCAAAAATTTCCTTCCAAAACCCTACTTACTATTCCAAAAAAATTGAATTTAGAATTCCCCAAAATTCCTTTCCCTTCCCCCCTTAAAAACCCTTTTAAAAATTCCATCTTATATATATATATATATATATATATATATATATATATATATATATATATATATCAAGATCCTACACATAAAGTCCTTTCTTGGATCCTGGAGTTTTTCTTCCAAGTCCAAATACCAACTTTTGATTTTTTGCATTCAAATTCCCTTTGAAATCGTCCTGAAAACCCCCTAGGAAAAAGAAAAATGAACTGTTCACCGTGGGCCGCCCCTCCTCTCTCCTCAGCCCAGCAGCTACTTGGCCTCCCCTCCTCTCACCTGCGTCGCTGACAGCATGGGCCTGCTTGTCAGCGACCATATCCCCCTCGGGTTTTCCCTACGTGGCCCGCGCCGCGCCCGCGTCACTGTTGGCCTGGGCCCGCGTGACAGTAAGCTCTGCTCCCCCGCGCCGTTGCCACCCTGGGCCCATGCGTCAGTCGTCGTCTTCCTCCCCGCTCTCTCTCGCACGTGCTGCACATGCTCGATGAAATGGCGCCGAGAGAAAAAGAAAAATTCCCTTCCCACAAAATATCTCCCAAGCCCCAAAGTCGTGCCTGACCACGTCGCCTCCGCTGCCCGACTGCCTCGGCCTCCTCGCCGTTCCCCGCCGCTCAAACCCTACCGCCGCACCCTGCCTGCCACCCGCCACGTCGTGTTTCATGCCGCCATGGAGCTCTGTGCCACCGCCATTGCCGCCACTCGGAGCTCCGTGCCACCGCCTCTCTTCCGTGTCCTCTTGCGCCACCACGTCCCTATAAAGCCCTGGCCCTCTCCATTATAGTGGTTGCATCCTCCCTCGCCCCGGCACGCTCAGCCCGAGCTCGAGCACTGCCATCGCTGCCACTCTTACTTTTTTCCCACTTCGGTGAGCACCCCCCCTATCTCCTTCCTTCTTCTTTCTTCTCCTTAGCGCCAAAACCCCATAGTCCCGAAGCCTTGCTGAACCCCGTTGCCGGCGCCCCGCAATTCTGCCACTGCCGCAAGCCATTCTTCCTCCCCGCAGGGCCGTAGCAGAGGAGGTGCAGCGAGTGCGATGGCCTAGGGCCCAACTTACTAAGGGGCCCAGACCCAGGTATATGTATCCCCTATATATGTCTCTTGTGATCTTGTCCAGCCCAACAACAGCCTTGTCACAAGATGCCATCCCATTAGGAATATCAGCACTGGCCTATTAACATAGCGTGGCTGTGTTGCTGCCTGCCTGCTTCACGTTGTGACTTTGCGAGTCGCGGCTCCTCGACTCCTTCCTCGAGAAGCTCGGAACGACGGAACTCAAAGAGACATCGCTGCTCAGGGCCGATGCGGCGACGCCCTCTCGGCTCTTCCCTCTCGGTCTCCAGCGATCAGCGAGCGAGGGGGCTGCCGACCGACTTTGCTGTTGCCGATCAGGACATGATCAAGCGATCGCTCTACAGGTTAGGGTTCTTCTTCTTGTTCTTCTGTTCTTAAATGGGATTCATTGCTCGTTGCTGTGTAAAAAAGTTTGGACACCTAGATGTTGGTTACGGCTATTATTTCTCATATGTTTCCCTCAAAATTTAGGTTTTGCCAAATTTTCCAATGTTACCTAAGAAGCATTTATCTAGTGCTGCGAAAAGGAAAAGAAGAAAACTAGAAGATCAGTTTATTCAATCGCAAAAGGGTGCTATACATAAGTTTTTTTCGAGTCCGAATAGTGTTGTTCCTGATGGTAATCCTAATGAGGTAGAGGAACCTAGTATTGAAGAACATGAGCAGCAACAAGCTAACAATTTAAATGCAGAAGATGATGTTACAGAACCTGAAAATTTACAGCAGCCTTCATCTCAAACTCAAAGCCCAATTGATATGGTGCCACAAGCTTCAAGTGACGATGTCTATGATCCTAGAACTTAGGGAAATCTTGATAATAAGGGACGAGATATCTTAATTGAGAAAGGCCCTGTGAGAGAATTGAATCTGCAGTTCCCTTCAGATGGTAATGATAGACGTTTTTCATATGCTTACTATACTAGGAAGGTAAGCAATAGTGAGGAAATTGATAGAAAATGGTTGGTTTACTCCAAGCATGTCGACAAAGTTTATTGTTTTTGCTGCAAATTATTCAAATCAAATCAAAGCAAAAGTGCGTTAGCAGCAGATGGAATGAGGGATTGGAAACATCTTAGCTTGAGACTGAAGCAACATGAGAACAGTGTGGAGCATATAACTAATATGAATACTTGGAATGAACTGAGGTTGAGATTGAGCCAAAACAAAACAATTGATGATGATTTGCAGCGAGAAATTAGAAAGGAGAAAGAACGTTGGAGGCAAGTTTTAGCAAGAATAGTTGCTGCTGTCAAGTTTCTTGCTAAATATAATTTGGCTTTTCGAGGGACAAATGAGAAACTCTACCTACCTAACAATGGTAACTTCCTGGGCATAGTTGAAATGATGGGTGAGTTTGACCCTGTTATGCAAGAACACATTAGGCGTATTCAGAATAGTGAGGTTCATCATCATTATCTTGGCCCCCAGGTTCAGAATGAGTTAATTTCCCCTCCTGCGGAAGCTGTGAAAAGTTCATTATTAAAGATAATCAAGGATGCCAAATATTTTTCTATGATCTTGGACTGTACCCCAGATGTAAGCCACGAAGAACAAATGACTCTAATTGTGCGTTGTGTCAATATGTCAAGTAATGTTTTAAGAGTAGAGGAGTTTTTTCTGGGTTTCTTGTAGGTAGATGACACATCAGGATTGGGGCTTTTTAATGAATTGATGAGTGCACTGGAATCTCTTGATTTGAATGTTGCTGATGTGAGAGGGCAAGGCTATGACAATGGTTCTAATATGAAGGGGAAGCATCAGGGGGTTCAAAAGCGTTTGCTTGAAATCAATCCAAGAGCATTATATATGCCATGTGCATGTCATAGCTTGAATCTTACTCTTTGTGACATGGCGAAGTCTTGCAGCAAAGCTATTTCCTTCTTTGGTGTTATTCAACGAATTTATGCATTATTTTCACGTTCTACCAAAAGGTGAAAGATTTTGCTTGACAATGTTGAACACTTGACTGTCAAATCCTTGTCTAATACCCATTGGGAAAGTCGAGTAAATAGTGTTTAAGCTATCAGATTCCAAACTCCTCAAATAAGGACAGCTTTGAAAGAAGTAGAGAAGGCTTCTACTGATGACCCAGCAGCAGTAAGTGATGCTCAATCTCTGGTTACTACCCTTGAGAATTTTGAATTTATACTTGGCATGGTTATTTGGCATGATATTTTATTTTCCATAAATATGGTGAGCAAAAAGTTGCAGTCTAAGATTGTGTGCATGGATGCTGCTCTTAAACAAATTGAAGGTTGCATATCATTTTTTGAGAGGTACAGAGATGAGGGCTTCACTGCTAGTATGGATATTGCAAAAACAATTGCATCTGACTTGGGTATAGAACCAAAATTTCCTACAAAACGTCAAAGTAAAAGAAAGAAACATTTTGATGAAACAAATGACCAAGATGAAGAAACACAATCAGCTGTGGAATCTTTCAGAGTTCATTATTTCCTAGTCATGATAGATATTGCAATTACTTCATTGACCACTAGATTTGAGCAGCTGAAGGCATTTGAAAAAGTGTTTGGTTTCTTGTTCAACTCAGAAAATTTGAAGTCCTTGGATGATGATGATCTGCGCAAGTGTTGCACCAATTTTGTACAAAAATTTTCTCATGATAATTCATCCGATGTTGAGATAAATAATTTTTTTTCAGAATTAAAGGTGCTGCAAATGACTTCACCAGATACTTTAATGTCAGCAACTCAGATTCTTGAGTTCGTTATGGCTGCAGATTGCTATCCAAATGTTTCAGTTGCCTATCGAATCCTTTTGACTGTACCTGTGACCATAGCCTCTGCTGAAAGAAGTTTCTCCAAATTAAAATTATTGAAAAACTATCTGAGGTCAACTATGTCACAAGATTGAATGGCTTAGCTATGTGCTGCATTGAGAAGGATATCTTGGACACTATTGATCTCGACACCGTCCTTAACGATTTTGCATCAAAAAAAGCCCGAAGAAGTCTCTTTTCATAATGGGAGTTTGATTTTATTCGGGATTTTGAGGTAATCAAATTAGTGTTATTTTCTTGTTCTTCTAGACATTGTATCCTGGTATTGTCATTGCTTATTAATTAACTCCTATATGTATATATATACCTATATACAATTGCATATTAGCACATATATAATTATATATATGTGTAGCCATAAGGGCCCATTGTCAAGTTCGCCCTAGGGCCTTTGAAAACGTAGAACCGGCCCTGCCTCCCCGCCGCCTCTGGATGCCACCACCGGCCGCCGTCGCGCGTCGTTCGGTCAATCCGAGCCGCCCAAATCACATCCCGTCTTCCCCGCTCTCTCCCGCGGTAGCCCGCCGCCGCTCGCCGGCGCCGCTTGGAGTGCTGAGCGCCGTTGATCTTGCCCCTAGCCGCTCTCACTCTCTCCCAATCTCTCTTTAATAGTGTGGCCCCGCTTCTACCCTCTCTCTATCTCGCTCTCTCTCTGGATCCTCTCTGCCAAGTGGCCCCGTTCCTCCCCTGTTTGACACATGGGCCCCGACTGACATGTGGGCCCAACTACTTAAACACTCCCATCTCACTTACATATGGCCCTTTCCCTTCCAACTCCTATAAGAATGACAAGTAGGCCCTCCTGTCTAGGCCTCTTCTCTCTCCTGCCACTTACACATGGACCCCACTTCTTTAACCTTCCTCTGTCATGACATGTGGGCCATTATGCAAATCCCTCCCTCTCACATTGACATGTGGACCCCACCTCCCATGACTCTCTCCTACTAATGACATATGGGCCCCACCTGTCATACCCCTTACATGTGGGCCACCTTGTTATCTCCTCTCCCTATGTCACTGCCATGTGGGCCCTACATGTTAGCAACCCCCTCTCTCTCTGGCCAAGGGCCCCACTGTCAGCCAAGGAAATATTTTCCCTTGGCATATTCTTTTTCAATTCAAATAACTCCTTTTTATTTCCAAAAAAAATCCTTTAAACTTCAAAAATCCATATCTTTTTATCCGTAACTCCGATCGACCCCGTTCAGGTCTCAAAATTTTTCTAAAATTGAGATCTACCTCATGGAAATATTAGTTATTAATAATAATATTTTATTTCTAGGGTTTTTGTGTGTTTTTCTCTCGTTACGCGTAGTGGACGACGACGAAAATTCTTTCGGACTCGGATTTTCGAAGATTCTGAAGATGAAGAGTGAGGCAAGTCACTCTTTGAACATATTACTTTCAGTTTACAAAATATTTTCGTTTGCCAAACTATATTTTAGTGCACGCTTTAAATTGATTCAGTCTCGGTTCACGCGATGAACTGATGGACCTACCTAGTAGTTGCAATACCCGGTAGGCTTGAAAAACCCTATTCGTTGTCGCTCCACCTCAGTGTTACCTCGGCATCCGTGCTCTATGAGAATGGGTATCAACGGTTTCACACAAATCACATGTGTTGTCGAAATAGGAAAACCAAGGTTTATAAAATCTTTTAACCCGACACGCGGTGTCGGTAAGTTTGCGAAATAAGAATTGTTTTGCGAAAACTCGCGATGCAAAGTGATCGCCCAGGTGGGGATGCTTTATATTCGCATATAAGGACCGATTCCTTGGGGAATTGCACTGACCATAATACAGTGCAACCACACGGGCAGTATGTGTCACGCCCAAAAATTCACCAGAATTTCCAAAGCTAATTTGTGCAATAAATCCTCATCCAGGAATCAGCCGAGGTACACAAATTAACAATTTGATAAACATAGCCAAAACGAAATAACGATAAATACTTACAACAGAGGCACTTAGTCCTCACACAGAAGAAATAGCAGTGGAACGACAACTAGCGTAGCTTTAGCTCCAAGCCACAAGCAACTCAACTGGGGTATAAACCAAACACCAAACTCTCCTCATTGCTAAGTTTCACTTTGATGATTGCAATAATGCAAGACTGAGTACCACCCACCGTACTCAACAAGCCACACTAGGGAATGCAATGTAATGCAATAGGATACCAAAGGAAAGGCATAGTATGGCTTATTTGCGTATAACAGTATTTAAAACATTTACACTTTAAAACCATTAAAACAGTGTAGTTTAATTATTATCAGCATTTAACCAATCTCTAAACAACGCTCCAACGCAGTTTAGGCCTAAAACCATAACCCTCCAAACTGGAGCTATCAAATTTCCACCCTTTATCGTCATCATTAAGCAGTGTGGGATTAATCACAGAAAATATTGCTAGGCTCGTCCTTAACCGTGGGCACGGCTATTCGAATAGTTTTATTCTGGCCAGAGGTGTACCAATTTACCCACAAGACACAACTCCACAACACATTATTGTGCGCCTTAATACCACCACGGTACCTCGGAAAGGAATTGTGACAGGATTATCCATGTAACTCGCACAATAGGAGAGCCTCCCGCGAAACCTCCGGTCTCCGGTAGGGGTGATCAAGTGCCTTCCCGTGAGACGGCTCGATGCCCGAAGCATGGTCGTATTGTCACTGCCATGTATGGACTTATATCAGCCACAACACGCCCTAGTGCCTCCTATTAAACTTGGCACACTTCAAACTCCTGCTATCCCATTCTAGCTTGTGGTTAGCACGAGTGTTGCTTTGCAACAAGTAGTCCGCGAACCGGTCCTTAATTGTCATGAGCACCGCTAGCAACATTCACAACCCTGGTACTCACAACCCACCATTTAGTCAAGTTTTAGTTGGCACCATTAATTAACCAGCTACGACGCAGTGTCGTGGAACTATAGCCTTTAACAATTATAGAATCAGTGGTGAATGAATAGTAATCCCACATCAAATGACGCTACAGTTTCTAGGCATGGCTAAGCAACTCCTAAATAATCTAGCCAGATAAATAATTAAACACCCGGCTAGTCAATATTATTTACCCAGGGTATCAAGGTAGAAATATCAACATCAAAATGGCCATAATTATCAATGGATATTGGATAATAAATAAATACCCATATAATGTCATTCCAAAACATTTCGTGCAATAACTTTAAAATAAAATAATTTTCATAAATGGGATCAACATGCTCAAGGAGATTGTTGTGTGACTTGTCTTGCAATAGAAAACGTCTTCTACAGATCTTCCAAACTCTTCCGCAGACTCCGCGATCTTCCGAATCGGCGATTGTACGTGACTACATGTAAAAGATAATAAATCCTAAGAAATTCTAAATAAACAGTACATAAAAAGTATACAAACAAATAGATTATGATTTTATATGAATTTAGGAAGAAGAACGGGTCGGTTCTGACCTCAGACGGAAAATATATGGTTTTTGGAAGATTGAATTCGGGATAAATCCGAAAAGAATTGGAAAAAAATATTTCCTAGATTTTCAATTAAAAGAATTATTTTGGAAAAGAAACTGACACGTGGGGTCCATCAGTAAATGACTTGGTTCACGGTGGAATTGGTCTACAGACCGAGGGATAGGTGGCTTTGGTGGACTGGCCGAGATGGCAGCACACCTGGTGACACGTGGACAGATGACTAGGCAGTTAGGTCTGAGGTGGCAGGGTTGAGAGTTATGAAAATCCAACGATCTAGATTCAATCCTGAGATATCAACGACTAGGATTGATCTAAGGATATTTGATATAGATTGAAAGGACTAGATTGAATCGGCATTTTTCAACGGCCGAGGACGGTCGAGGTACTGTGTGTGGGACCCAAATGTCATCCACCGGAGAGGGTACCAATGGAGAGGCCCACACGCCGGTGTCAAAGGGCCAGTGGGCCGGTCTGTCAAAGGCTCTAGGCCGGGCCGGCAGGAGCCATGCGCTCATGGCACATCACCAGGGCTAGAGATGTCCAAATGGGCCGTGCCCCGTCGGGCCGGCCCGGGCATGGTGCTACAGTAACCGTGCCGGGCCGGCCCGGGCACGGTTGGCCGTGGGCCGTGCCTGGGCCGGCGGTGCGGCACGGCGGGCTGGCACGGCACGGCCCGTGGACTGTAGCGGGCCGGCACGGCATGGCACGGGGCACGGTCTGGCACGGAGGGCGGCGGCGGAGGCCGCCGCCGCCGTGGCAGGCGTCTGCGGCCGGCGGAGGCCGAGGCAGGCGTTGACAGCCGAGGCCGGGGAGGCGCCCGGGCGCGGAGGCGGCGGCGGAGGGCGCCGGCGGAGGCTGAGGCAGCAGCCGGGAGGAGGCGGGCGTCGGCCGGGAGGAGGTGGCCGGGAGGAGGAGGCGGCGGGAGGAGGCGACCGGGAGGAGGCGGCGGGAGGAGGCGGAGGAGCCGAGGCGGCGGGAGGAAGAGGAGGCGGGAGGAGGCCGAGGAGCCGAGGCGGCAGGAGGAGGTCGAGGAGGCGGCGGGAGGAGGTGGAGGAGCCGAGGAGGCCGGGAGGAGGCCGAAGCGGCGGGTGGAGGCGGAGGAGCCGAGGCGGCGGCGGGAGGCCGAGGCGGCGGGAGGAGAAGCCGAGGAGAGGAGGCCGGGAGGAGGTCGAGGCCGGGTGCGTGCGGGAGGAGGAGGCAGGCGACCGTTGCACTGACATCTGCCCGTTGCGACGCTGATGACCGTTTGCTACAGTGTTCGGCCGCGTTGGCCCAGTAAAAAATTGACACGTGTCCCAACGGTCCGTAATAACGGCTAGATTCAAAATCTAGCCGTTGCATGACAAAAAAATCCGAAAAAATATCAAAAAAATCCGAAAAATTATGAAATTTTTTCCTATAAATAGGGGAACCCCCAGCCACATTTTTGCTCATCCAAACCTCCCAATCTCTCCTCTTGTACTCTATTCTCCTCTCTTTTGCTCTCTTTGCTCAAAATTTTTGATTTAGACAAAATTTTGTCTAAAATTCAAAAATTTCCCACATTCTCATAGGTAATAGCTGGAGCCTCCGGTGCTCCTGCAAGGTAAAAAAATCCTAAATTTTCTTCTTTGTTCGTACTATTTTTTTAATACTAATTTTCTCTATTTATATTGCAGGATGGATCCGAACTACCCGACGTTCCAACTGAGCGACTTCGACCCGAGCTATCTATCGATATCGCAAGGAGACAACTCCGGGTCGGCTCCTACACCGCAAGAACATACGGAGGAAATACATACGGCTTCACAAGGATCCGGAACTGCGAACGGGAGCCTATCAACGGCAACCGGCTCAAAGAGATCAAAAACTTCCTCCGCCTGGCAACATTTTGATGAGATCAAGGAGACCGCCGCGGATGGAAGGGAGGTAACTTACGCGAGATGTAAAATTTGTAAAACTAAACTCTCTAGAAAATCTTCTGGTGGAACAGGGCATTTGAGGCGGCATGCTGAGGCGTGTGCGAAGAAGCAAGGTTACCAGCTAAGACAGCAGCAACTAGTACTCAATCCGGACGGTACGGTACGTTCATGGGACTATGATCCTCAGGTAGCACGAGATTCCCTTACCCGTTTAATTGCTAGACAGGATCTACCCCTAAATTTTGGTGAGTCTCCTGCATTTGAGACTTACATTAAAACTGCTCATAATCCTAGGTTTCAAGGTGTTAGTAGACAAACTACAACCCGGGACTTGGTGAATATTTACAACCAAGGCCGGGATAATATTAAATAATTATTTGCTACTTGCATATTTTCTATTAGTATCACATCTGATATTTGGAGTGGTAGGGCTAAGGAAGACTATATTAGTATAGTTGCTCATTATGTTGATGATGAATAGGAACTACAAAAAAGAGTAATAGCTTTAAAATTAATTGATGTTTCACATAATGCAGAAAATATTGCTGAACGAATTTCTAGAGTTTGTGAGGATTTTGGCATCACAAATAAAATATTTGCAGTAACTCTAGATAATGCAGCTGCAAATTCCAGAGCAATGGAAATTTTGCAGCCTTTATTCAATGTTTATGCTGAATCATTTCTTTTACATCAACGTTGTGCTTGCCATGTTATTAATCTTATAGTTAAATCCGGTTTTAAAAGAGTAGCTGTATATCTCGATTCTATCCGTGAAGCCATAACATGGCTGAATGGTCCTAATCCTCGACTTGCGACCTTCAAGCGATTCTGCATCGCTTCGGACAAGCATCCACGCAAGTTCCAAATGGATGCGGACCATCGGTGGAACTCGACTTATTTAATGTTGAAATATGTCTTGCCTTACAAAGATATACTAACTGTTTTCTTGCAGTCCAAGATTGTTGTTACCAGTGACGGGCAACCGCTACTGACAGAACAGTCTTGACATGTTGTAGAAATGTTTTATTACTTTCTTGAAATATTTTATGATGCAACTGTTACTTTGTCTGGTGTTTACTATCCAACTGCTAATTTAATTTTACATAAAATTTTTGAGATTGCCGCTTTATTAAAAGAATATGAAGATGACCAACTACTAGGATTTGCAGTATATAACATGAAACAAAAATATCTTAAATACTGGAGGAACATTCCATACTTGTATGCTTTTGCATTTATTCTTGATCCTAGGGGTAAAATACGGGGGCTTCTAAATATTTTGAATCTTATTGGGGATATAATGAATATTGATTACACTAACTACTATTCTGATTGTAAGACAAAATTGTATGAAGTATTTCGAAAGTATGAAACTAAGTTTCAGGGAGTTCGCGTGCAAAGAGCCCCATCCGTCCCTGTCCCAGGTAAGAAGAAATTGCAGTGGGACCGAATTTGGGGTGGTTCTCTTCTTCTTCGAACACCGGTGGTGGAAGTTCGGCTGCAGCAAGTTCTGCACACGCTTCCCTTGAATCTCTTGAGCTGTCCACCTACTTGGACAGCGACTCGATCAACCAGAAAGATCTCAACGTTCTTCAATGGTGGAATGATCACAAGACCCAATATTCCGTGCTCTCAAAGTTAGCACGGGATGTGTTCACGGTGCCTGTGTCTACGGTATCATCCGAATCGGCCTTCAGTATTTGCGGAAGAATTATTGAGGAGAGAAGAAGAAATCTCCGCAGTGAGGTGGTAGAAATGCTACTTGCGGTTAAAGACTAGGAGCTAGCTAGCCCAACACACCACGGAGAACCAAGATTTGGCTGAGTAGTTCGAAAATCTTTACCTACAAAATGAGGAACTAGAGTAATCTTTTTTATTTTTGAGTATTGACCTTTAGCTGTACTCTTTTTTCTTTGTCATGGTTTTCTCAAAATTGAGTTTTTACATGACAGAGTTTTTAATGAGACAGCTGTGTAATATCAAAATCAATAAAGGTCATTACGCAATTTTTCCCTATATCTATGTAGAAATTAAATTGCTATATATGTTCTTCTATTTTGCTTGTTTAAAAAATATAAAAATTTCCTCCTCCAATATCATCAAAAAATAGCCTCATATTTTTTTACTCATCTTAGATAATGTTTTTACATTTTTTTTCATATTTTTTTTTACCACTCCTCTAATTTTTGAAAATTTTTTAAGTCTCTTTTTTCCTTTTTTTACTCGTCTCTCTCAGTCACTCTCACTTACTCAGTCGGGAGTCGGGACTCGGCGCAGGCAGGGAGGCGGCGGAGGGCGGCCTCGGGGGGTGGCGCGCAGGCGGGGAGGCGGCGGCGGAGGGCGGCGGCAGGCGGCGGAGGCCGGGGAGGCGCGCGCGGGAGGCGGCGGCGGAGGGGGCGGAGGAGGCCGAGGCAGCGGGACGAGGCGGAGGAGCGAGGAGGCCGAGGCGGCGGGACGCCGAGGCGGCAGGAGGAGGCGGAGGAGCCGAGGAGGCCGAGACGGCGGCAGGCGGCGGAGGGGACGGCGCGCAGGCGAGGAGGCGGCGGCGGAGGGCGGCGGCAGGCGGCGGGGACACCGGACGTGCGGCGGCAGGCGTCGGCGGACCGGGCCGGCCCGGGCACGGTGGGCCGCCGACGGGCCGTGCTAGTACGGCACGGCCCACGACCTCGGCGTGCCGTGCCTGGGCCGGGGGGAGACACGCGGGCCGGCACGGCACGGCCCGCTACAGGAACCGTGCCTATACGGGCCGTGCCGTAGCGGGCCGTGCCGGACCGTGCCTCGGTCCGTGCCGGCCCGGTCCGCCCGTTTGGCCACCTATAACCAGGGCAGAGGGGATTGGGTTCACTGACGGCACGGCGGCGCGGCTAGGCGACAACAACGGCGGTCCACAGCGCGACGACGGTGTCCAGCAGAGGAGGACAAGGCAGGGACCAGGCGTCGGCGGGAGAGGGTCGTCGCCGGCGGTGATGACAGCGGCGGAGGCGGTGCGCCGGCGCGGAGCCGGAGGACGGTAGCTCGACGGTGACGCTCGACGGAGGCGCCAGGGACGACGCGACGACGACCGGCGGCTTCCCGATCCGAGGCGCCGAAGGAGGAAAAGAAGATGGAGGCGTCGAGGACGACGGGGTGGATGCTCACCGGCGACGGGCGGTAGATGGCGATGACGACGACCACGGTGACCTCTGGCGGCGGCGCGGCTAGCGCACGGGTGAGAGGCGGCTCGGATGGCTGGGCGGCGGCGCCGGCGAGGTGCAGAGCAGCAGCGCTGGGGCGGCGCAGAGGAGCGGGATGCCAGGCGGCGGCTTCCTGGGACGGCGCTAGGGCACAAGGGCTAGCGACGGCTATGGCTTTATAGGAGAGGGAGTCCGGGGCGGCGACGGGTGGCGGCGCGCGGATTTGGTGGTGGCGGGCACGGGCGTCGCGGCGCGGCTGGCTGGGCCGGGCGGTGGAGCAGTGGGCCAGGCCAGGGTGGAGCGCGGCGGTGGCGACGGGCCGAGCCTGGGATGGACCGGGGCGGCGCATGGGCGCAGGCCGGCCGGCTGAGGGGCAGCAGGGGCGCGGCGCTTGGGCAGACCAGAGGGAGGGAGGAGACCGAAGGAGAGAAGAAAGAAGAAAGACAGTGAACAGGAGAGAGAGAAAAGGAAAATAAAAGAAAAGATGGGGGAAAAAGAAAGGAAAAGAGAGGGGTTTAAGGGAATATCTGGGATTTATCTCAAAGAAAAATATAGATATTTTGAATACAAAGGATCTTGGATTAGGAGTCTAAAAGAGTTCTAGGGTTTCAAAAATAGATAAATCTGGTAACTCTGGATTTAGGTTTTCGAGGTGACTTTAGGGTTCTGGAAACGACACCAAACCCTAGAAGAAAAATGGAGTCAGAGTTCACGATGAACGAGGAGACTTCAAAGGACTGAATCAGGAACGACCTGAACAAGGGAAAGGAAAAGGAATTTATTTATATTTAATTACTTTAGTGATCTTTATAGCATTAAAATTAATTCTGTAGCTCCGAAAAATCCGAGAAAGTTTTAGAGAGTTTATTAAATCACAGGGAATTTACCAGAAGTAAATGCCACCACGAAACACGAAGAATTTATTATTATAAATACTCAAACGCTTAAAATACTCCGACAAAACCCCTGGAATATAAAAGCATCTAAGGATTTATTTAAAGATTTAAACTCAGGATTTTTAATATTGGAAATTTCAAATTTTTATTCAAACACTTTCTCAATCAAAAATTATTTTCTATTGTATTCTTGTATTTCCATTTATTCACAATAATTTTTAATTAAGACGATTTTCAGGGCGTTACAGTATAGGACGCCCCTAACTAAATATTCAGTCGGAACAGGGTTACCTCGCATGCCAATAGATGTAGAACGCCGCGAGAAGGTGTTTGGGAGTATCTCCGGGTTCCTGAGTAGAGCAAAAAAGAGAAGCTTGCCCAGTACTTGGCTAGGAGTTTGGGGATTATTTGCAAGTTGAATGCTTGACTGAATTTGGCCCATCTATCAAGCATGAGGTACCCTGGGATGGCTCCTAAAAGATCTTGTCGCGAACCTCCCTTGCTTGGCCAGTAAGGGAGTAAGCTCGCGTCATGTGGAGAAAGCATACACTTCTGCAGAACTCTGAACTATTCGAATAGCTGTGTCCACGGTCATGGGAGATGTGAAGTAATTCCTCCAGCGTAGCTTTGTTTTTACAAACTGTTACCAGAATTGGTCAGGTCGGTTGATGCATGACCATTACGTGGTCTGAAACGGTCCTATGTGGATCGAGATATTAAATGGCATCATGGTTAGGTTTCCTGAGTGGAAACAGTATAGAGATGGATATTATGGATGGCTCTGGGAGCCGAGGCTGAGATGATGAGATGAATGATCTCCTGAATGAGATGAAAGTGAAAGAAAAATAATAGAGTAAAAAGGGGTTGTCGTCCTGGAAAGGATGAAAGTGAAAAATAAACTAATAGATAGTATACGCAGAACCGTTGTCATGGTCCGATAGGCGGTATACTGAACTAGAAACTTTAATCAATTAAAAATCTATTCGTCCACTTGAGTTGTTGCAAAGTAATTCACGGACATGATCAAGGCGAAAGCCTCTTCCAGCTACACCTGGATCCACCCACACTTAGGGTTTTGGAAAATGGTTTCAAAATAAAAAGTTTGCGAAAATAAACCACATCCCTCTTTGGTGGCCTGCATATTCACACTTTTCCTATGACTTGCTGAATACGTATGTACTCAATCCATTATCTTTTTCTCTCCTTTAAGAAGAGTGAAGTTGAAGCGAAAATTAGGGTTTCATTCCTAATCCTAAGCCGTTGCTTGTGGATTTTGTTCTCACTGCGCTGTCGTTCCGCTGCTGCTGTTCTGTTTGATGTTTGCTGCTTAGGGCTTGCCCGAAGTCGCAACTTATAAAGGTATAATATATAAATATTTTATTTAGTTACTATGGTATATCTCGATTGACCGCGGGTATTAGCAAGATTTCTTAGGATTGGTACCGACAATGCGGTTCCGTCGGAGTTGGTTCACGCTAATCTCCCACGGCGCTCCCTCTCTAGTGTCACCGTATGTGATGTTAGGGTAGGGGTGTTACAGAAAGTTTTTACAAAAAATATAAGTTTAGTAGTTCAAGAAGCACACTCACGGGAACGAGGGAAGAAACAAATGGGAGAAGCTGTTTGAAATGCCTCCTAAGAGCATCTCTAGCAATAGGCCCCAAAGGTTAAATAGGGGCTGCCCCCATTTCCTTTGGACCTAAAAAATGCCCCAAACTTCGACAACAGCTCTTATTTATCGGTTTCTATTTTTTTCTATTGTATTTTATCATAGACTTTATGTATATGGCTAATTTGACACTATAATAATTGAAACATAAATATTTATAATGCATAGAATTCATCCCTATACAATTGAATTATTTAAAACACCACAATTCAAATATAAGTATTGCTAGCAACAATACTCATATATATAAAAAAGATAAACAATAGACAGCAACATCAGCACTCATATGAAAGAAAATAACACATAACTAGCACCAGCAGTATGGTAATGCACGGCGGGCCAACGGCCAGCCGAGGATGGTGACCAGCTGACAGACGACCGCACTGGGGTGCTACCTGGCTGAGCGCGCCGGCCAGTGGATGGCGGAGCACAGCAGGCCAGCAACTAGCCACCTGGCTGAGTGCGGCAGCCAGCCAGCGAGCAACCGCACCAAGACGCCACCTAGCCAAGTACGACGACTATGATGGCACGCAAACGTGGGTGAGAAATTGTCATAAACGTCAAAAAAAAACGTTGATAGAGACTATGGTATAAAACCCCCAAAGGCTTGAAAGAAAGATTTAAAGGCCTCCCTATTTTAAGGCTCCTAGTAAAATCCCTACTAGACCTAATTTTTTTTTGTCTCAATACCCAAAAACTGTTTGAAAATTGCGTTTAGGATCACTGTTAAAGATGCTCTAAGACCTATTCAACCAGAGTTCTCATCTTTTGCTTATTGGTTTATTAGCCAATATCAAAATTTAAATTTAAAACTAATTTTAGAGTTAATTTCAAGCTTTTTAATCATATTTTACTTCCTGCATTAGCTTTTAACTTGCTAAAAACACATAAAAGTTTTACCCATAAATTATTTTTGGTTTCTTCATTTATTTTTCTACAACTTATGAGCCGAGGAGCAAACAATGTCCAAATAAGCAATAACATCTTCCTATGATCTCGCCAGATGCTGCTTCTGGAGCATAACGAATACTCATTTAAAGCATAAGTAACAATTTCAAAATAACTCTGCAGTGCTATACCATACTAAAAATAACAACTCTTGCGTACAATATGGGATTATGCGCCAACGAATATCGTTCTTCCTTGCAGCCAGAAACCTGTACTGTGACATCCTCAAAACAACAAAGTATTTCTTCATCTGAATCTGTTAACTCCTTTTGCTTCTTCTGTGCAATGAATAGCAGCTGTCCTATTAAAAATATGAAGCACCCACAGCTCCAATATCAAAATTGGCAAATCCTAAACAAAGGAAATGGAATGAACAGTGCTTAAATCGCCCTGCAGTTCGGAGAAACTGAAAACCAATGACAATTAGCAACCGAGGGCAGTGCTTAAATCAACTTGAAGTTAGGATAGACTGAAAGGGCAATGACAATCAGCAACCTGCGTCCACAAAACCAAGCTTTGCAGTGATCAAATGACACAACATAAAATTGTTAGATCTGGGGGCATTCTGACCAGTCAAGCCTTCATATTTCTTGCATCTACAAATCTGCATCCCGGAGCCTGCTCAGCCGACTTGGCGGAAGGATCAGAATGAGCTCAGGGGGATAATAAGTTTTCGAAAAGGGTCAAATTGTCAAAATTTCAGCAGGCACATGTCATGACAAAAAGGGCAGCCAGTGCAATTTTGACTGTAGTAGTAGTAGTAGTAGTACAGCAACAGCAGAAGCTGTTCCACCAGAGCAGCCAAGCAGGCTTCAACGGATAAGCAGATTCAGATCTCCGTTCTTAGTGCAAACATTAGTAATCATCAGGCTGGCAGATCAGAGTGCCCCAATGCCAAAGCCAAAGCACTCTTAACTCCTAATTTCACACAATGAAACCAAAACACTGAACATTTTCACAACAAATTTTAAATTGTATTTTTCTAGTTGATTAGCTAGTAAATTAGCACACAAGTACTAAAGTGTCATAATAAAATTTTATGCATTATCCACCAGCAAATAAAATATATTAGGAGCATTCTATTCATCCACCAAAGCCTTCATAGTACTTGCAGCTACAGATAAATTAACCAGAGTCCGCAATTCACGCAGAGAAAATCTTACTGCTTGTCTTTTCAGAAACAGAGAGTACTATATGTTTCACCAAAGGTCAAGCAAGCTTCAAGGGAGAAGCGTATTTTCAAATCTCCAATTTTAATGCAGTAAAGTAATGGTAATCATCAGGCAGAACAGAACGCTCCCATGACAAAAACACTAGATATACAATAAAAGTAGCATCCAAGTAAGTTACAAACTTGGACTACGCTCCATTCATTTTTACTATAAAAGTACTGTTATTGACTAGCTGCATGGTAGTAAAATTAACAAGCATCCACCTCATGTCCTTATCTACGCCAGCCTACACAGCATACATTTTATTGTGAAACGCCAAAGAATATTAAACACAAAAAAACCAAAGGAAGAGCATAAAATAATTGAGCGTACTGCAAGAGAATAAAAAAAGGTGGCAATACCATCAGAGATTCCCCTAGACAGAGTCATCATGTTGTTGCGCTTGATTTGATTCAGAGGCATTACAGATGTTCTTGTCTTGCTTTCTCATCATATGCTAACATCGCTCATGTCATGAAATGAAAAAGTTGCAACATTAATCATGTTTTATCAATGATAAGAATGAACAAAGACTAACAAGGTTCTCAAACCTCAGATCCATCCAAAGTTGATTTTCTGCAGATAAAAACAACTAGCAGTAAACAATAGCACTGGCTGCATGGCAAGTTGGAAATGCCAAACTAATATCAAACAACAAGCTTGTTAAGGAAGTACAATGAATCTAGAGACCATCCAATCAATCTGACAAAGCCTTCATAATTTTTGCATCTACATATTCCTCTCCGGAGCCCATTTAGCCTGCTTGGTGGAAGAGAATCAGAGGGATATATATGTTTGTGCACACATGCATGCATGTCAGGGTTTCTTTTCATTTACCCCTGAGAGAATCAATGAAGTATTTTGGGAACAGAGGGAGTATTCACATGATCCACCAAGCAGCCAAGCAGGCTTCAACAGAGAAGCTCATTCAGATCTTCGTTCTTAGTGCAAACAACAGCAATCATCAGGCTGGAACATCCAAGAAGCCATAAAAACAGATAGGAGTATTAGCATCAGAGATTCCCCTAGACAGAGTCGTCATGCTATTGCGTCCCTGATTTGGATCAGGAATGCTGCAGGTGATCTTGTCCTGCTTCTCATCATATGCCAAATTTACTAATGTAGTAAAATCTTGCAAGACATGAAGACAAATAAACCAAATTTAGGTAGTACTAGCAAGCTGACAGCATATTAGCCGCCAAACTCAAAATGCGCCGTGGACAGCGAGAAGATCATGTTATCCACATTAAACTAGAATTAACCAATTGCATTCATAACGAGATCATGAATCTTGAGGGGGCATTATTTAATCTGAGCCTTCATAACATTTGCATCTACATATGCGTCCCCGGAGCCTGCTTTGCCTGCTGGGTGGAAGAGAATGAGAGTTGAGAGGGACATGCAAAAATGGAACTTACATTATGAAATTGAGGGAACATTTATGGAACGGAGGGAGTACTAGTACTACTACATAATCCACCACGGAGACCAAGCGGGCTTCGACGGAGGAGCGCATTCAGATCTCCGTTCTTACAAACAGCAGTAATCATCAGGCTTGCAGATCAGGATGTCCCCCACAAAACAAGTAAACTTATAATCTACTAGTCTCACAAATGAGAAGAAAAATTGAGCTTCCAAAACAAGTAAACCTCTATTAGTACTAGTTAATCTGCGACCTCATAAGTATCTTCATTTAACAGTTAGTTTCTACTAGCACATAATGCAATTGCATCACCAACAATGTAGTAGGAAATCGGAGTGCCTCAGATCAGCATGCTCACCTTTACCAGAAAAAAGAACACGGAAGAAAAAGGAAAAAAAGACACGAGATCACAAGACATCTAAAGATAAAATGCAAGGGCGAAACAGACGTATCTTGCATCAGAGATTCCCCAAGACAAAGTCATCATGCTATCGTGCTCCCGATTTAATCAGATCGGGAGCACTGCAGACACCTTGTCTTGATTCTCATCATCTGCTAATCCACTCGCGTAAGGGAAGAGCCGACATGCCAACCTGAGAACTAAGGATGACTACCGACTATGGCATGCACGTGCAATGGCCATCCATGCATCAGCTGGTGAAGACGAAAAAAATACCACAAAACCATAAAAAATATTAAATAATGCCATTGATTTGAGAAGCAGTTGCAGAAACCAGATCTGAGAATGAAAGAGTTCATCAGCCGAGAAAAAATTGCAGAGAAACTGAACAGAGAAATCACAGATCTGACAACCAGGTGGGGCTGGCGGCGGTGAACGCTCGAGCCTGGAGCCCTGGACTATGGCGGTGGCCACTGGGTGAGTCGGTGGGAGAGGTAACCACGGCGGTGGCAGCGGCTAGGAGCAGCGTGAGGGAGAATGGAACCGGCGCTAGACCTAGGTTTGGGCCTGAGGAGTGAGGACAGAGGGGGAGAATTTACTAAGACAGGTGTACATACGGTGGGCCAAAAAGAGAACCCTAGCCCTAGACTCAATAACCAAAGCCATCATTGACAATAACATGAATGATGCAGCCGCATAAATCGAAATCCTTGTTCTGCTGTCCATCTACAATGCCACCACATTTGGATATCATAATCAGCTCTACCATATTCACACACACAAAGATGGACAGATAAATTCAAGTCATTTCCCAAAGGTGATTACCAATATCTACAAACCATATATCGCTAACTGTAATTAATTAAATACCAAGTTATTTGGGGAAAAATGCACCAGCCAAGATCTGTACACGAACATGTACACGAGTAGCATAAACACATATGTCCGAGTGTCACCTTGGGTTCACTCAGGAGAATGGCCAAGATCTTCTCAGCCGCCTGCGCTGCCCTGCTCCTCAGCCGCCTGAGCCGCCCGGCAACGCCCCTCGCTGCGCCGGCCTGGCCCGCCGCCACCTGTGCCTCACTGCCCCGCCGCCCCGTGCGCCGACCTGAACAGCCGCGTCGCCTCCTGCGCCAGGCCCCGCCGCGCCCCGCACCGGGCCGCCGCGCCGCCGGCAGATCTGGGCGCCGCCGCCTGTTTTGCCGCTGGGAAGAGGATAGGGTTTCGTTTCAAAGTAGCGGGACACAGGAGCGCGGTGAGAAAAAACGCACGCAGAGGTATATATATCCACGCGGGCGGACCGGGCCGGGCACGGATGCCGTAGCGGGCTGTACCGTGCCGGCCTCCGTGCCTCTTCCGGTTCAGGCATGGGGGCCATCGGTGACCCACCGTGTCTAGGCCAGCCCGGTCCGCTCCCTCTCGGCCTCCCACGCTGACTTATCAGCCCGCGCCTAGGCCGTGCTAGGTTGCCGACCTGCCCCTCGTCCCGTCCGCGCCGTTCAAAATTGAACAGGGGTGTGCACGCGGCGTAGACCGTTGGGAGGTGGGTTCCACCTGGTGGACGGCGCCCGATGGTAAAAAATTGTAAAAAATAAAAATTGAGTTAAAGTGACTAAAAAAGAAAATTTGAAAAAAAAGAAAGTGACTTAAAACATTTGTAAAAATTAGAGGACTGCTAAAAAATATGGAAAAAAGGCACAAAATTATTTGAGATAAGTAAAAAAAAATATGAGGGTATTTTTTGATTATATTGGAGGGGAAATTTTCATACATTTTAGACAACCAAAATAGTAACACATATATAATTATGTAATTTAATTTCTACATAGATATAGGGAAAATGAGCAATGACCTTTATTAAATTTGATATTACACAGCTGTCTTATTAAAAACTCTATCATGTAAAAACTCAATTTTGAGAAAATCATTTTTTACGTAAAAAATAAAAAAAATACTACTCTAGCTCCTTATTTTTTACATAAAGATTTTCGAACTGAGCAGCTAAATCTTGGTTTTTCGTGGTGTGTTGGGCACGCTCCTTGGCTAGCTCCTAGTCTTTGACCGCAAGTAGCATTTCTACCACCTCGCTGCAGAAATTTCTTCTCCTTTCCTCAATAATTCTTCCCCAAAGACCGAAGGCCGATTCAGAGGATACCGTAGGCACAGGCACCGTGAACACATCCCATGCTAGCTTTGAGAGCACGGGATATTAGGTTTTGTGATCGCTCCACCACCATATAACGTTGAGGTCTTCCTAGTTGATGGAGTCAATGTCCAAGTAGGAGAACAACTCAAGGGCTTCATGCAAAGCGTGTGCAGGACTTGCGGCGGCCGAACTTCCACCACTGGTGCTTGAAGAAGAAGAGGAAACACCCAAAATTCGGCCCCACTGCAATTTCTTCTTACTTGATACATGGACGGGTGAAGCTCTTTGCACGCGAACTCCCTAAAACTTAGTTTTATATTTTCGAAACACTTCATACAATTTAGTTTTAGCATCAGAATAGTAGTTAGTGTAATCAATATTCATTGCATCTCCAATAAGATTCAAAATATTAAGGAACCCCCGTATTTTACTCCAATGATCAAGAATAAATATAAAAGCATATAAGTATGGAATGTCCCTCCGGTATTTAAGATATTTCTGCTTCATGTGCAATACTACAAGTCCTAGTAGTTGGTCATCTTCATATTCTTTTAATAAAGTGGCAATCTCAAAAATATTATGCAAAATTAAATTAGTAGTTGGATAGTAAATGCCAGACAAAGAAATAGTTGCATCATAAAATATTTCAAGGAAGTAATCAAATCTTTCCACAACATATCAAGACTGTTCTGTCAGTAGCGGTTGCCCGTCACTGGTAACAATATTCTTAGACTGCAAAAAAACAGTTAGTGTATCCTTATAAGGCAAGATATGTCTCAACATCAAATGAGTCGAGTTCCATCGATAGTCCACATCTATTTAGAACTTGCGTGGACGCTTGACCGAAGCAATGCAGAATCGCTTGAAGGTCGCAAGTCGAGGATTAGAACCATTAAGCCATGTTATGGCTTCACGGATGAAATCGAGATATACACTTACTCTCTTAAAACCAAATTTAACTATAATATTGATAACATGGCATGCACAGCGTTGATGTAAAAAAAATGATTCAGCATAAACATTGAATAAAGGCTGCAGAATTTCTATTGCTTTAGAATTTACAGCTGCATTATCTAGAGTTACTGCAAATATTTTATTTGTGAAGCCAAATTCCTCACAAACTCTAGAAATTTGTTCAGCAATATTTTCTGCAGTTTGTGAAACATCAATTAATTTTAAAGCTATTACTCTTTTTTGTAATTCCCAGTCATCATCAATATAATGAGCAACTATACTAATATAGTCCTCCTTAGCCCTACCACTCCAAATATCATATGTGATACTAACAAAAAAGGTGCATGTAGCAAACAATTCTTTAATATTGTCCTGACCTTGGTTGTAAATATTCACTAAGTCCCGGGTTGTGGTATGTCTATTACCAACTAGAAACCTAGGATTATGAGCAAATTTAATGTAAGTCTCAAATACAGAAGACTCACCAAAGTTTAGGGGTAAATCCTGTCTAGCAATTAAACGGGTAAGAAAATCTCGTGCTACCTGAGGATCATACTCCCATGAACGTACCATACCGTCAGGATTTAGTACCAGTTGCTGCTGTCGTAGCTGGTAACCTTGCTTCTTCGCACACGCCTCAGCATGCCGCCTCAAATGCCCTGTTCCACCAGAAGATTTTCCAGAGAGTTTAGTCTTACAAATTCTACATTTCGCGTAAGTTACCTCTCTTCCATCCATGCCAGCCTCCTTGATTTCATCAAAATGTTACCAAGCGGAGGAAGTTCTTGATCTCTTCGAGCCAGTTGCCGTTGATACGCTCCCGCTCGCAGTTCCAGATCCTTCCGAAGCCGCATGTACTTTCTCCGGCTGTCCTTGCGGTGTAGAAGCCGACCCAGAGTCGTCTCCCTATGACATCGGCGCATAGCTAGGGTTGGAGTCGCTCAGTTAGAACGTCGGGTAGTTCGGATCCATCCTGAAATATAAATAGAGAAAATTAGTACCAAAAAAATAGTACGAACAAAGAACAAAATTCAGATTTTTTTTTTACCTTGTAGGAGCACTAGAGGCTGCAGCTATCAGCTATTGGAATGTGGAAAATTTTTGATATTTACACAAAATTTATCTAAATCAAAAATTTAGAGCACAATAGAGCAAAAGAGAGCACCAGAGAGCACAAGATGAGAGATTGTGAGGTTTGGATGAGGTGACATGTTCCTGCTGGCTGCCCTATTTATAGGAAAAAATTTCATATTTTTTTCGAATTTTTTGGTATTTTTTTGGCCCTTCAACAATTAGATTCAAAATCTAGCTGTTATATAGCCGTTGGGACACGTGACGGGCTCTAATTGGGCCACCTCAGCCCATCCGACCGTTGCCCCCAACCCCCGCCCCACCCCCCAGATCAGACCGTCCGCCCAGGGATCGGACTGTCCGAATCCCCACGATCGGACCGATGCCCCCCCGGATCGGACCATTGCTGCCTTGGCCCCCCAGATCAGACCGTCCCAGGGATCGGACCATTGCCCCCCTCCCCGCCCTCCTGTCCCAGATCGGACCATCTGTCTAGGCATCGGATTGTCCGAATCCCCCCGATCGGACCGTTGCCCCCCACCCCCCGTCCTTCCTCCCGTCCCCTGGATCGGATCGTCTGACTCCCCCCGATCGGACCATTGCCCCCCCCCCATCGCCCGGATCGGACCATTTGCCGTCATATCGGACCGTCCGACTCCCCCGGATCGGACCATTGCCCTCCCCCCGTCCATGCCTGTATCGGCCCGGCCGTGCCGTGCCGGCCCGCTACAGTTAACGGGCAGTGCCGCACCCCCGGCCCAGGCACGGCACGGGCACACGAGCCGTGCTGGCACGGCCCACAGCCACCCGTGCCATGTCGGCCCGGGCACGGTGGGCATGGCCCACTTGCACATCTATACGCAGAGGAAAATAGCGCACGCTCGACTATAGATGGCCAAATGGGCAGCCCGGCACTGGCACGGCACTAGCACGTTTTGGCCCGGCCCAACCAGGCACGACGGCCTAACCGTGCCGTGTCGGGCCAGCACGTTGTGCCAACCGCTCGGCCCAGGCACGGCACTAGGTCACCTTAGTCGTGCCGTGCCGGCACGTTGGCACGGTTGGCACGGCGTGCCCGTGCCAGGCCTAGCCCGACTAGATCTAAATCAATACATATTTCATAAACTTCATCAATTCTAAATCAATTCATAAACTTCATAAATTCCAAATCATACAGATAACAGATCAAAGATAAACTTCATCAATTTATAAACTTCTTCAATTCCAAATCATACAGATCAAGATCAGAGACATACATATATGATCCATCAAGATAAAGTTCAAATCACATCAAGATCAAGATCACAGATTCACAAAGAACCAGAGAGGATAGACAATAGATAATACTACTGGCTTTGAGTTGTTAGTGCAATGGCTGCCTCATTAAAAGCCTATCTGGGTAAAAACTCACACCTCATGAGAAAACCCTAGATAGGAAAAAAGAGTATAGCCCAGCTCAATAAAAGTCTTAAGAGTTCAATCACATTATAGTTTTGCATCACATTACAGTTGAATTATTATTCATCAACTAGATAAAGATTTTCAAAAGAAGCTTCAAGTTCCTTGTCCTCCACTAAGTGCTGTGCTCTTGCTTCACCAGCCTCTCAGTCCTTGATGCAGGAGAGCATCTCCACCATTTTAGGGCTCAATTGACGCCGCCGCTCCTCGATGATCCTACCAGTTAGATTAAATGCAGACTCTAAAGATATGGTAGAAACTGGCACAGTCAAAACATCCTTAGCTAAGATAGAAAGAACTGGATATGTTAGTTTGTGGTCATGTCACCAGTTCAAGGTGTTAAACTCATCATCATATTGGGTGATAAGGTCATTGTCCAAGTAAGAAGAAAGTTCAGATACAATATCAAAACCGGCACCAGTGCTTGCTGCTTACAGCAAGGCACTTGCAGATGTTCTTCTAGACAGAGGGGAGGGGATGGAGGAAGAGGAACAAGTACCAGCAGCAAATCTAAAATCACCTGGAGCAGAAACATCAGAAACATCACCAAAAATCTTACCCCAATTTGTTTTTTCTTACCAGTAGTGACCGGCTTTGAAGGCCTCTGCAATCTCACTGCACCAAACTTGCTATCATACTTGGTAAATATGGTAGCAAGTTCAGCTCTTATCTCAGTTAAGTAGCCAGAATAATCAGTACTAATAAGTTTAGACAACAACTTTAGCACATTGCTGAAACCTTTCAATTTAGCTCTAGGATCCAAGATGAATGCAATGGAATAAAGCAAAGGTATGTCCCTTCAGTATTTGAGATATTTATCTTTCATAGGGACAACAACATGTCTAAGCAAATTGTCATTCTCGTAAGTGTTTAGTTGTCCAGCTATGTCAATAAGATAATGCAATATAAGTGGAGATATAGGATAATTGATACCAGACAATGCAATAGTTGAATCATAAAATAGTTCAAGAAATGACAATATTTTTTCAACAACATATCAATGTGCATCAGTCAAAAGTAGAGGATCACCTTCAGCCCTGGGGTAGTGAGTCTGGATGAACACACTAAAGCTATTCCTATAAGGGACCAGATGCTTAAGCATGAGGTATGTAGAGTTCCATCTCACATCCATGTTCAAACCAAACTTTCTAGGACGTTCAGAAACAGCAATGCAATAATTTTTATATGAAGCAATGCGCTGGTTAGAAGAGTTTAAGAAAGAAATTGCAGTTCTAAAAGCCTCAAGATAAGGCTTAAGCCTCTTCAAGTCAGACTTAACAATAAGATTAATGATGTGACAAGCACAACGCTGATGCAAGAATAGATCACCAACATAAGTAGACAATTTAGGTGTGAGCTCTACCATAGCAATACTATTAGAAGATGCATTGTCCAAAGTAATAGAGAAAACCTTGTCAGTTAAACCATACTTCTCTACCATAGAAAGCACATGATCAGCAATGTTCTCACCAGAGTGAGAGACATCAATAAGCCTAAGGCCTATGATCCTCTTCTCTAATTGCCAATCAGGACTAACAAAATGAGTAACCATACTAAGATAGTCTTCCTTAGCATTACCGGACCAGATATCAGATGTAAGAGCAACAGAAGAAACACCAGACTTCAAAGACTCAACAAGCTTAACATGACAATCAGTAAAGTACTTGACAATATCTCTAGTGGTGGTTTGCCTAGAGACACAAGAAAATCTAGGATTATAAGCAATCTTAATGTACTCTTCAAATGCATCAGAGGCACCAAAAACAGATAGGCAAATCAAGTCTAGCAATCAAACGACAAAGTTGAGTACGAGCAATCTCGGGACTATAGACCCAATGACGGACACTGCCGTTAGGATTAAACTGAAGCATGGACTGAGACATGCCCGACCATTCTCTTCTCTTTAAGCATTTTTCCCTATGCCATGGAAGTTGGCCAGTGCCACTAGTGGAACGAGCAGAGTAGATGTGTGAGCAATGGATGCACTTTGCTTCATACCTGATCCGCCGGCCGTTCATTACCTTGAAGATCTGCTCGAAATCATTCCAAACATCAGAGGTGAAGGAATGAGACCTCTTGTTGGCGCCGGTGCTTATGGTCTGGGAGTCCACACCAACACCGTCAATGCCATTGCCAGGGATGCCGATAGGATCGGCAACGTTGCGACCGATCAGCTCCTCCTGCTCTGCACCCAAGTCATGATCCTCATTGCCAGTCTGCCCCATCATCCGAAGATGCTCGTTGATGGTCTAACCGTCGTCGTCCATCGCTGGCTCTCTGGTTCCTCAATGGATCTGAGAGAATCCAGAGCACTAGAGCCGCCAGTCGAGCGAATTCGGAGCATCGGAACAACCGACAAGGTCGAGGAACCACAGATCTGGTCCTCCGGTTCCTCAACGGCTTCACATCAGCCGACGACCTGTGCAAAGAAGAAGAAAACAACACAAGAAGTCAAGAACACAAGAAGTCTAGGGTTTAGGGCTAGGGTTAGGGATCTAGACTTACCTGTGCGAATTCGGAGCACCGGAGCTACTGGCGATGGGCGTGAGAGCGACAAACCACGGATCTAGGAGATGAGTAGATGACGAGAGGGAGACTAGGGTTTGGGGATGGATTCGTAAATACGGTCACCGGAGATAGAGAGGATGAGGAGAGAAAAAAAAGAGAAGAAGGCTAGCCAAACGGGCGTGCTGTGCAGCAGTGCCGGCTAGCGGCGACGGAGAGCCGCCATCTGGAGACTGGAGTCGAGAGGAGGAGGAGGAGGCGAGGAGGGCAGGAGACGGAGCCCCGGAGGAGCCGAGGAGCTGCTAGGGTTTGGCTGTTTGGGGGAGTGTTGCGGCCGGGGCTGGCTTATATATGCGCCGGCGCCAACGGGCCGCTAGATGGCCAGATGGGCCAGTGCAACGGTTGGCCTTGCACGGGGTTGGGCCACGGTCATGCCAGCCCCCTTAATAGGGCCGTGCCATGCCGGCATTACGTGCCAGTATGGCGGCCCAGGCACGGCCTGGCCATCGGGCTGTGCCAGTCCAGGCACTATCAACATCGGGTCGTGTCGTGTTTGGGCCATGCTCAATCGGGTTATGCCCCGTGCCGCCCATTGGGCCCGGCCTATCTGGCTAACTTTACACTCGACTCACCCGTCCCTGGCCACGTGATCCGGGCAAAACGGCCGGAACCGGATATCCGAAATCCATAGGGAATATTTTCTAAACGGTGGTCATATCTCGACTCGCCTAGCAACTAAACACTCCTTAAAAAAAGGACGGCCATGTCCTATCTAGATATATCCCACCAACCAAACATACCCTTATACAACACCCAAATGGTTACTATGGGCGTGTTTGATTGCTTGCATCATACCTGGCTCGCACGCATGGGTGCAACCGCTCAGTGTTTGGTTGCCTGCACTGCAGTCGGGGCCTAGCTCCGCTCGTGCAAAACAGCCTCCCGAGCCAGGCCCGCTGAAAACCCTCGATTCAAACTTCGCTCCTCATCTAGGCTGCACGCATGCAGGGGTAGGGGCACGTGGGTGCAGGCGGCGGATGAAGGAGTCGAGAATTCAGTCACCTTTCTCTCCCATTTGCGCTCGCCTCCTCTGTTCTTTGTCGCCCTCCAACTCGCCTCTCGAAGCACAGCCAGCCCCGAGCATGGCGAGCCTCGAGCTTGGCCAGCCCTGGCGGAGCCCCGCCACCTCCGTACTTCTTGAGCCGCCGGACTGCTAGATTCAGCGGCCATGAGCCTATGCTCTGTTGAATCTGGACGCTCATCGATGAGGGAGCTCGAACGACTGCTGCCTTCGCTCCTCCACTGCGCCGCTGCCTTCGCTCCTCTTTCTCGCTGTCACCATCAACCTCCTTTTTCGTCATCGCCGTCCCCTCTTACAGCCGCCAGACCGTGGGATTCGGCGGCCACGAGCTCGCTGCCTGCAGATCCAGCGGCCTTGAGCTTGTGGTCATCGGATCTAGTGGGTCCGATGGCAATGAGCGGCGGACTGGCCTATCGACGACGACGAGGCAAACTGGTGAAGAACTCTCTGGCTCGCTTCTTTTGTTTTTTCTTTTCTTTTCTTGTTTCCACCGATGCTGTAAAAATAAGTTGGACTTATTTTATATAGAGAATCACTGGTGCTATGATTTTGCACATTGACATTATCCTTTGTATGTGATAAGAATATCTCTAACTGGTTCAATGAAATGCTAATATGAATTTTTTTAATATGATATTGTAGAGGTAACCTCACCCTCCTAAATGAAGAGGTAGCAACACTCAAAGTCCATACAACCAACCAAACACAATCTTTTATATTCAGTATCTTTAATACAACCAATCAAACAGTATCTATCTATATCTAGGCTCCTCTAATATAAGCAACCAAACAGCTATATGTATATCTCTTTAGCTAGACCAAACTCAGTCTGAATGAAGGAGATGGGCCAGGCTAGAGGGATATGAGCAACCAAACATACCCTATATATATATATATATATATATATATATATATATATATATATATATATATATATATATATATATATATATATATATATATATATATATATATATATATGTACTGACATCCTGTACTGGTATTTTACGACTTACCTCCTTGTTTTGGATCACTACCGTTTATAGCGATCCAAACTTATACATCTTACCTCTTGCATCGACACTATCGTGTACTATAATTTTATAAATTAGCTCTGTTTTCGATCACTACCAATGATAGTTATAGGGCTATCAACAAGACGAGCTCGAGCTCGACACCATATCAAGCCATCTTACCTTCAAACTTCAAGATAAGCTCGACTTGGCCTAAACTCGTACATGTTTGAGCTTGGCTCATGTATTCTTAAATCCATAAGACAAGACACTTCTGCACTAGGATGCTAGGAAGACCAGAAGAGAAATGTTCTACCCTCTTCATAATAATCATAGGAAGTCTCTACACGAACTAGAAGCAAGAAATTTCTTTTGTCCTCAACTAGCATCAGGCTAGGACAGGCATCTCGAATGGAGGTCACAACACTAGTCGACAGGAGGAGGGAAGCAACCGACGTGGACTAGAACTGTGAGAGGTGATTGTTGTGGCCTCGATGATGAGATGGAGGCGCTTGAACGGGAGATTGGTGAGCTCGATCGTGGAGTTGCATGGGCGGAGGAAGTAGTCACTGTAGTGCTCGATGCTAGAGCACCTCTGCCGCTACCAATCCGAAATTTGCAGGCAACTCGTTGTCAAGAGTTTTGCAAAAAGAAAAAAAAACCTTACATTAATTGGAAAGTTAACATATAATCTCTCTGCAAGGAATACGAGAAGGATGTTCTAAGCTCAAATCAAGCCACTGGCGATCGGATCCGCTTGCCAACAAGCTCGCCGGGTCAAGCAACAACCACTGTTGTGTTGTACAGGCGAGCTTTGCTTCAGGGAGGCGTAGGTGTAGGTGGCGAGCTTGAAGGCCGTCGGCAACAACTAGGAGGTGGAGGAGCAACGGCTAGGGAGCTTGGTATTGGTGTTGATGACAGCGTTCAAAGGGGATAGATGAGAGAAATTTGGGATTATGCCATCGTTTAAAGTGAGCTTCATCTAAATGTCAGACTGAAGGTTGAGCAGGCCGGCCATTGCGGTGAGGTCACACATGGGCAGAGATGCGAGTGTGGCAAGGCTCCCCCGTTCCTGCCACCGTCGCCGGTGAGCAGGCCAGAGTTGGAAGAGGACATTCTAGCATGTAGTCACTGTTTGATAGTGGCATTTTAGCGAAACTCATATGCGAGATGATATTTAAACGAACCCTACTTTTGGGGTTGGCACAATCCCAAATTTCTTGAGACCAACAGCTCTGGTGAAAGGAGGGGAGCTGGGGGAGATGAGGTGAAATGACGAAGGGAAAGTGAGAGTAATAGCATGCAGATGTAGGCAGCAGCAGGGGTAAAAAGTACAAATATCCTTTTCTCATCTAGGGTTGTCTTGATAAAATTCAAACTAATATTGTAACAAAGAAGAAAAAGTTTTCTTGTTTCAGCCTCCTCACGACCTCCACATATCTCAGAACACAGCAAATCTGTCGCGGGGCAAGGAATGAGCTTTGAAACTCACCGTAAAGAATTATCGACTGCAATTCAATGTAGTAATATAGTGGTATACACAGGATTAGTACAAAGTGGGTAACCCATGACCGAAGAGGAAAAGAAATGCCCTATTTCACATCTCTTGCAATTGGAAACCTCAAAAATCCTCTAGAACTAAACAATAACCTAAGGAGCGAATGAATCTTCGCTGATTCTTCTAAATTCTTCTAAACTAGTTAGATATGAACTATTCTCTAGCCATTCTGAACTTTAGAAGAATAGATAATAATATAGATGAAGGGAGATAAAATAAAACCCAAGGCATAGAAGCTGGGTCTAGGCATGCCAGTTTCCATCTTTGACGCGTTTGCCTACATCGACTTGTATCAGGATATTGCAAACGAGGAATCTGCGTATCTCGCTCATTGGGCAATGGTAACTAGAAACACCTCACTCTGCATAAGCTGCCCAATTTATCTGGCTGAGGCAATGCTTTCCATGGCCAAGTCTTGCATTGTTTGCGCCAGCTATTTATTCAGGGGGAGGCAACAAGAATACAAAGCCTGAGTTCTCCCGAATGAGCGGAGGTGGTTCAATATCAGAAATGTCAATCTGCTCCATTGATTTGGATATGTCATCGACAGAGAATGGTATACTGCATTAAGTTCAAACTAGTAAGTACAATATACTATTTGGAATGGTTAGCATACTATGAGCAATTGATAGGAGCATAAACAGTAACCTTGAGTCGTCATCCAGAAGAAATGAATTGCTCACAGGATTGTTAGAGTCTTCAGTCATTAATACTCTCATGTTTGATATAACCTAATATGATAAACCATATGTGGTCACTTCTTATCAGGTGGAATCACATGTAGTTATGCAATGTCCTGTGAAGCTTACCTCTGGGGATACACTATGTGTTCCATACTTGTCATCCCAGTACATAGTACTGATCCTGTATAGCTGTTGTATACTAAGTACCTGAGCAGAAAGATATAGGGTTGTGAATTAATTACATGAAAATCCAACTTCCCAAATGAAGGGATAAATGAATCGCTTGGTTATCTCTCACTTACTGGACAAAGGTCATGACTTATTTCATCCAACGTTTTCTTTGGCTTTTGATGAATCACCTGATAAAAAAGATAGATGTGAGAGACAGTACACTTGATTTGGCAATGTGCTATACTGCAATCTACTTAGCTATACTTCTTTATATAAGTTCTCATATCCCAAATGCTAAAGATCTAACAGTATGTCAAAATCCTAATTTCTAAAGCAAAACGATAAGATGTTCAAAAATCATGTATCAATCATAGTCTTGTATTTGATCACAAAATATATTTCAGCAAAAATGACCTAAATATTGATCTAAGAAGAAGGTCATATGCAATATACGTTTTAGGAGCAAATAGAGAAAACAGTTACCAGGAAACCAATAGCTTGTCTAATATGTTTAAGTTCATCCCAGGCTGAACCTGCATACTGCAAATAGGAAAGCACTAGATGAGAAATCAATATAAATAGTCACTACCATCCATGAAGCTTTGTTGCAATAATACAGAAAATGTGTCTCAACTCAAAATATATACAGTACATATTAGAAAGAGCATGAGTAAAGAACAGGGCAAACACAAACGATCTTTACTTCCTTTTGTAGATCACTGTAAAAGTCTGGATATAAGCACAGCCATATGGACAAGAACAGATTGTGATGCAAGAGCCCAATACCAAATTAGAATGCTACTTAATATATTCCAAGCAAAACAGGGTACTTCCAAAGATTTACTTCCGTTCCACAGAGGTGTATTAAATATTTAAATCTAGAAGCATTTTGAGACGTGTCACAATAATATCTACATTTACCTCATCAGTGGCTCGATAGCACCAATGCTCGAGTTCAGCTAATCCCGCTTTTACATACTCACCATTACTGAATGAACAACACTCCCTTCTCAATAGCAGACTGCAGACATATTGCAACCAAATGGAGTGTGGTCAAGCATTTCTGGTGTTTCACAGGCCAGGGGCCCAGGAGTCAAATATCTGTCTTTCAACTTGCTGTAAATAAAATTTACCTGTTAAAAAGCTGTACATTGATGAATGAGAATATCTGAGTGAATACCTTTCGTACCAAAAATGGAGGAACCTGCAATAATGACACACATGAGTTGGATGGGTTGATATATAGTTTTAATCACGTTGAATATTCCTACAGCTGGTGTTTGTGCAACTGCTGAAACATTTATTGTAATGATATTAAAAAAAACTATGTTTCAGCATTTAACGTTTTACTGACATTGTTCAATTTCAGCATGTTCAAGAAATTTCCAAGGCTCTTTACAATCCCTTGCCAGTGAGCAATCAAAGCTTGTTGTGCAGCCGTATTTGTGTTTGAACGAGACGATCCTTTCATTAAGCTTGCTCTTGATGTTCTTGGGGCCTGTTGTATTTGTATCAGTGGGGAGTATTGCAAACAGACATCAATCAAACAATATAATGTATTTGCCATTCACAAATAGAAGTAATCCACTAAATTAGTATCATTTTCTAGACGAAGAAACCCACAGGTACCTGAATGCACAATCCAAGCAAAGGAAGAGATCATCTTTCTTCAAATTATCCCGGATCATTCCATAAATCTTCTCCACATATGCCGTAAGTTGCTGCTTAAACAATAAAGCAGGATACTTGGCTTCGACTTGTCTCAGTGTCTCTACTCCACTAACCATGCTTCCATTTATTACAGAAAGATTTACACCTTGTGGAGTTCCTCTGAAGCTCTGGAAATAGAATATGTATAACAAATCATTCAGTAATTATCATAAAGCTTCTGTTAAACATTTAAAAACACCGAGTACCTGGGTCATTCTTCCAAAAAGAGTAGCAGATGATGATCTCCGTCGCTGTGGAGCCATCCCTGTTGATCCACTTGCCTTCAGTGTCCTTTGAAGCAACAGCAGAAGTGTTGAAGCATTTGAGAGCCAATATGCTAAGACTTCGTTGTTGTCCTGTGTCTAGATAAAACACAGAAAACGATGAGTCAGCATCATTGTGGATAATGGTAACAGAGTTGTAGCATAAGGTTATAACCTCAATAGCATGACCAATGGTCTGAATAATGCGATCAAAAACACTTGTCCTCTCTACTTCAAATGATCTCCAGTGAAGAAGGCACTTGTATATGATGCAAGCAGCAACTGGTCTATTTCCAGCAAAGCCCAAATGCTGAGCAATGCACCTAATTAATAGATCTTGGTTTTCCTGCAGATTAATATGTTAATTGCAGACAGTGACATGAATTCAAAGGATCTACAAAATAATCTAAGAATAACACAAACACAGCGGACACACCTGCTGCTTTTCATTAAGAGATTTCTGTGGCTTATCATCAATGTCAAATTCCTTTTTAGGAGAGGACACATTATTGGACTCCTGAAACAATAAAATATTAAAAAAACAGTGTTACTTTTATGAACTGCCTAATAGCTCGATTATATAACTGCTGACCAAATATATAGTGCGTGTCTACTCACTGCAGCTGCTTTTGAATCGCCACTTGATACATGACCACTTTCCGTATTCCTCTGGAAAACAAACAAGCAGTATAAACTATCGAAGTATCATCAAGAGAAAACAAAAGATTAAAAACATAACTACACTCATTTTCTCACCTGTAAAATGGACTTGGAACGGCCTGACAAAATTTTACTTGGAGCCATTGAGACAGCTTGCTGACGAAGGACTTTATTTTCAGATTCTACGTTAGAGAGCTTCTCCTCTAACCTACATGAGAACATGTAGATCATAAGCAATGAGATGAAGATTTCATGTTGGATAAACATACAGTATATTTAATATGAATACTACTATACTTCCAAAGTCTGCTAAGAGAGAGGTATAGGAATGGAAGTATTTATGTTTTTGTTTACTATTAGACTTTTTGAAATACCCAAAAGTCTTTAAATAAGTTAAGTCTGCCAGTTAAAGCATATTTATTACAATGGCTTCTTTTACATAGTAGTGGTCAGAAAACTGAAGTTGGGAGGGAAATCTGAACATGTTTCATTGCAAAAGGCACCATGTGAATGTACTGAGTTAGGCCTAAAGGGCAATATGTGGAGTACAAGGGGGCACAACTGCACAAGGACACAAACCCTATAACAATAGGAAAAGACAATAATTAACAGTGAAAAGCTTCACCTTCTGAGATATTCCTGGAATTGACGCATTTTTACTTCAGTCTCTTCTAGTTTCTTTTGTTTTTCTTCATTTGCTTGTTCTTCTTCAGAGCGTTTTCTTTCTATATCATCCGCTCTTTGTTTTTCTGATTGTAGTGAGGTCTACAGAGAAATAAAGTTGTATGTCACAAGTTGAGTGGAAGTGATTAATCATGTAGGTATAAAAGTGCTAAGTTCATGTGACGATATCTTGTAATATAAAATCACCAGGTGAGCAAAACATTAAGAAATCCTGGTCAGCAACAACAATAATATCTTACATACCTTAAGTTCTTCCACCTCTGCAGTCAAGGAATCGACCTTTTCAGTGTCCTGGACTAGAACCTCAGTTTGTTGCACTACAGGAGGTGCTTCCTCAATAGCCCTAGCAACTTCTCTTTCCTTGACAAGCATTGCAGTTGTGTCATCCAATTTAGCCTGCAGGGCTTCCATAGAGCTCTGCAGTTTTGATAACTCCTGGGCCTTTGCTTCTTCCAAGTCTGTCTGTATGCATGTGAAATGATTTGTGTGAAACTATTCAAATAATAGGTAGTATGTAAATATCTAAATGCATATATGAAAACTGTAAAAGATGAAACTATGAATTAATATAATTTATTCTTTAGAAGTGTTTCTGGAGTGGAAAATATGTACATAACAGAAGAAGTTGAACACCATACCCTCATTCTCTTCTCTAACTGCACACGCCATGTAAGTTCTTCCACTTTCTTTTCAAGTTTATCCTTTGCTTCCTTGAGTGCACCTGTTTCTCTAGCTTCCTGCAGAGACAATAAATTGCAGTGCGTTTGGTAAGAAAATATTTTTTATTCTTTATATAAGAACGATACATAGTCCAAATCCATCATAGGAGAAAAGGCCATATGTACTACTATAGGTTAGTAGTGCATTGGCTGGGATAATGCGAGTACCATTTTAAGTTTTCTGAGTTCCTTCCTTGCAATCTTTCCCCTCCATCTACATTGTGCAACAATGGCTGCACATTTTAACTTCTTATGGTACACATGAGCTGTATGGCACCTATAACGGGCCTGTAACAGAAAGTACGGGCATCCAAAAACGTATGGCTTGTTAAGAAGCACTATGCATTGTTGAATCGTTTTATTAGTATTTACTAAAAATTGAAAACCACCTGAATTTTAACTGCTGCCTTAGATTGCTTCTTATATCTGAATGTATTTCTTGCTGCCATCGCTCGCAATGCCGTTTGCACCACAAGAACTGAAGCATTTAGGTGTTTATAGGACCTTCTAGCCTGATGCCTACGTTGGTTTTTCTGAACTTTGATGGCAGCTGCTTCCCTTCGCATTTGATCATACAGTTTACAAGCCAATCTTCCTGGAACAAAAAGCATGATACAGGTCATTTTAGAAAAATAAAATAGAGCAGGTCTACAGTAAAGCACAAGCAAAACAAACCTCTCCATATTGCCTGAACACATACAGATGCCTTCCTCAAAGAAATAAACTTCTTCCGCATGATATGTGTCCGTATTTTCCCTTGAATTGTTTTTGCCGCAGCACCGAGTACTTCAGTTCTCCTGGCGTCTAATTCAGCCATCTGGCCAGCTCTCAGAAAAACTTTTGTTTTACCTATCTGAGAAATATGAACCAGACTTAGTGCCTCCAAAATAACTCAAAGACCTAATGCAGCACAGTTATCATGATCTTGCATTTATCTCTCTTTTTCCCCATAATATCACTGTACAGAGCCTGGCATACCATAACTAACAATGAAAACATTTAAGCTTAACCATTAAACAAGTACATCGATTTCATGAACTCTCCCTCTGCCAAATCATTGTTAGCCCAAGAGTGCAAGATCACAAATTTCAAAGATAGCGCCTTGAATGCCAAGTTACCAACATAAAGCAGATGGAGCAGAGTTCGTTTTGATTACCTGAAATCCCACAAGACCCTTCTTTTCAAGAATCCTCTTGCATGCAACCTTTTCATCGCAACTAGTGAAATATGATAAAGAGAAAGTTAGTGTCATATCACTTTTAAAGCACCAACAAACTCAGTTCAGTCTCAGATAATACAATACAAATCTCTGAAGAGCTTCAAAGAAGAACTTACTTTCCTTCAAGGGCCTCTTGAGCAAGTATTCCAAAGCGATGCAAAAACTCATAAAATGTGCGACGTGTAGGATAGCCTGCACAGCTGATCCTGATTGCCTCAAGTACACCCTAATGATACATAACATGCAAATTAGTGGAACGACTTTGTCATATAAATGTACTCCAACATAGCCACTATTTGATTGCAGACTTGCAGTACATGTTGGCTCAATAAATCATAGTTTAGAAGCACTTACACCACAACGCAACTGTTGCATGACATTGACATTCTCAAAAATTGCCGGTTTTAGCACATTATTTGGCTTGACACATCTGATATAATGAGGTTCTGTAGAATTTAGTGTTTCCATAAGAGCTTGAAGTTGTTGCTGCCATATAAAAACCACAGGGTGGCAATTAGCGATACATAATAGCAAACTGGCTAAAAAGTGGAAAAAGGATAGGCAAAAAAAGGCCTGGCAGCACCAATCTGAAAAGGGGAGAACCTTGAAGCGGGCTCCAATTGAAGAGAACTTGGAGGATTTGGATGTTTCCTCTGGCAGAGGAGGAAATAATCCTGAGATAAACGAGCATTTAGAAGCGCTTAGCAACTCCTGGTGCTCTGCCACAACATAGTCTTTGTTTTTGTCAAGGAATTGGTCAGATTGATACAACACCTGAATAACGGAAGCATAACTACCAGTTAAAATCAGAACTGACACTATCATGGAAATTGAATTTGATGATAAAAGCTAACCTCTCCAGCGTAGTGACAGATTGTAAAATCTGTGCGAGATAGCTTTGGTTTCACAAACCGTTTGTGCTTTTGAAAAGTCTGGTACAGCTTCTGGGAAAAGGTCTCGTGTGTTGACTTGGGAAACATACTGAATGCAAAACAATGATAGAAAACATGGTCATTAACTATAATGTTAATTTGAAATACACAGGAAATAAAATTGATTAGGCAGCAATAACAAAACTGAAAATAAATGGTAAGCGTACCATGCCTCATCTAGAAGTGCAATAACACCACCAGGTTTCTGTAAAGGGAACAATTTAAATGAACAAACTCACTCTCATTTATTGACAAATTCAGTAAATACATGGAAAATAAGCAAGCGAGAATCCATCACAAAATGATTGGTTATATTACTTAGTTCTAAAACAAGTACAAGAAAAAGAATGTAGATCCTGCCCAAAACATGGGCTTCTTTGGTTATTGTGATCTTCTCAGATAAGAATAAATGCAAGCTGCATGTTTCACCTTGTATTCAGCTTATACGCTACAGCATTTCGAGATGTCCACTATCAATGCACTTTAGATGGAATTAGACACATCAAATCTAGATATCCTTTGTGTGGAGTTGTTGACTTCATAAAGCAATTAATGAGGGAAAAAAGGGACATTTTTGATAATTTTAATACAAAAACTTGGCAAATTTTAATTTTTCTGAGTTATTTTAATCGAGATTGTTTTTTTTTTCAGAAACTGGAATTTAAGAAATTTTACATTCTGGCTATACTACTTGTGCTTACCTTCTCAATAAGGTCAAGAACATCCTGATTATCGACAAACTCAATATAGCTCCAATCAATTTGTTCTTTGGTATACTCCTCTTGTTCCATCTTGAAAACATGCTGAAAAAGAACACATAGGCACCTTTCATATAAATATATGCTCTTATGGAAAGAGAGTTTGATGTACACAAACCATTCGATGTGAACATACCTGATTGAAATGTTGTTGCAATTTTTCATTGGTATAATTAATACAGAACTGTTCAAAACTGCAAAAACAAAGTATAATTCATTAGTTTGTAGAAAAATGATTGGTAAATTTCAATACAAGAATAAACTACAGTAAAGGATACCTGTTTAACTTGAAGCTCTCAAAACCATAGATGTCCAGGACACCAATAAGAGATTTAGAGTTAGCATCTTGTCCAATCGAGCTGTTTATTTTGTCAACAAGCCTGAAAAATAATGGTAGGGTTGGAAAGATGACTTCAAGGTTATTTTATATATTGCATTAGTCCTGGCCTCCTAGGGCGTGCTATGGAACATATCTAATAAACTACAAAAGAACATAATTATATTACCAGTCAAACAAGCGGGAATATATTGTCTTTGCTAGACCATCCCTGCTGACAGTTGCATTGTAAGGATCAAGGCTCCTTTTTATAACCTCCTCTGGTGTTACCATGACACGCTTACAAAGAGCATCTTCCAAGGCTCCAGGATCACACCTGACATGGAATGCATTTCAACAAATGTTGGAGCATGCACATCAAAATATCATCAAATTTATAACAGAACCAAATGCAGTAGTTACATAAGAAGCTCAGCAGTTGTGTCAAGATGGAACTTAGATTTGTCATCTTTCAAAACAGAGGAATCAACTTCTTTGCCCTTGGCAAATTCAATGTTACCAATATGAAGGATAGCTGCAACAACCCTGAAAATAGCATCCTGAAAACAAATTAAATTGCAGAGAAGTGAGGAAAAAAAATTCAGTTCACTTAGCCATTGATCAAATCAAAGAGCACATGGAGATAATTGAGCTACCTGTTCCTGAGTACTGATGCCAACAATATCCATTGCTCTTCTGGTAGCCAAGTATTCATGAGCATCACTAACCCCAACCAACTCATAGCAATTTGATTGATTAAGGTAATGAAAAGTCTTAGGATTTCCTAATTTGTACTTTTCAACCTCCTGAAGGTTCATTGTCACAGGAGATTGTCTGTGTTAGTGATTAGTGCAATAACACCAGAGATCTGAGGATGAGAAGTATACAAAGAGAATAAACATCATTACCTCCTGTGGTGCGGCACAAAGGAGATAAAAGCAGTGGTAGTTGCGTTCAGGATCAGAAATTTGGCATACCCGTGACCTTTCTAGCAAGTAAGTTCTGACAGCAGCACCTGAGATCCTCCCTTGCTTATCAAACTGAATCTCAACAAACTTACCAAACCGACTGCAACAAGAATTACGAGGAAAATGATACTGCAACACGTATGTACCTCCATAATTTGAAGAAATGCAAGTAATCTTATGATTGAGATAGTTGTATTAAATATCCCCTACCTAGAATTATTATTTCTGACAGTTTTAGCATTGCCAAAAGCTTCAAGGACTGGATTTGACTGCAGGCACAAGAATACCCAACAAAAGTTCAATTGGAGTATGCTAACTTAATAATACAATGGCCTTTCAAGGCAAAGCACTCTCTTTCTTACTTCGAGAACTTGTTGCTCCACGGTTCTTCCTTCGGTAGCAGCTCGGCCACCCAAATAGGCAAGATATCTCATAAGCATTTTTGTTGTTTCTGTTTTACCCGCACCACTCTCACCACTCACAAGAATAGAGTTGCTTCTCCCTTCATTAATCATTGCTCTGTTTCCAGTAAAAGGCAGAAGTGAGACTGGTCCATGTTTTATAGAAAGTTAGAAACACTGAATCAATTACTGCCTATCATATTTACCTGTATGCAACATCTGCCACAGCAAAAACATGTGGACTTAACTCTCCAAATGGTGCTCCCTTGTACTGTTGCATCATATGTGGATCATACAAATGTGGCAATCTTTGGAAAGGATTGACGGCAATGAGAATGTTTCCCGTGTATGTCTGTCAAAATGTTTAGATATAGGTCATACAGTACGACTGAAATAATGTATCTACAGTAAATGACCATGCATAAAACGGTACTGAAGAATAACATACATATATTTCATTAAGTTCATATCTGGTTGCCAAATTCTGCAGAACTCCTGGTTCATGGAGATAGGAGAGCTTTGTCATGTCATCAACTCCACCTGCAGCTGCTTCCATATCTTTGGGATACAGTTTTGACAAATTTGCAATGATCTAAAAAAATTTGATAGAACAGACATAAGTAGCATCAAACTGAAGGCCCAAAATCAAGCTACCAGGCCAATTAGCAGCGATGAAGAGTTTGAAGAATTAGAATGCAGCTTACCTTTTTTCCATTTGTCGCTTGGATCTCGGCCTCTTCACCATTGATCTTAACAACTTCTCCATCGACCCAGGCAATTTCAGGGTCTTCAGCCCAAACATGAGAACCTACTATAATATTAACTTTCGTCCCCTGCAATAGAAAAAGAATTGGATATCTCAATGACTCCAGTCATCATTACGAAATTTTATCAAACAATGGTGTTAAATGCATTCATGTTTCACCTATGCAGAAAGATCGTGATCCTATATGAGCTTTTTTTTTTAAAAAAAAAGCTCTCTAAAATGGACTAATAGGGGGAAAATATGAAATCACTTTAATTTGAAACCGTGTTAAACAAATTGCTACAATCACGAAGCTTATCAAGGCAAGCGTATCAAGGATCAAACGAGCAACACATTGTCGCCGATTGCATTTTGCTCAAGCGAACGCAAACGGGAGGCGGGCTTTACCATTTCGCCGGTGCTTGCAAGATGATCAGTAGTAGCTGGACGCTGTGAGCGAAGGGGCAGATGATCTCATATCTCTTCCCCAGCCGGCCGGCGCTCGCGCTATCTGGTGCTCGTCGGGGCCCTCCGTACGTCGCCGTCTCCGGGCCCGGCGGGGGAGGAAGGGGGGCGATGTGGTGGTGGGTGCAAAAGCGGGGGAGTGGAGAGGGAGGAGGGGATGTGTAGAAGGCGGTGGAGGGTGGAGAGGGGGCGGGAGTACGTGGAGCGGCCATGGCTGGCCCTCCCCTCGATCTATGCGGGGCGCCATGGAATCCGCCCCGTCTCTCTCGCTCGTTCCTCTCGTTTCCATCTTCTCCAACCTCCTCCCCCGACACGCCCCCCTCGCTCGTTTCCGCCTTCGCGGCCTCGGTTGACACGGACGCAGCGTGCTCCACTGCTCCCCAGGTGCATCGACGGCTAGTGATTTTTAGCGGTGGGTCCCACAACTACCCTTCTCTCTTCTCGTTTAGCTTGGATCCGTTCAGTTTACTATCACTTCTAACACTACCAAGTTTTAGCATTATTAAATTATAATAGAATAACAAATTAAACATATTTTTACCATGCCATCCTACGAAAATTTAGCATTTTCAGAAATTTTCTCTTATAAAAACACTACCAAATTTTTGGTAAGGCTATGAATCAAACACATTGGAAACTGCCAAAATTCAGCAATGACAAAGTGTGCCAAATTTTTTTTAGAAAAGTGTGCCAAAGTTTAGTAATGCTAAATTTCAATAAAGTTGATTTTGACGAACAAGCCCTTAATACCGATTGATAGCTGTAATTTAACGGCCTGCAAAAAGTCCAGACCACAACAAACGGCCCATAATGTATTTGGCCCATCTCTTTCAACGAATTCGTCCCACGGAGGGGCACTTATGAATTCAGCCTACTTAATTCCTTTCGATGAATTCGGCCCATTAATTAATTTGGCCCATGTATTTCCAATCAACCAATTCAGCCCAGCAATAGCCCCGAATGAATTCAGCCCATCTTCTTCCAGCCAACGTATTCAACCCACAATTGAATTCAGCTTACTTAATTCCGGTCGACGAATTCGGCCAATTTATGGATTCGGCCGACCTCATTACCATCAACAAATATAGCCCAGCCAACGAATTCTGTCACAAATGAATTCAGCCCTTCCAGCCAACGAAATCAGCCGACAACTGAATTCGGCCCACGTAATTCCGGTCACCAAATTCAGCCCATCAATGGCCACGTGTGAATTTGGCCCACGTAATTCCCGTCAACGAATTCTCTCCACAAATAAATTTGGCCTACCTGATATCTCATCAACGAATTAAGCGCACAGATGAATTTGGCCTACCTCTTTCCCATCAGCTATTTAGTCCTACGAGTGAATTTGGCCCATCTATTTCCCATCAGCGAATTCCGCCCACCAATTGGCTCATTTAATTCTCGTCAATGAATTCGGTCCACGATTGAATTTAGCCAACCTAATTACCTTCAGTGAATTTGACCCACAATTGAATTTGGACCATGTATTTCACGACACAAATTCAGCCCTCGAGTGAATTTGGACCACTAAATCCCGTCAATGAATTTGACCCACAAATGAATTTGGCCCATGTAAGTTACGTGAACAAATTTGGCCCACATATTTTCCTTCTACAAATTCGGCCGATCTAAACCCTAGACCGGAACGAATTAGGCCCACCCTTTCTTGCCAATGAATTGGGCCCATTAACAGTTCGAATGAATTCGGGCCACCTTCGAATGAATTGGACCTAAGAACCAATTGGACATAAATCAGGAATTTTTTATTTTTATATTTATTTAATTAAATATTTACAAAACTACATTTTCATTTCAAAAATTTACAAAAATATACTCCCACTGCCCTCTGGGAGGACGTTTTTTATAAATCGCCCTTCCAGAGGGCGATTTGATGACGTAGCTGACGGCCAGGGCCGTCCGGCCATTTTGCAGGTGGCCCCCGGCCTCCCAAAAACCGCCTTCTGAGAGGGCGGCAGGGGGGCCGCCTGCAAAAATCTGGCCGGGGGGCCGGCTATTTTACAAGCAGCCCCCCTGCAGCCCTCTCACAGGGTGGTTTTTAGCTCCCCCGATATAAAACCCCTTCCCAGACTCTAAAAATATCATAAAATTCACACAAATCACAGGAAAAAAAGAGAGAACTGAGAGTGAAGGACAACGGAAGCGCCGAAGCCCTACTGGTTTACAGATTCGTCTGCAGGTAATATTTGATGTTGTCGGCGAAACGGGACTGGGGGCCCCACACATCCCGGGGACACGTGGATCTTCGGCCACGTCAGCTCCTTCGGAGCCCACATTCTGCACCGGTGACGGCCGTCTATGGCCATTTTCCCGCCAAGTACCTGGGGCCCGAGCACTGCCTGGGCCCGGGTGCACCTTTCCCGGGCACGTCGCGACGACCGCCCGCATCTGCCTCGGGCCCCGTGGCCCGGGGACATTCCCGGGCCTCGCCCCTGGTCCCGGGACCCACAGGCTCGGTCCCGGGGCGCATTCCCGGGGCACATTACTGGGACATTCCCGGGCCCGGGGTGCGTCTCCCGGGCTCGGGGCTCACAGACTCGGTCCCTGGGGAACTCGATGCCTTGTGCGCGCGGAGGGCGCGATGAGCTCTCTGCCCCGGGTACGAGCCTGGCCCGAGCGGATCAACTCTCCAACTACCCGCATTAATCGCGAGGCGACAGGGCGTACGCACCTGTCGCCCGCTCGGACGTGCGTGGACTCTCATATGGCCCCTCGTGGGCCCGCTCCTTGTACAGTCAGACATATTTGACTAAGAGGGCTTTATTTTTCCACACTCTAGCAGCGATGGCGTGCGCTGTCACATCTTCATGACCTAGCCGCCCGCAGCAGCCGAGCAACGTGACGACTAGACGTGCCAAACCAACTCCGGCATGGCTCAGCAGGCGGACGCGTGCGACAAGACATATCGCACCTAGAAAAGCTTTCTCTTGGTATGTGTTTTAGGCACTGTGGACTCCCCTTAGACTATAAAAGGAGGATCCATGCCAGCAAGAAAAGGGGTCAGAATGTCCGAGTTAGGGTTCCAGAGGCTTGAGTTCAGCTTCTAAAGAGACGGAGTTCCCAAGTTAGGGCTAGCTCCTGAGCACCCCTGAAGAACACCTTGTAAGAACAAATTGCATTCATCTCCCACATAGCAGATACACACAGGAGTAGGGTATTACGCCTTCGCGCGGCCTGAACCTATCTACCTCTTCTGCCTCCCTTGCATGCCATCTCTCAGGTGCCACAGCCGTCCTGTGAACAACTCCCCTGGCCTAACCTCAAAGGGGGGTCCCCAAACTCCCCGCGGTTGGAGTTCCCTCCTCCGACAGATGTCTCTTTGCAATTTCTATTTATATTCATCAAATAATATAGTATGTGTAGTCTTAGACCAATTTTTTCACAGATAAATAAATGCTAGATTTGTTTCACAGAGTGTAAATCTATTGTAGTTGAGCATAACGGCTAAGGACATTGATAGAGCGCATGAGAGAAGTTAGCTTTTTTTACTAGATGAGTAGCACTAGTTTGAGAAACGCTTAGGAGATGGAAATGTGGACGATGATATTTCATTTTTTGTAGTCATGTGTAGTATACCCTAGGTAAGTAGTTGTATAAGATATTTTTGGCCTAGTGAGTTATAACTTGCGTTTATTTGGTTATAATGTAGGTTGCTATGGATGCATCCGGTATGTCCATTCATCTACGACCTCCGATTGACGAGCCTCCGCCGATATGTTGGTGTGGAGATAATTGCAAAGTTGCAATAAGTGAGAAGGATTACATATACCGGCAAAGGTATTGGATGTGTGCAAATTACGCCTACTCCCCGGAGAAGCCGAAACCACAAGGGAAGAAGGGGAAGGCGAAGAAACCAGTGGAGGTAATACGAATTATTTTGTACTACAAAATATTTGAACCTTTGAGCTAACAAATTTATATATGTCAAGGCACCGAAGCCTCCTCCGCCTCTGTGCGACTTTGTGCAGTGGATAGATACGGAGATCCGTCCACAGGACGCACGATATCTTCGCATGTCGCAGGAATGGCACAGGGACCACCTCGAACGTCTTTGGGCGGCAGAAGAAAAGTGGGAGGCTGAGCAGAAGAGGAAGGAGGAGAAGCAGCGGCAGGAGAAGGAAGCCCATGAGGCAGATAGGGAGAGGAAGAGGGAGAGGCCCGTGAGGCCCCTGGGAGTACGTCAGCCGGTCTGGTGGTACGGCACGGCCAGCGCGGGTCGTCTGCATGGGTGTGGCAGCTGGTGGGTCCTGTATCTGTGGTGGCGGAGCTCCTTCGAGCTGCGAGGCTGCTAGTATCTCCTGGATCTCCTCGCCCGAGTCCTCCAAGTCGTCCCCCTCGAAAGGATCCAGTGCCCAACCGCTGCCGCGTGCGCCCTGTGTGGAGGAGCCAGCGCTAGCAAACATCCCCGGCGCTGTAGAGTGGAACCCTGTACACCAAAATATTGATAATTGCAAACCAAAATTTTGCAATGCAAAAATAAACTTTGATATAACCTGAAGGACCTCCTGTGGTGGCCCGGGGGTAGTTGTCATGCCCAGCTGCGCATGTGGTACACTCTATGCGTCGACGTGCTAGCTCCAGAGGGATATAGGTACGGTGTAGCGAAAGCTGCAGGGAAGCATATTGATGTACAACGGTACATGTCATAGAAGGAAACATGTTATAAACCGATGGTTAGTCGAATTTACCTCTAGAGGGGCCAGATGGCTGACTAGAACCCTGCGGTCACACTCCTGCTCCTGCTCCTATTCCTACTGGCCGTGGCTGTTGTTGCTGTACAACTACGGGAGGTACCGCATCGACCGCACGACAAGTGAGCGCACGAATCACTGTGAGCATCGCCTGATGAATTCTCCCGAAGGTTGTCCTCTACTCATCGGCATTCAGCACGATCCCACTGTCCAACCGTTCGAACACCGCGTTTACATCAGCCTGAACCTATCGCGCTGCATCGGCCTATTTCAAATGTGACATGAACATGTGTTAGAACCGTGGACACGTACAAAGGGAATAGCAAAGTGCAAAGATAACGTGATGTACCGCGCGGAAGTAGTCCTGGTCACGGTGTCTAGGATACGTGTCCGTCGTAGCGGCGACGTGTGGCTGTGGATCATTTGGGGTGAACATTACGCGTGTGCGGGTACGGGCCTGGTACCACGTGAGGTATGCTAGGTAGGTCTCCTTAGTGTGTGGATGTATCTTGTCGATCACCTCCTCCGTCGCCAACAACCAGTCCTCCACGTACTTCTGCAGTCGAGGATACCACTGAACGCCGGCTGCCTGTCCCCTACGATTATATCTATTTGCAGAGAGTGCATTAGACTACATTAAATAGTTATAGTACTAAACAAAGATCGCAGTTGTACTAACCGGTGCACATCGCGCGGCACAACGATCTCCACGGGCACAGGGGAGTGCTGACGTAGTCCGAACTGTCGCATCACGCGCTGCGGAGAGTGGGGCTCGACGAAGATGTCGAACACCAATGGCACTGTCGTTATCCAGTACGTCTGGTCGCGCGTGCAAAGAGTAGAGAGTCCGAGCGGTGCACGAGCCGCGATGGCTTGCAGACTATACGGCTCCCAGACGACGTCGCTGGGCAGCAGGTGGTCGAACTCCATAACGAATTCGGAGTAGGCCCTCCTAACCTGCCTGTGGGTGTAACGACGCTGCAAAATAGGAAAAGCTTACACGTCAGTGTTTGTGCATAAGTGGTAAACATAGAATTTCATATTTTGTACCTCATGGCGACACCATACGGTCCCCATAGTCGAACAGTCCTCGGGCCACTGCCCGTAGAAGCCTCTAGGGCCGCCCTGATAGGAAGAGTGCTGAATCAAAGGACGGCCTATCGCGAACCGCTCGGCCGCCCATAGCTGCAGAAGGAGAGGGCAACCGGCGATAATCGCACCTGGATTGGTCTTTGTGCACGCGTCACAAAGAGCACGGTACGTCGCCGCTAGCACAGCAGATCCCCAACTCCACTGTGGTACGCGGCCGTCCTCGCTGTCGGCGATCGCACGAGCGTAGTGGATCAGTCCCTTGTCCACCGTGTGCCCGTGAGTGCTGGTGAACATCACCCACCCGAACAGCCACAACAGGTACGCCTCCAAGCTCCGCCGCACCGAGTATTCGTCGGCGTCATCATCTAGCTTATCAGGCTGTAAAGGAAAATTATAGTCGGCAGCTCTGTTGCTTTGTAGATCGGATGATTGTGAATGAAAGGAATCCACGACTTACGGTGAACTGTAGCAGCCAAGCCTGTGAGGGGCCGTTCGTGGTGTAAGGCGGTAGCGAACCCGGGGGGTCTAAGTTCAGGTCGACGATGCATGGGCTCGAACCGAGCAGTGATGTCCTGCGACCAACCGTGCGCCCCGTCGATCGGGCCGACTGCGTCTCCTGCGAGGGAAAGTCCTAGCAGGTACGACACGTCCTGGAGTGTGGGAGTCATCTTGCCGCACAGTAGATGGAACGTGTGGGTCTCCGGTCTCCAGCGATCCACCAGTGCTGCCAGAAGTGACCGGTCAGCGTCCCATCGCTTGGCGGGGTCTCTCTCGTCCGGTGCGGGCTCAACTAGCCTACACAGCGGAAGAAGTCCAGCCACACACAACCTGCAGAATATAGCACTGTATTCAATATTGGGGAACATAGATATGCACAAACGATGTGAATGAATATTCGTACAGCTCTTACCTCTCACGGAACCGAGGGTCTATCTGCAGGAGGTGACGTGAAGGCCGTGGACGGAAGGTGGCTAGGTGCGCACCCTCCACGGCTAACAGGTAAGACCGGTGGGACTGGTCGAGACCTCGGTCCAACAGCTCCGGTGTATAGTACACTATACCTGCATGCAAATAGAGAGTTAGCGTTAATTATTGTTAAAGTTTATAGCATTGTTACATGATAATAAAAAATAACAGTACGGTACATATCCTTCTATAACAAAGAACTAATATAGACTTACACTACACCGTAGCACCACCAATTGTTCGAGAACGCCTAAGACGGGGTCGTCTTGAAGTTGCGCCTTCACCCTTAGGATGACTGCCATCAGCGGCTGAACCCGACGGTTCAGCTTCCGCCGCATTTGGACCGGTTGCATCCTTTGGACATTTCTTATATGTATGACCTGTTTGGTCATATTTTGAACAACGTTTATGCCTTTGACCGGCTTCTGACTCATCCATGTTATTACGGATACATCTTGTCTTGTGGCGACCTGCTTTATCCCTCAATTTTGTTGGGTCAGGAATGTACATAGCTTGAGGATGCTCCATAGTAAATGTACCCGTAATACCGAAACCGTATATCTCTCCGCTCCAGGTATTATAGATTGCTTTTTTCCTAAAATAAGGTGAGACAAAATAGCGTGCTTCTATCCCGCACTCACCGCTCGCGGCAATAACGTGAGAACATGGCTTGTGGAGCAGAGTAGATTTTCGGCACGAGCACTTGCAGGTTCCGTCTTCCTTCAGCACACACTCCTGCACAACTCTTTTGTGGTAAATTCCCCGCATGCCCTTGTCGACACATAATATTTCAAATCTGTGTTCTTGTGTGCCTTGAGGTAGAGCACGATGTCTTCAGGCCTTTTTACTTTTATCTTGCAGATACTTCGTCAGTAGTGTGCCAAAGAAAAGATTATTGTCCGTCATTGAGGGCCCAGCTGCTCTGAACCGATCTCTAAAGTACTTACATGTGTCATACAAGATAAATTCAACTATGCCAATAAATAGGAGCCCTCAAACACCACACATCACCTAGTTATAAACCTCTGCCAAATTTATGGTCATTATGCCAAACCGAGAACCATCCTTGTCATACAACAATGCCCATTTCTCTTTTGGCTTATTCTCAATCCAATCTGAAAATTTTCTAACTGAGGATGCAGACCTTTTTCTCATATGTGGTCCATCACTTGATCGAGTTCCAAGAGCTTGTGGAGCCTTATCCCCTCCAATGGTAGCCCACCTGGACTGCTCATTTGTTAGTTTAGAGGTCAGCTCATCTGTTGACACCGAAAATTACCGACAGCGTTGGGAATGAGCCGATGATTTGGTTCGATGCACTAGACACGCGAAGGCCTAGGAGATTTGCTTAACTCTAGTGTAGGTCCTAAATTTGAGGTTCGTAGATGTGCCAGTCAATTTGACCCTACAATTGACAAGGAGAAAATATTAGACCAGTGAGCCAATCGGCTGGAAGCCGATTTGGACTCGTTTCATCGGCCGATAGCTGTAACGCCTCCTTCCTGGTATCACCTAAGGCGACACCGAAGAGGAAGCGCCCCACAGGAGATTGGCGTGAACCAACTCCCACGGAACCGCGATGCCGGTACCAGTCCCAGGAAACCAAGCTGGTACCCGCGGTCAACCGAGATGTACCACAGCAATTAACTAAATAAATAAATATATATTATACCTTTATAAGTTGCGGCCTTGGGCAAGCCCTGAGCAGCAACCAGCAAACAGAACCACAGCAGCGGAACGACAGCGTAGCAGGAACCCAATCCACAAGCAACGGCTTGGGACTAGGAAGAAAACCCTAATCTTCGCTTCAGCTTCACACTTCCTGAATGAGGGGAGAAAAGAAATGGATTGAGTACTTACGTACTCAGCAAGTCACGGAAATGTGAATTATGCAGGCTATCAAAGATAGGCTGGGGTTTATTTCGCAAACATTTTCGTTTGAAAACCCTTTTGAAAACCTAAGTGTGGGTTGTCTCAAGGTGACTGGAAGGAGGCTCTCGCCTCGATCCTGTCCGCGAATTGTTTTTCAACAACTCGAGTGGACGATTCAGATTTTATTTGATCTCAGTGGTTCTTCTACCACCTGTCGGTTCACGACAGCGGTTTAGTGGATCTGCCCTCAAGCAGCTTCCACTGTATACTCATCTATTACTTTATTTTCAATTTCGTCCACCCAGGACGTAATCTCATTTTTCACTTCTGTCCTATCCAGGACATCATTTTAGCTCATCTCATCTCAAGGGCTCCTCGAGCCATTCATAACTTATCTCATAACTCGTCTCGATGGCTTCCCAAGCCATCCTTAATCTCAACTCAAACTGCTTCCACTCAGGAAGCCTATTCTATGATGCCACATGACATCCCGGGTCATACAGGCCCGTTTCAGACCACTCAGGTCATCCATCAACCACAAAGGCCGATTCTGGTAACGATTCCCATACCACAAATCACTTTTGTAAAGCCTTGGCAAACAAATCTACGCTAGAGGAATCACCTCACATTACCCGTAACCGTGGGCGCGGCTGTTCGAACAGTTTGGTATACCTTTGCAAATGGTGCACGCTTTACCCACATGACGCGAGCTTACTCCCACACTGGCCAAGCGGGGTGGTTCGCGACAAGGCCTTTCCAAAGTGTCTCCAGGATTGCCTGGAGCCAACTGGACGGGTCCCAGACCAAGTACCGAGCGAGTCCCAGACTCCTCGTACTCAGGATCCCGCGGGTGCATCTCATATTGCTACCCCGGCGATTCCACGTCCAAAGGCGACCAAGCCAACCCTGGGTCTACTAATTACTTGGCCAGGGGCGTCCCATATCACCCGTGTGGTCGCACTGTATTATGCTCAGTGCAATTCCTCAAGGAAACGGTCCTTAAAAATCATGCAGAGCCGGAGCCACACAGGCAACGACGTCCCATGATCAAGTTTTGTAAAACCATTTTATTTCGCAAACTCTCGACCAAGGGTGTCGAGACCATTTTAAATCATTTGAGTTAAATCCCTGATTTTTCCCATCGTCATATTTTATTTTTGGATGAAAAGGGGTCACCGACGTCCATACACAAGTACGGACATCAAGATGACAAGGTTACAAGGATCGGGTCATCAATTTATCCAAGGCAGGATCAAATGCAGCAAGAGGGTTAGGCCGGACGGATCCGATTAAGGATTGCGGCCGAAAATTAACCGTGTTCCTAAGTATGCATATTTTAGAAACAAAATATATTTTAAATCATAGGTCCAACATGGTTGAAGGGTGACTTGCCTCAGTCTTCGTCTTCAATCTTCGCGAAAATCCGACGTCCGACGAATTTCCGACGTGTCGACTATACGCGAAACGAGAGAAAAACACGTAAAACCCTAAAAATAATATACTATTATTAATAACTAATAGTGTCATGAGGTAGATCTCATTTTTAGAAAAAATTAGAGACTTGAACGGACTCAAACGGAGTTACGGTTGAAAAGATATGGATTTTAAAAGCTTTAGGGGTTTTTCTGGACTTGAAAAGGAATTATTTGAATTTCTGGAAAAAGGATTATTTTGGGGAATAGGAGCTGACAGATGGGGCCCTAGGTCAGTGGATGAGAAAGAGGAATTGAGGAGATGGCCCACATATCAGAGACCAAAAATAGAGATGGAGCCTGTTCTGGGGGCCTACTTGACAGTGAGGGATTTTAGAAGAGAGTGTACTGTGCACTATAATGGTGGGTCCGCATGTAAGTGAGAGGAATGGGTTAATTGAATGGGATCACTGTGCATTTATGGGCCCACTGATAAGTCTCAGAGAGAGAGGGAGGGCATGGCCCACCTATCAGAGACCGATAGAGGAAGGGGAGTGCCGGATGGGCTACAGGAGACGGCCGGACAGAGGGATCGACGGCGCACGGCGGCCGGAGAGGATGCGGCGGCCAGCGGCGAGAGAGGAGGAGCAAGCTACGGGAATGGGACGAGGAGAAAATGGTGAAGAGGATGACCGGTTCGGATTTCCCGGATGGCGGCCGACGGCGGCGGGCGACGGCGGCCAGAGGGCGGCGGCGAGAGGCGGTCGTCACCGGCGACCAGGGAGCGGCGGAGTGGCTAGGAGGGGCTCGAGATGGGCAGGCCTGGATGCGCTCGGGGAGAGGAAGAAGGTAGAGGAAGGTATTGGCCCTTACCCGTCTCAGCAGTGAGTCAACAATGGCGGGCGGCAGCGGCCGATTTGGGCGTTTCGGCCTCCGGAGCTCTCGACCGAAATTGGGGGCTGGGTTGAGTTCGCGAGGAGATGAGGAGTCCAGTGGCGGTGGCGGCTTGGACGATTAGGCTCGGGAGTTGTCGGATTGAGGTGAGGCCGAAGGCTTCGGCGGCGGCGGGGAGAGAAAAAGAGAGCTCGAGCTCGGCTTGGGCAATGGCGCGGCGCGGCGCGGCTAGGATTTTATAGGCGCAGGCGCGGCGCTACGGACAGAGGCGTGGGGCTCGGGACGGCAGGGCGGCTGCGCTGGCCGAGGTGAGCGCGGCGCGGCAGTGTCACGAGGCCGGCGGGGCTTGACTGCGGTGGGGAAAAAGGAAGAAGAGGAGGGCCGCGGCGAGGTGACGGGACGGGACGCGGCGCCGCTGAGCACTGCGGCCGCGAGAGATGGAGGAGGGAGACAGAGGGGACGGGGCGAGAGGGGGCGGCGAAGTGACGGAACGGGGTGAGCTAGCGCGTCTGTCGACCTCCGGGGCTCGGCGCCGAGGGGAACGGCTAGGGCGGCGACTCCGGGCTCGAGGTGATGATGGAGCGCCGCGCGACAGGCCAGTTCGGCGCAGGACAGAGAGAGGGCAGAGAGAGAGGTCGGGAGAAACTGAGAAGAATCGAGAGAGGGAGAGAGAAACAGAGAGACCGAGAGTGGAGAGAAGCCGAGGAAGAAGAAGACAACGCGAGGAGGACGACGTCGCTGACCGCTGGGGGCCACTGGTCGGGCGACGGTGTCCGCGGATGGTGGCGCTGTTGGGCGGGGCTCGAGGCCGGGGCGCGTGTCGCGCACACAGGCGTTTGCGCGAGGAGGCGAGCAGTGCTCCTGGCCGGTGGGGCCTGGATGTCGGCGCGGGAGGGAGAGGTGGCCGAGTGGGCCGGGAGTGAGGAGGCACGATGGAATAGTGGAGTTTACTAATTTCCTAGGGATTTATTTTGGGGTTTTCGGAGGATTTGGAAAAAGGATTTCAAATCCAAAATTTTATAATTTTGGATCACAAAATCTCTGAGATTTTTAGGAAGGGCATGTACTGCCGAAATTGGAATATTTGTTCGGATTTGAATATATATATATATATATATATATATATATATATATATATATATATATATATATATATATATATATATATATATATATATAAATAAAAGGAAGAATTGGATAGGGACTTTTGGAGAATTGAAAGGGTATAATTTGGAAACTTGATGTTTGGTTTTCTCAGGAATTGGATCAAAGGAATTTGGAAGAGGGTCTCAAATATACATATACACATATATTTATACATATATATACATATGCATATATGAGAGAGGGATCTAGAGGGGGTTTTTTGGAAGGGATAATTTGGAGCTGGAAACTCGGATTTGATTTTGATTTTAGGGTTTGAACTTCTGGGATTTTTGGGAAACTTCTGAGAGAAGAATTATAGGAAGAAAGATCTCAAGGGGAGATTAGGGTTTGAATTTAGTTCTTGGGATTTGAGGCCAATTTTGGGAAGAGAGTTCGCGATGGAAATTAGGGTTTCTCGAGAGGAACAAAATCAGGAGATTTAAATGGAGGGCTTCGAATTGTAAAATTCGAATCCCAGTATAGAGAATTTTTGGAAGGTATTTGATTTTGAATTTTCCAAGGGATTGAGAGAGAGACATTCGAATTACAAAATTCGAGTCTTGGAATTTGGGGGGGATTGGGATTGAGGTTTTTAGGGTTTCAAGGAAGTCTATGATCTAAGATCTATGGCACTTAATCCTTAAGCACACACAAAGAGCCAAAAACTTTGAAATTAGGGTTTTACCAAAATAGTTTTTAACGGCCCGAAAACTGGTGCGTTACAATAGCCAATATGGACTATGGCACTTATACATCGACTGGAAGCCGATGATGACATAAAAAGATAACTGCAATAAATTGATGATAATATAATGAAATAATAAACTAGCCGACTGCTGATAGAACATATGCATCGGCTGGAAAACCGATGATAGTGTAAATACATAAAATAAAGATAATGCGATCGGCTGTATTTAATAACAGATAACTTATCGGCTGGGCACTCCGATAAAACATTGCCTAAACATCCATCAGCTTAACAAGGATAAATCTATTATTATCAATCTAGTAGTTCGAACTTAATTGATGCAACACAGATTAATAACGATAAAAGAATCTCGATGAGCTGATAGATCTAATGCAGTCGTGATGTAAAATAGGATAACTTATCGGCTATACATCCCGATAAGACGCTTGCATAAAATCTATCAACCCAGCAGGAACAATTTATCGCTAGCAGTTTAGTAGGTCGGACCTAACCGATGCAGCACAAACTGATGATAAATTACACCCAGTAAGCCGATAAATCTATGCACGCGTGAAGTGATATATCTACTCGAACTATGAGATCAAACCTAACTGATGCAGCCGTAGACAGAACAGATATATCGCGATAAGCCGACTACCGTGAACCGACTAGAATATCGACCTACCGAGGAAGTCCTAGCGATACGGTAGCCGGGGTAACGAGACTTACCCTCTCGCAGGAGGTCGAACTTAACCGATGCAGCCCGGCTCGAGAAACAAGAACCCATCAAAAAGGGTGGCGATGCGCCGAAGTTGTATTGATATGTATATATATTCTACATGGTCCCTGGGCATACGTATTTATACCCCGAGTTGATACAGTCCTGATCGGATACGAAATAGGAGTTTCCTAGCTATAAAAGGAAAATTAACAAGCCCTGATCGGACACGAGATTAGGTTTCCTAAAAACTATTCTCTGCCTAATTTACAGAGAAGATATTAACTGCCTTCCCGTGGTCTTCACGATCCTTTCCCAAACTCGGCTTCCTCTGGATTAATCCCCGCTAATTGACTGTGATTTCTCCCTTAACCGAATCTGATAAAGAACCGTACCAAATTTTGGCGTTAACACATACCCCCCAATTTCGGAGTTTTTTCATAAGATTTCAAAATTCTTCCGTCTGGGCTTCCAGATTCCTTTCATACCGAGGCGGCCCAAGATAGCCCACTTTCCTTAAATGTTTGAAACAGTGCCAACGGCCTCGATTCCCAACCGGTCATCATACCTCTATAAACCACTTCGCCTTCCTAGCCTCCTTTCTTTACGCTTTCACATCACCAGAGCCCTCTCGCTTCTTCCGAGACCTCGACGAACTCCGCCGATCTAGGCGAACCGCTGTAATCTTCCTCCTCAACCATCGGTCTTCGCTCATCTTCTTCTTCCGCAATGGCTTCAGCCATCTCTGTCCCAGAGGTAACCTCCTTGTCTGATCTCCTTCTCTGCCTTGTAACTTAGATAGATTGAATCTGCCACAATCTTCATATGTTCTTCTTCGTGTTCTTGTTTACTGTAGAACCTTAGAAACCAAATTTTGATTCCGGCCGCCGATTACCCAAATTTCTTCTATCATGGCCCTATGAGTAGCGAAGACCCTATAGATTTTATCAACGCCGAAACCCAACGTCTCCCTTTCAAGAACTCCACTATGCTAGCCAGCGATTGGACCAACAGTTTCAGGTCATGGCCTAGCAAGCTTCCCGGATGTAGGAACTGGTATATCAGAGTATCGGCCACACAGAAAACTCTCTAGGAAGAATTAGATATCGACCACTGCATCAACCTTTCCTTGGCCGAGATGGAGAGGAACGAACCTCTGCTTGCATCAGCTTCATACTTTTGGTCAGACGCCCTCAATGCTTACCTATTTGGACATGGTCCGATGACCCCAACTTTGATGGATGTAACCATGCTCACCTGCCTCAACACCACAAGTTACATCAACCCCCTCAACCTCCAATTTAAGCCTACTCATCGGCTTCAGACGAAGAATATCGGCGGTTGGTCCAAGTATATATCTATCCACAACAAGGAAACTGGGCCAGTCGACGATCGGGAACATGTTGCTTTCTTGAACTTGTGGTTAGAACGATTCATTTTTGGTGGTGCAACCCTCGGCCCAACAACCAACATGCAGTGCCTGGCAGAATGCTTGGTCGATCGGAAACAAGTCCCCTTGGGGCAATACCTTCTTGGTGCCACTTATCAGCTGCTGCATCAGGTGGCAGTCAAGCTATCGGCCGGCCAGCCAGTTGGCCATATTGGGGGTCCTTGGTGGTTTGTGCAATTATGGCTCAACATCTATACATCCAAGGCAATCTCCGGGACTTCCTTTCTCAATTTAAACTTCCCAGCCGATCATACAGAGGAACAGGAACCCATCTATCGCCGATGTATCTCTATGGGCAAAGCTGCATCGGCCCTCCCTGGCGGCAAAATGACGCCCGTCGGACTCAGCCAATGATTCAAAGGGTTTTATTATGGCTTCACCAGGGATGCCACACTTTGGTTCGCATATGACAATGTAGCATCATTTGAGATGCCCTTCAAGTTCAATCCTCTTGACGCGCTGGCCGATGAAGAATCTAAGATCATATTTCTATCGGCCATTACCCCTACCTACTGCCGACTGGCTTTTCTCAGGGCCGATCGCAACAACCATCCTATGAATTTTATCATCCATCGGTCGGTTCCCGCCAACTTGGCCTCGGTCAACTTCCCATCGGCCTATTCTTCATTGACAAACTTCAGGCCCAGGGTAATGTCAACAGTGCTTTAGAGTATGATCGGATACGGACTCTGACGGAATCCCTACCTCTAGGCATCGCCACCAACGTGGAGATCTGCACTGCCAACACAAAGCTCTTTGCCCGATGGTGGTCAGAATGGAAGAAGCACCTGTTCAACTCATCGGCCATCCACTACTGCTCTCGCCTCAACGCCAACTACGTCGAATCCGATGAAGAGGTAACATCCCATAAGCCTTAACATTGTCTTCGATCATCTCTCATAATCTTATCTTGCAGGCTGTCGACGAGGAGCCACCGACAACAAGCACCAGTAGCCGGCCGATCGTATACCAACCACCATCGGCCAATCCTCACTTAGGGCATGGTGCTCCCCCTCCATCGGCTCTTCTCCAGGCGCCACGGCCGTTAGGACCAAAACGTAAGAAGCTAGCATCTCGCCTGTCTCAGAAGAAGCAGAAAACCAGTGCCGATATGGTCATGGCGCCACCTGCTATTCAAACAACACCGGCCCCTTCATCTCCGCGGGTATGCACTAAGTCTTGATATTATTATGTTTTCCCATCTTTACATTATCGATCTTATTTTCAGCTCGAGTCATCGGCTCCCGAACCTCAACCTTCTGCTGACATCCTTACAAGCATCGAGCCGATAACTTCTGCAGCCGTTCCAATTCCAGCATCCAGCCCCCAAGCCGTCGTTGAGGCCGTTCTTACTACTTCACCGCCAGGCATCGGCCATCCTGAAGAACAACCCACTCATCCACTTGATGCCAACGTCACTCAAGCTGCCGATGTCCTGCCTCAGGTAATCTCTTTACATCCATATTTCATTCTAACTCTTTACTGACCTTTTTACCAATGTCAATCTGCAGTCCTTAGCCAACCTGTTCTCCTTTGACATCGGCAAGTACTTGGAGGCAGATGAAGAAACAGCCACCAGCGCAGTAACCAAACCATCTTTTCCAGTTGACGTGCGCGAATACTTGATGAATGTTATCCGTCTGCTGGAAAACCCGATCGACGCTTTAGTGGAAGACTGCGGGCCGATCCGGGCAAGATTGTAGAAATTGAGCATCATTTGCCCAAAGAGCTCATCGACGCATTGACTCCTGCAACATATCTGGAATTCCACAAATTCCAACTCATCAAGCTCAGGCAGCATATAGCCGATCGTGCTGATCAATAGAAAATAGTCCAAGATATCCAAAACGATCGGCTGCCAGCTCAAACAGAAAAGAAAAAGCTTGATGATATGGCAGCTGGCCCTCAAGAACTTCAATCCAAACTAGACCGGCCAAAGAAAAGGGAAGCCGATTTGTTGGCAGAACTTGAAAAAACCGCAAGGACATCGAAACAACAGAATCCCAGCTCATCGGCCTGCCACAAGCTGTACAAAATCAAGAAGCCAAAGTTGCAGCAGCAGCGCGTCAAGTTGTTCATCGGCACAAAAACTTAAAGACTATCCCGGGCTCCGACGAAGAAGACATTCACGCTATTGGTGAGATTGACCAGATCCGCCTGCGCGCGATCGAAACGATCCAAAAATTCTTGTAAATCTTAACATTAATGACTGATGGTCTTCTGAAACATGCCGATTAACCTTTTGCTGTAATATAACTTAACTAGCTGTTATTTATTCATCATACTCTATCTTTGCTTGATAATATTTTATTTGTTTGATCTAAAGGCGATATCAATTGATATCGGCTATCTTTAGGCGATGTAACAACATCGGCTCTTGCTCTGAACTATTTAGAAACCGGTTGCATCTAACCGATTCAAGAGTTGATCCAAACGCTAGGATAGTACTTCTTGAGATATTTCCCATTAAGTGCTTTAGCAAACTTTGTTCCCTCAAGATCTTCCAATACATACGTATTACCAGGTACACAACAATTAATCCGATAGGGCCCTTCCCAATTAGGCGACCACTTTCCGAATTTACTATCTCTGGACCCGATCGGCAAAATCAACTTCCATACAAGATCTCCTTCAGTAAACGATTTATTCATCACCTTTTTATTATAATGCCTAGCCGTCCTAGCTTTATTTTCCTTGATCCTTTCCAGTGCCCTTAACTGATTCTGAGCCAAAATCCTCGAGTTCATCTGTCATCAAATTATAATAATCATTGGCTGTCAATTGATTTTGCAAAGAACTTCTCCTAGAGCCGATGTTAGTCTCCCGAGGCAAAACTGCTTCATGCCCATATACCAATTGGTATGGTGGTACTCGAGTAGACCCACGACATGCCATCCGATAAGCCCATAATGAATCGGCTAATGTAGTATGCCATCGTCGCGGCTGTTCATCAATCTTTCGCTTGATTAATTTGATCAGACTCTTATTTGAAGCTTCTGCCTGTCCATTAGCTTGAGCATAATAAGGTGATGAATTCAGTAACTTAATTCCCATACTGGCAGCAAATTGTTGAAACTCATCGGACACAAAAATAGATCCCTGATCGGTAGTTATTTCTGAGGAATTCCAAACCAATAAATTATATGCTCTTTTACAAACTCAATCGCATCCTTGGACGTGACTTTCTTCAATGGAACTGCTTCCACCCATTTTGTAAAATAATCTGTTGCTGCCAATATGAATTTATGTCCCTTACTTGATGGAGGATAAACTTGGCCGATCATATCAATTCCCCATCCTCTGAATGGCTATGGTTTGATGATAGGATTCATAGCCGATGCTGGTGCTCGCTGTATATTTCCAAATTTCTGGCAATCTTGACATCCTTTATAATATTTGAAGCAATCTTCCAACATTGTCGGCCAAAAATATCCTACTCTTCTCAATATCCACTTCATCTTATGAGCCGATTGATGAGTTCCACAAACGCCCTCATGCACTTCGCACATAACCACTTTGGCTTCTTCCAAATTTAGACATCTCAGCAGAACCCCTTCAAAAGTCCGATAATATAATTCTCCATCAAGCAACACATACTTAGTAGCTCTATACCGAAATTTCCTGGAAACCGATTGCGATGGATTTTGTAAATAATCAATTATTTCCTGTCTCCAATCATCGGCTCTATCCTGAATATCACCATCGGCTATTTCAACCTCAATCTGTCTATTCAGCCGATAACCCGAAGCAATCTATGCAAGATCATTAGCTTCTAAATTCTGTTCTCTAGGGATATGATCCAACGATACTATCCTGAAATTCTTCAACAGATCTCTGCATTCTTCATGATACGATCTTAAAATATCATCCCTACATTCATACTCCCCAGATAATTGCTTGATCACTAATAAAGAATCTCCAACAATCTCTATGATATCGGCTCCGATTTCCTTTAAAAGTTGAAGTCCTTTCAGCACCGCCTCGTATTCTGCCTGATTATTGGTCTGATAGGGTTTAATTGTAAAGGCAAACTCAAAACTTGCCCCCTGAGGCGATACAATGACCAATCCGATACCAGATCCATGCTTGCAAACCGATCCATCAAAAAACAAAGTCCACGGGATCGGCTCCACATAATTTTCATGAACCCCTCTGTGTTGCACAATGAAATCGGCCACTGCTTGTCCCTTGATCGCCTTAGCCGATTCATATTTCAAGTCAAACTCCGTTAAGGCAAAAATCCATTTACCAACTCGCCCTTTTAAAACTGGAGCCGACAACATGTATTTTACCACATCGGCCTTGCAAACCACCGTGCACTCAGCCGATAAGATGTAATGCCTTAACTTCGTGCATGAGAAATATAAACAAAGGCATAATTTCTCTACCGCAGGATATCTCGTTTCAGCATCCAAAAGCCTTCTGCTTAAATAGAACACGACTCGCTCCTTGCCTTCACACTCTTGTATTAAAACAGACCCGATGGATTTTTCATCAGCCGATAAATATAACTTGAATGGCACTCCTTTCTGCGGAGGAATCAAAACAGGTGGGGAACTTAAATAACTCTTAATTTCGTCAAATGCCTTCTGCTGTTCTGCCCCCTACACAAACTCTTGATCGGCTTTCAACTTCAATAATGGAGTAAAAGACTCAATTCTTCCTGACAAATTTGATATGAATCTCCTTACAAAATTAATCTTGCCGATCAACGACTGTAGCTCTGTCTTGTTGCTTGGTGGTTCTGTATTCTTGATGGCTTTGATACTCCGTTGACTAACTTCAATTCCTCGCTCATGAACCATAAAACCCAAGAACTGCCCAGCCGATACACCAAAAGCGCATTTATTGGGATTCATCCTTAATCCGTATTTCTTTGCCCTTTCCAGCACTTTTCGCAAATTGGCTATATGGCTTTCATCACTCTTGGATTTAACCACCACATCATCGATGTAAATTTCCACTAATAAGCCGATGAGATCATGAAATATATAATTCATCGCCCTTTGATATGTCGCACCGGCACTTTTTAATCCAAACGTCATTACCACCCACTCATATAAGCCGATAGCTCCAGGATATCGAAACGCAGTCTTATGTATATCTTTCTCTACCATAAAAATCTGATTATATCTTGCACTGCCATTCATGAAGCTAATAATCTTGTGGCCTGATGCTGCATCTACAACAAATCTGCTATCAGCATCGGGTATTCATCCTTGGGGGTAGCTTTATTCAAATCCCGGAAATCGATACATATTCTCAATTTTCTATTTTTCTTTTCCACTGGGACGATATTAGAAACCCACTCAACATATCGGCACGGCCTAATAAACTTTGCATCATATAACCTTGTGATTTCTGCTTTAATTGGCTCATACAACTCCACTTTAAACCTCCTTGGAGCCTGTTTAAACAGCCGATAGCCTGGTTTAATAGGAAGCCGATGTTCAACAATTGATCGACTTAATCCTGGCATTTCATGATATTCCCAAGCAAAACAATCCCGATACTCTTTCAACAATTTTATTAATTCTTCTCGGAATTCAGGACATAATTTTTTACTTATGTACGTCAGCCTTGGCCTATCTCCTGGTCCTATATCAATTTCTTCCAAATCATCGGCTGACGTAAATCCTTATCCCAACTTTCCCTCGAAATCTTCAATGGTGCCCATCAGAGTAGTAATTTTGAGCCGACTTGCCAAATCGGCTGTATTCCTTGACTGGTGACCTTAAAATAATCCCCTTCCCACACTTTTCCAGACAAACAATCGACACCATCGGCCTCCCAGACCGGCAAATCAGTCATTGCAATGTTGGTCGATTAATTTGCTAGGAATACCTCAACTTGGTCTCCTTGCCACTGTATTAGACTTTGATGCATCGTCGAGGGCACGCAACAGTTTGTGTGAATCCAATCCCTGCGAAGGAGTAGACTATATGATCCTTTTCCATCGATAACAAAAAACGTGGTAGGCAATGTCTTGTTCCCCACTGTTAATTCCACGTTTAACACGCCTTTCGTCTCCGATGGATTCCCGCCGAAGTCTTTTAACACCATATTCGTTTTGATCAAATCTTCAGCGGTTTTCCCCAGCTTCCGATACGTAGCATATGGCATTAGATTAACAGCTACCCCCCCATCAACTAGCATCTTCGTCATCGGCTTCCCATTCACATAACCCTTGATATGTAATGGCTTCAAATGCCGATGCTTTGATTCTTCAGGCTTATCAAATATAGCCTGATCGGGTTGCAGCGTTAACTGAGCAAAATCCTCCTCATTGCCTTTCTCATCGGATGAACAAGCTCTATATTCCCGAGGCAAAAGGAAGACCATGTTTACCGGAGCCGATGGATCAACCTCATCATCACTTTTCTTCACACGCCATACCCGCTTAGTCCTCTTGTGACGATGATCGGCTTCCTTGTGATGTCGCCGTTGTTCTTCCTGTTGCTCTCTATGCTGTAGCCATTGTGCCCTTCTTTTCTGATTCTTTGTAAATATTCCACTAGGACACCACTGAGGATTCTGGATTTGCTGTTCTTCATGTAATCCCTCTCCATCGTTTTCTTCAAAAAACTCTTCATGGATCGGCCCTAATCGGCTATGTACCGATGCTCTTCTTTCGAGCGGCCGATCTTGCAAAAATTCTTCATGCTCAAAAATCCGAGATCTTGTAATATCGCATTCAGGACAATCTTTGATCGACGGCAATCTTATCCCTCGTTCCCAGCAAAATTGAAAGAACGGGCAATCCCAATGTGGATTATATCTCTCCTCGTATGACGAAGCCCGCTGTTCCTCTTCGCGCCTTGAATATTTATCTACCAGTTGCGATGAAGTAATTCTAGATCTTCTAAATTCCCGATATCTTCCTTCATCGGCTTGATTCATCGATGATCCCGCATAAACCATATTCATGGGGAATGGATGTCCATCGATCTTCATCGGCTTTTTGTCCTCAAACTTGATCCTTCCCTGTTCTACAGTCGATTGAATTTGTTGCCGAAAAACTTTGCACTCATTGGTGTGGTGCGATATCGTGTTGTGCCACTTGCAATATCTCTTCTTCTTCTGTTCTTCGGCTGATGGAATTACATGATTTGGCGGAAGTTGTATCTGTTTCTCCTGTAGTAATAGATCGAAGATTTTATCGGCTTTATTGATGTCAAAGTCGTATCGTTCCTCCTTGCCGATATCCTTCACCCACGGGCATGATACTGATTTCTTATTTCTAGCCCATTCCGCCAATCCAACTTCAACATCAGATCCATCATCATCTGAGTCCGATGAATAAGCTTGCACCTGAGCGACCCGTCTCTGAAACTTCTCCTTTTTTGCTTCTTGAAATCGGCTTTCTTGAGTCGATACCTTCTGTACAAGGTGCGCCAGAACTCTCGAACTCCTGCAATGAAAACCTTCTCTTTAATGGGCCAAGTTAGGCCCTGGAAAGCCAACTCGGCTAGATGCCCATCGCTTAGATTCAAACTGTAACATCGGTTTCTAACATCCCGAAACCGTTGGACGTATTCCGGTACCGTCTCGTCTGGCCTTTGTTTAACCGATGTTAAAGTCTGTCAGCCTCATCTCGTGGATCCCAACGAAAAAGTATTTGTGAAATTGTTTTTCCAAATCGGCCCATCCTCGGACTGAATTTGGTGGCAAAGAAGAGAACCATGTAAAGGCCGATCCGGACAATGACAAGGGGAAAAATCTAACCCTTAGAGCCTCCTCAGCCGATGCCTCTCTACACTGTGCTAAGAATCGGCTAATATGCTCAACTGTAGATATGCTGCCTTGTCCTAAGAACTTAGAAAAATCTGGGACTCTGTATCGGTGTGGCAATGGAACTCTGTCAAACCACTCAGGATATGGATGCCGATACATAAATGTTTGCTCTTTTGGTTTTATCCCAAACTGTTCCCTTACTATCTCTGCAACCCTTGTCGATAAATCCTCATCCCTTGGGTTTTCCTGTTGATACTGTATAGGTGGAGTTGGTAACCGATTCTGCCTAGGTTATTCTCTCTGATAATTACCTGAATCGGCAATACCTCCTGGATAATTTTGTTGATATCCTCCATAATAAGCCGTTTGATGGTATCCCGCAGGAATATCTTGTTGCCCCCTAGCCTGGTTCTGCGAAAACAAGTTTTCCGGTATGTCTTTTCCGGTGCCATAAGTGACTTGATTTGGCTCTATCTTTGGTGGGAGGTAAACAGGACCCCGATTGGGCTCTTGAACAATTGATCCATCCTCCGCCTTCTTGGTAAGATTATGAAGCGTGTTCACCAATATTCTTCATTGATTGATAAGCGCGTGATGCACCGCTTCATTTACCATCTCTTGCAAGGGTTTCGGTGGACTTTCAGGTGGTGTACAGCTCGATTCACCAACCAAAACTGGTTTTGGAAATTGTGTCTTCTGAATCGGCCCTTGTCGCGTCATGCCAAAAGATTCCAAGCAAAGTTTCTGAAAATTGGCCATATTCTGCTCGACTTGCTATCTTTGCTCGTCTGTTAAATCTTCCATGTTAACCGGAATCATGTTGTCTGTTTTGATCTCTTTTTCGGCCATGTCGCAATTTCGGGTCCCACCAGGCGTGCCAAAAACGTGTTGACACCGAAAATCACCGGTAGCGTTGGGAATGAGCCGATGATATGGTTCGATGCACTAGACACGCGAAGGCCTGGGAGATTTGCTTAACTCCAGTGCAGGTCCTAAATTTGAGGTTCATAGGCGTGCCAGTCAATTTGACCCTGCAATTGACAAGGAGAAAATATTAGACCAGTGAGCCAATCGGCTGGAAGCCGATTTGGACTCGTTTCATCGGCCGATAGCCAATATGGACTATAGCACTTATACATCGACTAGAAGCCGATGATGGCATAAAAAGATAACTGCAATAAATTGATGATAATATAATGAAATAATAAACTAGCCAACTGCTGATAGAACATATGCATCGGCTGGAAAACCGATGATAGTGTAAATACATAAAATAAAGATAATGCGATCGGCTGTATTTAATAACAGATAACTTATCGGCTAGGCACTCCGATAAAACATTGCATAAACATCCATCGGCTTAACAAGAATAAATCTATTATTATCAATCTAGTAGTTCAAACGTAATTGATGCGCACAGATTATAACGATAAAAGGATCTCGATGATCCGATAGATCTAATGCGATCGTGATGTAAAATAGGATAACTTATCGGCTATATATCCCGATAAGACGCTTGCATAAAATCTATCAACCCAGCAGGAACAATTTATCGCTAGCAGTTTAGTAGGTCGGACCTAACCGATGTAAGCACAAACTGAATGATAAATTACACCAGTAAGCCGATAAATCTATGCACGCGTGATGTGATATATCTACTCGGACTATGAGATCAAACCTAACTGATGTAGCCATAACACAGATATATCGCGGTAAGCCGACTACGTGAACGACTAGAATTCGGACCTAAACCGAGGAAGTCCTAGCCGATACGGTAGCCGGGGTAACGAGACTTACCTTCTCGCAAGAGGTCGAACTTAACCGATGCAGCCCGGCTCGAGAAGCAAGAACCCGTCAAAAAGGGTGGCGATGAGCCGAAGTTGTATTGATATGTGTATATATTCTACATGCTCCCCGGGCATACGTATTTATACCCCGAGTTGATACAGTCCTGATCGGATACGAAACAGGAGTTTCCTAGCTATAAAAGGAAAATTAACAAGCCCTGATCGGACACGAGATCAGGTTTCCTAAAAATTATTCTCTGCCTAATTTACAGAGAAGATATTAATGGCCTTCCCGTGGTCTTCACGATCCTTTCCTAAACTTGGCTTCCTCTGGATTAATCCCCGCTAATTGACTGTGATTTCTCCCTTAACCGAATCTGATAAAGAACCGTACCAAATTTTGGCGTTAACATCATCCAACCTCTTCCAAAGCTCATTGAATTTCTTCTCTTGATTCTGGACGCAAAGCCTCTTGAAAAATCCATAAGGTGCTTATTCTTAAATTGTCTATAGAAATTAGCACCCATATGACGTATGCACCATCTGCTTTGGACATCAGACCACCTTGGTGGGTATCCCTTCTCAACACATCCATATCTCAATTCCTCAATTACACGCAGCAAGCCGGCGTGACGGTCATGTATAAGGCATACATCTGGTCTCATCCGTACAACTGCAGACTTAACCCTTTCTAGAAACCAATACCAGCTATCAGTGTTCTCACTCTCAACAAAAGCAAAAGCCACTGGTAGAACTTGGTTGTTTCCATCAACTCCAATTGCTGTTAAGATCTGCCCTCTGTACTTTTCGGTCAGAAATGTCCCATCGATGCAGAAGATAGGACGACAATGGACAAATGCCTGAATGCAAGCACCTAATGCAAAGAATACTCGTTGCAACACACGTTTATTACCATGGTGAATTGATGGAAAGGCTTTTAGGTCGTAGCACGTCTCTGGATTCCTCTGAAGAATACAGCCTAACAGACGAGGCAAATTATCATAGGATGCTTCAAATGTGCCAAATCTCATCTCTACAACCTTCTGTTTTGCCCTCAAAGCTTTACCATAGCTAATTGTGTATTTGAATTTCTCTTTAATATGTCTAACAATTGACCTTGGTTCGTACCCCAGATTGTTGACAATATGGGAGTACATCTCTGTTGCAACAAATGCAGATGTCATGTTTCTGTGATATTTTTCAACACCGGGTAAATAACATGAATGCTCAGTCACGATTGAAACTTGCCAATAATCTTTCCATTTACCCTTGAATGCATGCACCCGCCATGGACACCCATCCTTCATGCACTTCACTTCATACACCGATTTGCTTGACTTCACGACCGAGAACTCTCTTTGAAGTGACACGGCCCATTGTTTTACTGCCTCCTTTAAATCCTCTACATATGCATACTTAGCCCCCTAGATGACCTCATTCTCCTTATACTCCCATGCCACATGATGTCCCTCGGAGATAGCAAGCCCAGAGAAGTCCTCGTTGCTCCATTCTGCAGGCATCACAGTGTCCTCATCAGACGAATTATCATGCTCTGTTTGCTCGTTTTCAGAATCTTCCCTATCCATTTCTTCGAGATGGTGTTGATTTGTTCTCCCTCATCTGCCACACCTGTTGGCTGTCTATCTTCATCATTCCCTCCTTTATTTTCTTCCATTATTTCGTTATCACCTCCCGCCGTACTTGGACCCTCATCGTCTTGCACGGGCATTGCACCAGCGGCGTTATCTTTCTCATATATCGACACAAGTATGCCCAGTGGCCAACCACGTTAGAATGCATTCTCCACATACCATCTCCAAGTAGTAGTGCAATCCACCGGCATCAGTTCCAAAAAAAACCATCAGCTGCACGACTGACTACTACATACAAGGTTATTGTGCTGAGCTTGGGGTTCAGTCGAAACCCTCGTATCAGCCAGTTGTATACTGACCCAAAACTTCTCTCAGCTGGTCTATCAATCCCCTTAGCCGTTGAACTAAAATCCGACAGATCTACCCCTTCTAGACCATATCTAACATTCCCTTGCCCGTGAAATAACTGGAATATCACCTTATTTGACATTTCTGTTGATGAAAAAATACAGTTAAACTAGGTACTAATATTCTCCTCACATCTCTACAAAAATTAAGTCATCTAACAGATCAACTAAAAACCTACAGATCTACGAGTAACAACTTATTTTCATATAGTACTATACACATAACCAGTACAATACTATATCAATTCTTGCATATAAATAGAAATTACAAAGAAACAATAAATTTTACCTGCCGACGAATCAGCAAACTGACAGAATTTCGCTGCTTTCGTTCAGCCTCGCTCTTAGCTCTCTCTTCTTTTTTTCTGTGATTTCAGTGAATTTTATGACATTTTTGGAGTCTGGAAGGGGGTTTTATACCGGGGCGGCTAAAAACCGCCCTTCCAGAGGGCGGCAAGGGGGCCGCCTGCAAAAATCCGGCCCCCAGCCAACCATTTTGCAGGCGACCCCCCCGGCCTCCCAAAAACCGCCCTCTGAGAGGTCCGCAAGGGGGCCGCCTGTAAAATGGCCGGCCCCCCGGCTCGATTTTTGTAGGCGGCCCCTTTGCTGTCCTCTCAGAGGCCGGTTTTTGGGAGGCCGAGGGGGCCGCCTGCAAAATGGTTGACGGCCGTAGGCCGCCCGGCCAACGGCCGTCAGTCACGTCATCAAATCGCCCTCTGGAAGGGCGATTTCATAAAAAACGTCCTCCCAGAGGGCGGTGGGAGTATATTTTTGTAAATTTTTGAAATGAAAATATAGTTTTGTAAATATTTAATTAAATAAATATAAAAATAAAAAAATTCCATAAATCAGGCACATAGATTTAGTACACTTTAGGGAATTTTGTTATTTTTTAATTTACAGTATGGTTGAGAGCCGCCCTCCGGAGGGAGGCTTTTAAAAGAAACCATCTCGGAGGACGGGAGAGTATACTTCTTTAAATTTATAAAAAAAATATATAGTTTTATCAATTAAATATATATATATATATAACTTCCACTTTAGGTGACATAGATGATGCTCTGTCTTCGCTTTCATTAATTCTTCTGCTCAACAGAGCCGACGGAAGTCACGGACAGTCGCCATGTTTGCGTAGTACTAATATCATGATCGACAGCAAAGGCGTGTGGTTATGAATAATTGATTTAATTAATTAATCAGTAACAGGATAAACGCCAAAGCCCACTGTTACTGCAAGGACAACCGTACATGCAACAACTTATTCGGTTGTACAGACTCCGATAAGCCTGAACAGTAGCGTGAACATGAACCAGCACAATGATGCAACACTACAACAAACAATTGTCCTATGAAATGAAACAAGGATCTTTGCACTAATTACAAAGGTCATATTACAACTGACCCAATTAATTACCTAGCTTCCGGCACCGAGCGTCAACCAGCCTTTTTCTTAAAAAGAGAGAGAGGCGATCTTTGCCTCGATGGCGTACAAGACAAAGAGATGAGGTTATTGCATCATGAACCAATGTGAGCAATTCCTTCAGTTCAGTAATCAGTGTTCTTCTCTGCTACGAGAGAGTTCCACAGAAACCAATGCCAACAACAAGAAATGCTATAGCCTGTAGATGAAATAGTAGTCGCCTCCATACACCAAGTTGTAGGTCGCGCAAAAGAAAAGGAAGATGGAGAACAGAATTTCCGACAAGGTACATCTGCAATATCACAAGAAACATGCACAGATTGGAATCAACTCAGTTTAATTTTGATCAAATATCTTACTCTGAGCTCTGAGGAAGTAAAAAGAGGCAGCCATTTTACATTCTTACCTGTTCCAGAACCTGCAAGGAGGCCTTTCGAGTATTTGAGGCACAGGCTTTGTGTTGCTGGCGTTGCCGAGCTTCTCAGTGACCACCCACTCATTTACACTCCCCAGCTCCAGCAAGCCGATGAACAGCGCCTTTGTTCGGTGAAACGACATCACATTCTCAAAGAGGATCCAGAATGGTATGAAGTGGATCGAACTGAAAGCAAAAGTAGTAATTAGGAACATAAAATATTTCTATCTGGCAGTAAAACATTTTGTGTTAACAAGCTCCAATTGCAAGCATGAAACCTTGTGTTTCTGATGGCATGGAGAAGTGTTTTTGCTGTTGGGACATAAACCACTCCCCATAACAGTGACCTCAGGGATTAGGACCGAAAACGGGATCACTACACAGTAGAGCATGAAAGGTACCACATGGGCAACAACCTTCCTCACAAAAAAGAAGCTGTAGCAAATAAAACTTCCACCAAAATGGTACCTCCTGCTCAAGAAATAAAAGAACATAACATGATGTTATACAGATATGTCAAAGAAACAAACAGTAATGCTGCAGTCAAATGGTCAGGTTAGTCACACAAAAAAGGGTACAAAACATATAATGAAATAACTGAGTTCATGTATATCAAGCAAACGTCACCAAATTGTTCAGTGCATAACAGTACTAGATTATTGCTAGCTAACCAACTTACCTTAGTAATTAATATTTCTGCTCCAACCTTCCGGAATAAATTTGCTGCCCCACAGGTCCACCGGTGTTGTTGATAACGATATGTCTTCAGATTGCTTGGAAGTTCACTTTTTACCTATAATTTACGTAATAATTTACTTGTTAGTTACATCCATGAGAAAGTATTATTGTGAACCAAAAAAGGTTGGACATTAAACTACAATATCAACTGTATGAAAAAAGCCGAGCTGTAACAGCTGTTTGCTTGTATATTTATCACATTTTCTGAACAATTCACATGAAACTATTGGCCAAATGACCATGCTTCTAGCACTCCTACATTTCTATTTTTTTTATTCTGTGTTCCATTTGTAAGGCCTTTACTAATCTAAGATGTTTAAAAAACAGTACAACTTTTTTTTGCGGGAAAATACAGTGCAACTTAACAAGATAACTGAATCCAGAGTTCCAGACGAATATGTTAGTACCATCCTACCTTGACATCAGCAACATAGACAAATTTCCATCCTTTAAGTCCTGCTCTGACTGCTAAATCCATGTCCTCCACTGTGGTTCGATCCTTCCAGCCCCCGGCTTCTTCAAGGGCAGAAATTCTCCAAACACCAGCCGTTCCTGAAGTCAAATAGATTAATCCTGTAGAGCTGTGAGTAATTTAATTCTTATTATTGCGATATTTCTCTCTTGTACCATTGAATCCAAAGAAGGCAAAGGTGGATGAACCTCCCTCCTGCTCTACTTTAAAGTGATAATGTAGTGTCATCTTCTGTATCCTTGTCATCAGACATTCATTTGTATTAACTGCAAAATCGTCCCGAAATGCCAGTCAGCAAGTTCCTGTCAATCGGAACAAGCGATGCATCAGACAGATAAAGCCTACTTATTTTTCCTTTTTTTTTTTGCAAACTCAAACTTTATGTATGCCTGCATCCTAGATGCACAAGCCAGGGATGTAATCATCTTCCTTAGCTTAAAAAAAAGGATAAAGCCTACTCAGTTGATGTATTGCCAAAGAGACCTGCTTGGATTTGTATCTGATACAGGTACAAACAAGGTTTTGTTGGCAGCTTGGTATGGAATGATAAAAACAGGATGAGTACGGATTGAAAAGTATGTTTTCCGGAACCTGGGAGCAATTTAACAATTTTTAATAGCATGATCAGAGAATAATATGCATATGCTAACCAGATGAACCCATAACTAGGCTAAAATTTGAGTGCTTTTCAGGCTTACCAAATTCCCAGTGTGCTTGAACAAGACCAATCTGTGGATTACGCACGAGATATGGAATCGTTCTGAGGAGGAAGTCAGGTTCTGGTTGGAAATCAGCGTCAAATATAACAACATAATTACACTGTTGGACATAGTCACGCTGCATTCCTTCTTTCAATGCACCAGCTGTAAAATCATTGTCATAATTAATATTTTATGATGAACAATTAGCTTTGCAGATAATTTATTTAATGAAATTTGATTTGAAAATATATGTGGATGTTGGTGTGAGTGTGTGTGATTAATATGGGTCAGGTTGTGATATCTGTGTCCAGAAAGGTTGTTTTGTCTATTTGTGTACAGGTGACTTAAGGTTTAACATTGATTAATGGTGAGGACCGGGACTACGCTCAGGGAGGAGCCGAGGTCTAGCACGGTCGGAATGCCATGTGACAAGATTGGACTAAAGTCAGTTTGTCTTGGAGACAATATTGGTCAACGGTAGGATCGTGACTACGCTTAGGGAGGAGCCGAGGTCCAAAACGATCAAGAATACCGGATGCCGAGATTGGACACAAGATGGCATACGGTGAATGAACACCGTGTGGAAGGTCTTCACAACGAGCTTTGCAAATTAGATATGTAAGCGTAAGAAAAAGTGTAGATAAATTTGGAGCAAAAACAGAGAAGGAAATCAGAAACCAGTACTACAGTACTCGGACTCACTGCTACAGTATGCGAACAGACTGCTACAGTGTTGTCTGCATGTGAGGGAGTCCGAGTTGGCTATGGAAAAAAGAATTTAATTTGATAAATTGTAATTAGATTTGGTAATGGAAGGTTTGAGTCCTAGTGAAACTAAGAGTTCTACTCCTACTTTCTGTATGAGATTTTAGGTATAAATAGATGAGGGGTTGAGGCCCTAGATGTATAACGTTTGGAGGAGAGAAAAGTTAGGGTTTAGTTTTGAGAGAGAAAGGAGTGCTTTGTATGCACTTTGTAAACACATCTTAATGCAATAAAGAGAATAATTCTTCAAGATTTGCATTGTCATTCGGGAGTTTCGTCGAGATCGTTTTCAGTCTGTTTGCAGGCGGTCAGACCAGAAGATAATCGACGGTCAAACCGGTAGCAAGGACATGGTCAGACCGGTGGCAAGGACAAGATCGGATCAGCGTCTTCCAGAAATGTTGGAGATCCTGATTAAAGTAAAATTAACTTCATTGGTTCAGAGGTAACTTTTTATTCCGCGAAAAATTTGGTTTTTGGTAATTCTACCATTCACCCCCTTCTGGTAGGCTTAATTCTTATCTTTCGATCCTACACCAGCCTTATATCCTTTCGTGTTGTTTCTCACCTCGTATTTTACATTATTGCCTTTGTTACCCCAACACTTGCATTCAAGCTCCACCAGACCCTATTTAGAGCACACTACAAAAATGATTTATCTTTAAGGCAAAAAACAAAATTCGGTAGCATTGCAATTAAATAGCTTGAGATAATATGTGCAAGTACTTATTTCTACTGAAACAGGTAACATTGATGCCATCATTATTGTCTGACAATCTCTACGATGGTCTTTACTAGTAATAGGATAGGAAAGCTAACCGTTCTTGGCTTTCCTCTTCATGACTTCATCAATACATTTTCTTGAATTTCGGTAATTCCCGCTGCACATATATAACTACTACATCGCCTAATGTCATTGTCTAAAATCTCTCGTGGAACATATTTTTATCTCTTCGGCATCACCCTACTTGAGAATAATCCAATCCCACTTCACCCTATGCCCTAGGGCACTATGCCACTATATAATCTGACAACTCACTACTGTCCGCAGTTCCATTACATGTGCTCCAAACAACCGATTTCATTTCAGAACTTGCCAACAACTCCACTAAACAACTAAAAGTGATTGTAAGTTATACCATGTTGTGACCTTTGGTCACGAACAAGAAATGGGGATAAACGGGGAAAATATTTTCCCCGCTTATCCTTGTAAAATGCGATCTAAGACTAAATGCACTCAAAGCACTGTTTACTCAAGTATTCTCTATCCTTTACAATGAGGCTTGCCCATCTTTTATAGCCCAGGAGCCGTATAATGAGATTACAGAAATGCCCCTAGGGGACCCCTAACCCTAGGGGCAATTTAGACATTACACACAAGATTTACGGTCCTCTGGGACAACTGTCTAGAGTGGTCTAGACTGAGCCCCACGCCACATGGGGGAATATTCCTTGCTTGGCGTGCGTCCTAAGCTTTGTCTTCGACCTTGATATTTCTCCTCTCCCGAAGGGGAATGTTCTCGACCTCCTTCCTGGCGAAATGTTCACCCCTCCTGGTGGACCGAATGACTTGTTACCCATGTGCCTGGCAAGCAAGATTATTAGTATTTTCTCAAGTATCGGTCAAATTGGGGACATGGCGCCTGGTCCTGCTCCAACAAGCCCCTCACGGATAAGGGTGAAAACTCTTTTCGGCCGAAACCGTGTCTTAGAATTTGCAGGATCTCGCCGTCCCCTTTTCGGCCAAAACTTGGTTTTCTCCTTCACTATTGTATTTTATTTTTATATGTTTATTCCTTGTTTTAGTTTTATAATAACATGAACCATTACATATATTTCATTATTATTTTATCTATTATCATCATTATTATTATTATTATTATTATTATTATTATTATTTATTACTATTATATATATATATATATATCTTTTTTTTTCAATTTTAACTTAATTAACTATTCATTGTTTCTTTTTGTTATTGCACAAATATATGTTTTTTAATCAATATTGCCGCCTCGATTTCTGTGTCAGAGCGCGACCATCAACCTCCCTGTCCCCCTATATAAAGACGTGGGGGGGGGGGCAATGCTTTTTTTTACTCTTTCACTTCTGTCGCTGTTCTATTTCGCCTCCTCATAGTTCAAAATTTCTCATTTTCACCACACCTCTGCCTTTCATCTTTCCTTGATCCTTTTGTGACTTCGCCATGGTCAAATCATCCAAAAAATCGAGCAAACGCTCGAAATTCAAGAATGTTGATTCTAAAGGTGACAGTAGTGACCGAAACCTCGGCGTTTCTACCATGACTGAGGCCATGCTCCGAGATATGATTTCGAGTCGAGATGACATTCTTCTTCCACAAGGGGAAGACAATCCGTCTACAGACCATGAGGGTTACACTGTGGTTTTCCACGCTTATTTCGAAGCTGGGCTTTGCTTTCCCTGCAGTTATCTCGTCTCCGAGATCCTGCAGCTATACAAGGTTGAACTTCCCCAACTTGCCCCCAACGCCATCGTTCGCATGGTTGTTTTCGAATGGATTGCTCGGAGCTGCGGTTGTGCTCCCCATGGACAAGATTTCGCCTATTCCCACAGCATCCGACACTATACTCAGCGGAATCCCTATTTCGGCAGGATGAACTTCTTGACTCGATCCAACCGCGGTGCTTACTAGCCTATTCATGCCATCCGGTCGAAATGGGGAGCCAACTGGCAGTCAAGGTGGTTTTATCACAAGATCAAGGCCAATTCAAGCTTTGAGGAGTACAAGCTGCTTAGTTATACCGGTAAGGTCGCCAAATTCGAACCCAAGCCGAGTGTATCTCTCTCCAAGGACTTCATTTCTTGCCACCCTAAGTTGAAGGAGATTCACCACACATTCAACGCTAGGGGTCTAATCGAGGAATTTCTCCTACATGGCATCTGGCCTTTGTTTAAAGACTGGCAACTTCTACTCGGCGATACACCAACTAACTCCCGGTCCATACTCCCCCCGTTCATCATCGTGGAAAATGATAACACAGGTAGTTTTTTCTCCCGCTAAGTTTAGCAAATTCACTTTTTTCTCCGTTTTTGATCACAACTTTCCTTTAGGTTTCAACCTCGAGGTTGCCGAGAAGGATGCCGAGAAGCTCATTGGCCCATACAGCTCAGCGGAACATGAAGCCTTTTTGAAGTTCCAAAATAGTATCCGCCGAAATCGCGCAATGTCAGCTATCGGTCGAGCGATCCCTGCTCGAATATTTCCAGTTCGCGATCACCATCCCGGCAGTGGTCGAAAACGACAAGTCGTTTCTTCCTCTGCCGACTACGAGCCTAAAGATAGAGACAACGATGATTAAGGCCACGAATCCGATGACGGCTCGGATGGGGCTGACGAACATATTTCCCCTTCTCCTACCAGTCATGAAGACGCTTTGCGTGCTATCAAGGGGAAAAAGGTGTGTATGGACTTGGCCCCTTCTTGAGCAAAACGTGTTCGAGTTGCTCCTCCAAGTGACTACGGGAAAGATGTCTTCGATATTCCCCTCATTCTCTCCCCCCTTTGGGTTGTAATTCCCGACGTGCTTGTTTCGACGGAGGCTGGTCCAAAACCCACTACGCCAGTTATTATTGATTCCCCACTGAGGGAGAACATTTCACCCCGGGCTGCTCCAAAAACTTCCAAAGCCGAGCCGCGGGAAGTCGGTGATCCTGCGGGTCCCTAGGTCTCTACTCCGGAAGATACGTTGGTTGCAGAGGTCCTTGCTGAATTTCGACAATGATGCGCTGAAGAAGGCCCTTCTCGAATGGGGATCCCTACCTTCAACGACTTTGTCGAATCCTCGACCTCGGAATTGCATCTTCATCTAGAAGATTTGAAATTTCGGTCTCCCGTCAGTCGACTCCCTGGCACTATCGCTCCATTGCTACTTTCTGCTGACTTAACCAAGGAGTTCGTTGAGTAGACGAATTTGCACTCCTCACTGTCTGCTCTTGAGGTTGCTGCTGCCAAGGTAATCAAATTATCTTTTTTCCTTGTAAACGATCGAAAAGTGTTTTCTGCCTTTTGTGCTTATCATCTTCTTTCGCACACGCTTGGTCTCGCTCACTTGCAAAAAGCTGTTGTCACTAAGACTCTGAATGATATCTGCAATCGTTCGAAAAGTAATGGGGATCGAATCACCAAACTGGAGGGAGATAGGATCAAGCTTTCTTGAACGATTGATGACCTTGAAGACAAAAATAGGAGCCTGCATGAATCTCGAAAGAAACTTAGAGTCGAATTGAACGAAGCTCGGGAAAGAGCCACTGACGCCGTTAACGAGCTTCAACATGCCATTGCTTCCAATAGCAAACTTTTGAAGGAGAAAAATGCTTTAGAAACCGAGCTGGAGAATCTGAAGAAAAAAATATACGAAAAGGACAAGAGAGCTGGAGGCCCAACAAACTATTCTCGAAGAGGCTCATGCCAACTTGTTCTCGGGCTGTTGCGTCATTAGAGACACTCTCGAAAGCTTGGGTACCGAGCCCAACCCTCCTGCCTCTGACAGCAGTCTTGCCGATCTAACCGAGTGGGTTGCCGATGCTGCTACTGGTATCTCGCAAGGTGTGCTGCGCTTCGCCTCTAGGTGTTCTCGAATTTTTGTTGAGGCATTGTGCGCCACCCTGTATTCAAGCGGCTGCAAGCATATGCAAAATCTCAAAGACAGCCTCACTCGGCTCCTACCGGATCGAGCTCTCTTCCGAAGCCGTCGAGAAACAGTTTGTCCATACGCAAGAGTTCACTAGGCTCTCTATTGGTCCAAGCAGGGATATGAAGACACCATTTCCTCCCTCCGAGAGACACTTGCTCAAACTACTGATCAAGTGCAAGGTGGGGGCAAAAATGTTTCCCGCGGTGAACCAGGCAACCTGGGGGTGAACCATCTGCTCCCTAGGTGTGATATATTCCCAACCTTCGCTAACTCGATAACTTTTGTTAATTCTAAAGCTTTTGTTGGTTCGAAAACTTTTGCTTGTTCGGATACTCAAAAACTACGCTGATGGTTGTAATTAATTGGTGAAAATTGGCTGGTGTCCTTTTGCTACCACTTGTATTTTCTATTTATGTTTGCTACTGGGGATGCAGGTTAACTCTGGGCAGAAATCGACTGCTGGTCGATCGAAAAATAAGCTCAACTTCTCATTGAAGCATATTTCTCACCAACCGTTCGAGAAGCTCTATTATGACGCCCATTTGCCCGATGAAGATATTGGCGATGTACATTACGACGATTCATTTATTTTTTTCCTATAGGTTCTTGTCTTGGTATAGGAAACACGCTAGCTCTAGCCTATGAGACTTCGTTCAAGATTTTCGCCAACGTAGGTTCATGCACTTTTCCAATAGTTCGACATTCTAGGAGGACTTTAGGCCTTCCCGTCGGTAAATTAGAATTCGGAATAATCGTCATCTTGTCATGCCTGGGGAAAACATTTCTTCCCCGGGCACTACTATTAAGGTTGAAAACCCATTGTACTTGTTGTAGACTTGTATGAATAAAACTCTTGCTTGAGTTATACTCAACAATGTTTTGAAGTATCTTGTCACGTTTGTAATCGCCATCCCCTTACCTCGAAAAGGAGCGACGAAAAGTGATCTCGAAGTCGAGATGTTTTCGTCGCGTCGAAATCGAACCCGAAATCGACTTAGCCGCGTAGGCCACGTAGCTAGCCGGAGCTCGCTGTCCCCTTACCTCGAAAAGGAGCGGCGAAATGTGATCTCGAAGTCGAGATGTTTTCGTCGCGTCAAAATCAAAACCAAAATCAACAGACGTGTAAGGAACAGCGAAATGGGATCTCGAAGTCGAGATGTTTTCGTCGCGCCGAAATCAAAACCGAAATCGACTTAGACGCATAGGCCGCGTAGCTAGCCGGAGCTCACCGTCCCCCTTACCTCGAAAAGGAGTGGCGAAATGGGATCTTGAAGTCGAGATGTTTTCGTCGCGTCGAAATCAAAACCAAAATCGACTTAGACGCATAGGCCGCGTAGCTGGCTAGAGCTCGCCGTCCCCTTTACCTCGAAAAGGAGCGGCAAAAAGTGATCTCGAAGTCGAGATGTTTTCGTCGCGTTGAAATCGAACCCAAAATTGACTTAGACGCGTAGACCGCATAGCTGGCCAGAGCTCGCCGTCCCCTTACCTCAAAAAGGAGCGGCGAAATGGGATCTCACGGTTGAGATGTTTTCTTCATGTCAAAATCGAACCCGAAATAGACTTAGACGCATAGGCCGCGTAGCTGGCCGGAGCTCGCCGTCCCCTTACCACAAAAAGGAGCGGCGAAATGTGATCTCGAAGTCGAGATGTTTTCGTCGCGTCGAAATCGAAACCAAAATCAACTTAGACGCGTAGGCCGCGTAGCTGGCCAGAGCTCGCTGTCCCCTTACCTCAAATAGGAGCGGCGAAAAATGATCTCGTGGTCGAGATGTTTTTGTTTTGCTAATAGCGAATTCTCGCTTTCGCTCATGGTGATATTGTAGTTTATACTCTAGGTCGAGTGTTTTCGCTCGTTGCGAGTTCTCATTTTTGCTCATGGCGAATTTGTAGTTTATACTCTCCCGAGTGCTATAGTTTTCGCTCGTGGTGAATTTGTAGTTTATACTCCGGCTCTAGAGTGCTATAGTTTTCGCTCATGGCGAATTTGTAGTTTATACTCCGGCTCCAGAGTGTATAGTTTTCGCTCATGGCGAATTCTAGTTTCCGCACATGGCGAGTTTGTAGTTTATACTCCGGCTCCAAAGTGTTAGCGTTTTCGTTCGCTCGACAATCACAACATATAATCAAACTCATGTACACATTTTTTTATATAGGTTCGGGCCTCCTTATCGGATAATAACCCTACTTCCTGTTTTTGTTTCATATATCTAGTGTGGAAACATATATTACAATGTTTTTTTTCACATAGAATTTCTTCAAAGACAAGGCATTCCAGGTGTGGCCTAACTCCTTGCCATCCAACTTGACCAACTTGTAAGAACCAATACTCGTTTGCGCCTTGATGATGAATGGTCCTTCCCATTTAGAATCTAGTTTTCCCACTGATACTTCATTCAGCACCTTCTTGAGGACCAAATCCCCTGGTTTCAGCTGCCTTAGTCTCACCTTGCTGTTGTAATGGCTTCTAGTTTTCTCCACATATTTGGCCATCTTGTGCAGCGCCTCTACTCTGACTTCCTCCAGGGTGTCCAAGGAAAACTCTCTTTCCCCCTCGTTCTGGGTGAATACAACTTGCGGGGAAAAAAGTTCCTAACTCACTTGGTGTCATCGCCTCATCTCCATACACCAGCCGAAAAGGCGTCATTCCCGTTCCTCAAATGACAGTTGTTCTTAATGCCCATAACACTGAGAGCAAATCCTCTGGCCATTTCCCTTTTGGCAAACTTTCAAGTCGTTTCCTTATTGCCTCTACCACCTTTCCATCTGTCTTTTCTATTGCTCCATTTGTCTGAGGATGCCCTACTGAAGCGAAGTTTATCCTGAGGTTCAGCCCCTAGCACATCTCCATGAACTTGCCTAACTCGAATTGTTTCCCATTGTCACAAACAATCTCTTTTGGGATGCCAAAACGGCATATTATGTTTTTCCATACAAACTTTTGCACCGCTGCTGATGTGATTCTTGCTACTGGCTCTGCTTTGATCCATCTTTAGAAATATTCAATTGTCACGATTACAAAGCGCAGATCTCCCTTTGCTCTAGGCAATGGACCAACTATGTCAATTCCCCACCTGTAGAAAGGCCAAACCTGCGGGATGGGTTGAAGCTCCTTTGGCTGTGCTCTTGGGATCGGGCTATGCTTCTGGCATGCTTTGCATGTCTTTATATATTTCTCCGTGTCCTTTATGATCGTCGGCTAGTATATTCCTTGCCGAATCACCTTAGAAGCAACGGACCCAGGTGCTTGATGTGCTCCGCACAAACTCTCGTGGATGTCCACGACCATCTTCATTCCTTCCTCTTTAGTGACACACCTCAGCAACGACGCTGTGACTCCACTCTTGTATAGCTGCCCATCAATCATCTTATACTTCTTCAACATTAGTTGCACTCTCCTTGCCTCCACTTCATTGTCGGGCAGCTGGTCACTCACTAAGTATTGTATCAACGGATTTCTCCAATCCATTTCCCCTGGTGAGATGTTGAAAATGTTTTCTCCTCTTGATGCGCTCGAGGTCTCTAGGACTTCAAAGAATGAGTTCTCCAGCGGTTGTCCTGCTGCGGCTGCCTTTGCCAACTCATCTGCCTCTGTGTTTTCACCTCTTGGGATGGCTTTTACTGTTATCCCAAGGAAATGTCTCTCATTTGCCCGCACCTCATTCCAATACCGTTGCATTGTTTCATCTCTTGTCTCGAAGGTTTTGGCGAAATGTGCTGCCACGACCTTGGAATCTGTCTTGATAATCAACCTCCGAGCCCCTAGTGCTCGGGCTTTTCTCATGGCCAGTAGTATTCCCTCGTACTCAGCTACATTGTTCGTTGTTAGGAATAGCAACTGGATCGAGTATCTTAATATCTGCTTCATTGGGGTCTTGATGATTGCCGCCACGCCAGCGCCTGCGGCACTCCATGACCCATCCAAATATACAGTCTATGGCTTATGCTCTTCCATATTTTTCTCCACTTCTGTTGATGTCCATTCTACTATGAAATCCGCCAATACTTGCGATTTCACCGCTATTCTTGGCATGTACTTCAGGTCGAATGGCACCAACTCCATTGCCCATTTCACGATCCGACTCGCCACCTCTTTGGTTTGCCAACACTTCTCCTATCGAGTATGATGACAGTACCTTGATTTTATGCGAGAGAAAATAATGCCTCAACTTCCTTGATGCTATTACTATGCATATATATCAACTTTTCTATCTCCGAGTATCTCGTTTTCGCCCCATATAGAGCTTCCAACACAAAATACACTGGTACTTGCTTTTCCCCTTCTTCTTGTACCAAAACTGCACTCACTGTAGCCGGAGTTGCTGCCACGTAAAGCAATAAAATCTGTCCCGGCTGTGTTTTTGGCTTAGCTATCTTTAGAGGTATGTCTTCAACTTCTCGAATGCATCTGGCATCAGCTATCCATTGAAGTCTGCGCACCTCAACGTCTTGAAGAATGGGAGACCTTTTTTTTTGCTGATTTCGATAGAAATCTACTCAACGACGCCATTTTGCCTGTCAACCTTTGGACTTCCCTTGGATTCCTCGGTGGTTCCATCTGTTGTATGGCATCAATCTTGTCTGGGTTTGCCTCAATTCCCCTCTTGGATACGAGAAAACCAAGGAGTTTTCCCGCTTGAAAACCGAAGATACATTTCTTCGGGTTTAGCTTGACCGAGAACTTCCGGAGGTTGTTGAATGTTTCCTGCAGATCCATTCCATAAGTTTTCTCCTGCATGCTCTTGACAACAATGTCGTCCACATACGCTTTTACATTTCTTCCCAACTGACTCGCCAAGACTTTAGAGATGAGTCGGGTGAATGTTGCCCCAGTGTTCTTCAGACCAAATGGCATTCGAATGAAGAAATATGTGCCAAAAGGTATAATGAATGAAGTTTTCTCCTCGTCCTCCTGCACCAGGAAAACTTAATGATATCTGGAATATGCGTTCCACGAAACTCATGAGTGCATATCCTGCTGTAGCATCCACTAGTTGATCTATCATTGGCAAGGGGAAATCATCCTTCAGGCACGCCTTGTTCAAATAAATGAAATCCACACACCATTCTCCACTTGCCATTGGCTTTCTTTGACCAACACCGGGTAGCTAGACTTGGGATGCATGACTTCCCTTATGACCTTTGCATTTAACAACTTCTCACCTCTACTTGTTGCTCCTGCTTGGTCTGTCCGCCAACATTCTTCTAACTTCTACTTCCTTAGCTGTGATTTTCCTTCACTAGGTTGTGCTCTATCAAGCTTCTATCCACGCCTGTCCAAATTCCTGGGACAGGCAAAAACGTCCATATTCTCCTTATGAGTCGCCAAAATCTCCTCTTTTTTACCTCTGGTGAAATGTTTCTCAATTGCACCTCTGGTTTCTTTTTGGGGTCCAACATTACTTTCCTGTGTTCCCTCTGGGACTGGCTTTTGGTTTCTGGAAACTATCTTGCGGTTCTGCTCACGGCGGTTTCCCCGCTGTGGGGGTCATTTGCAGTTCGAACTTCCTCGGCAGTTGACTCCCTATAACGGTAATCACCCCTTGTGGTCTAGGCAGCTTCATGCATATGTAATTGTGATGTATTGCCACTTCAAACAAGTTGATTGCTGATTTGCCCAAGATGGCATTGTATTGGTAGGGCACAACCACACTCAAAAACAATCTCACTCCTTATGTTTTTCCACTCGAGTACCACTTCAAGGCTATTTACCTATACCATCATACCTTCTGTCCTCCAAAGCCTTGAGTGGCACTCCTACTCTAGTTAACCTGTCATAGAAATCTTTTGAATGCATCAAAGAATAAAACATCTGCAGAGCTTTTGAAACGCCCCCTTCCCGGTACCCCTGTACGGTGATACCAGAGGAAGCGCCGCAGGGATTGCGTGAACCAACCTCACGGAACCGCATGCCGGTACCAGTCCCAGGAAACCAAGCTGGTACCCGCGGTCAACCGAGATGTACCACAGCAAATAACTAAATAGATAAAATATATTATACCTTTATAAAGTTGCGACTTCGGGCAAGCCTGGCAGCAACCGGCAAACCAGAACAGCAACAGCAGGAACGACAGCGGCAGCAGAAACCCAATCCACAAGCAACGGCTACTAGGAAGAAAACCCTAATCTTCACTTCAAACTTCACGCTTCCTGAGAGGGGAGAAAAGGAATGGATTGAGTACTTACGTACTCAGCAAAGTCACGGAAAGTGTGAAATATGCAGGGCTTTCAAAGATAGGCTAGGGTTCATTTCGCAACCATTTTCATTTGAAAACATTTTCAAAAACCTAAGTGTGGGTTGTCTCAAGGTGACTGGAAGGAGGCTCTCGCCTCGATCCTTCCGCGAATTGCTTTTCAACAACTCAAGCGGACGAAGCAAATTTTAATTGATCTCAAGTATTCTTATACCGCCTGTCGGATCACGACAGCGGCTCAGTGGATCTGCCTACAAGCAGCTTCCACGGTAATCAACATCTATTACTTTATTTCAATTTCGCCCATACCAGGACGTAATCTCATTTTCCATCACTATTTTCCTTTCACTTTCGCCGTCTTACTCAGGACGAAATCTCATTTCATCTCAGCGGCTCCTCGAGCCATAACTCATCTCGATGGCTCTCCAGGCCATCCTTAATCTCAACTCAAACTGCTTCACTCAGGAAGCCTATTCTAATGATGCACATGACATCCCGGGTCACACAGGCCCGTTTCAGACCACTCAGGTCATCCATCAACCACAAAGGCTAATTCTGGTAAGATTCCCATACCACAAATCACTTTTTGTAAAGCCTTGCAAACAAATCTACGCTAGAGAATCACTCACATTACCCGTAACCGTGGCCGACGGCTGTTCGACAGTTTGGTATACCTTTGCAAAGGGTGCACGCTTTACCCCACACGACGCGAGCTTACTCCCACACTGGCCAAGCGGGGAGGTTCGCAACAAAGGCCTTTCCAAAGTGTCTCCAGGATTGCCTGAAGCCACTGGACGGTCCCAGACCAAGTATCAAGCGAGTCCCGACTCCTCGTACTCAGGATCCCGCGGGTGCATCTCATATTGCTACCCCGGAGAACTCCACGTCCAAAGGCTACCAAGCCAACCCTGGGTCTACTAATTACTTGGCCAGGGGCGTCCCATATCACCCGTGTGGTCGCACTGTGAGATGCTCGGATGAAATTCCCCAAGGAATCGGTCCTTATATGCGAATACAAAGTGCCACCACACAGGCGATCACTTTGCACCGCGAATCTTTCGCAAATAGATTTTTGTTTCATAAAACTCGCCGACATCGCATGTCGGGTTCAAAACCATTTGGAAACCCAAATTTTCCAGTTCGACAAACAATTGTGTTGTGAGTGGAACCATCGGAGTCCATGCTCAGAGAGCACGGTCACCGAGGTACCACGGGGTGGAGCGACAAGGATAGGGTATCAAAGACCTACAGGGTTTATGCAACTACTGGGCTGGTCCTTCGGTTCGACACGCAAACCGAGGCCGATCAATTTAACATGCACACTAGCAATGCAATTTTGCAAACAAAACATTTTAAATTTAGGATCAATATGGTCAAGGAGTGACTTGCCTCAGACTTCGTCTTCAAATCTTCGCGAAAATCCGACGTCCGACGAATTTCCGAAGCGTCGACTACGCGCGAAATGAGAGAAAAAACACACAATGTCCTAAAAATAATATACTATTATTAATAACTAATAGTTCCATGAGGTAGATCTCATTTTTAGAAAAATTTAGAGACTTGAATGGGCTCAATCGGATTACGGTTGGAAGATATGATTTTTGGAAGGTTTGGAATTTTTCTGGGATATAGAAAAGGATTATTTTGATTTTTGGAAAAAGAACTATTTTGGGGAATAGGAGCTGACAGGTGGGACCAGGTGTAAGTGGCAGAGAGAGAAAGGAGCAGGCCCACATGCAGAGAGAGAGGAGGCTATTGTGCACTTAGACGACGGGTCCACTTGGAAGTGACAGAGGGAGAGACTGAGCAGTCGGCCCGCTGGACAGGGGTATGTGCGGGCCCGCATGTCAGGGACAGAGAGGGAGACCGGCGTGCCGGACAGGCTACAGGAGACGGCCGGCGTTGGAGTCGGCGGCCAGCGATCGCCGGAGGCGATCTCGCCAGTGGCGGTGAGGCTCGGCACGAGGCCGGCATCACAAGAGACGGAGACGACGCGAAATGGCCCATCGTCTCGGATTTGGCCGGAAGGGCGGCGGAAGGAGGTCGGCGATGGTGACACAGAACCATCGGCGGCGGCGGAAAGAGAAACTTGCCGCCGATGACCAAATTAACGGCGGTTGGCTCGGAATAGGATTGGCTGGGTGCGGTGTTAGGCTAGGAAGCTAGGGGATGAGTTTTAATTTGCGTTTACCTCCTTCGGCGACGGGAATCGAAGCGGGGCGACGGCGGACGGCGGAGAGGAAATATTGGGCGTTTTTGATTTGGCGGTTAATCGGCGGCGAGGAAGGGCGGTGAGGCTTCCTTGCGACTAGGGAGTTCGGCGGTTGGTGTTGGTTTGGTCGGGGGTGCCGGAATCTGGTGGCGGGAGCTTGGTCAGAAGGCGGCGGAGGGAGTCTCTCGGCGCGAGGTTACTCGCAGCTTGTCCGGGTGGCCGGGATAGGGAAACTATTGCCTATTTATAGGGAGTTCCCGGTGCTAGCGGACGGAGGGCAGAGACAGAGAAGGAGAGTTGGCTCGAGTTCGGCCGGACAAGCATCAATGGCGCCGAACATCGTAGCTCGTGTCACGCGCTCCAGAGGGGAAAAACGGGACACGGCGGGGCGCGAAGCGACAGGATGAGATGACCAGGCGTGGGGGTCGGTCTCCGGGCTCGGCGCTGAGAATTGCAACGGCGGCCAGTGTCTAGTTTTTGGGCTCGAGGCGAGGACGACGGGGCGCGCCTCGCGCCGTGCGACGACGGCGGAGTGATGATGGCGGAGTGCCTCGCGCCGTGCGCGAGCGGCGGAGTGATGATGGCGAGGCAGCGGCGGAGTAACTGATGGATGTGCACAGAGAGGTCACAGAGAAAGAATCGGGAAAGATCTAGAGGAAGAGAGAAAAGAGTGCGAGCGGCGGGAGGACGTAATGCAGCAGTGCATCGTGTGGCAGCGGTGGTCGCGCGGCAGAGAAGTAATCCAGGCCATCCCGCGGCGCATCTCAGCGGCTGTAGGACGAGGCTGAGGGAGTGGCTGACGCGCGCTGGGCTCGCGAGGAAATCCCACGCGCGCTCGCGCGGGCCGAGCAGGCCGCGGCAGAGGGGCACAGGGATGGGCCGAGAAGAGAAGGAAGCCGCCCAGCTTGAACAGAAGACTTTTGATATTTTCCAGAGGATGTTTTTAGAGGATATTTGGAGGATTTCAAAAAGGGATTTTAAAAGGAATATTGGAGGACTTCTCTTAATGGGATTAAATCCAAATTTCTGGAGAGTCACTTTTGAGGTTTTGTCTGGGTTTTGGATTATATATAATATATATATATTATATATATAATATATATATATATATAATATATTATATATATATATATGGAAGGAATGTGTGGGATTTTTGGAGAATTGAAAAGGGTATTAAATTTGGAAATTTTGGTATTGAGCTCATAGTATTTTCAGGAATTAATCAAGAGGCTTTGAAGAGAGACTCTGATACATATTACATATAGATATGTATATATTTTAAGAAGGATTCAGAGGGAGGTTTCAAAAAGGTTCGACTCGAATTAAAATTTTAATTCGAGACTATGACTCAGGGAAATTTGTGGGGACTAATTTGAGAGTGTTTCTGAATGGGATTTGGCGTATATATCATGTATATGGATTTTTGGATATATTTGGAAAAAGAAAGAAGGAGATTCAAAAGGGACTGGATTTGGATTTAATACTGGAACTTGATTCTCAGGGATACTTTGGGAATTTTGTAATGGAATAGGATTGGTACCTCAAGGGAATATTAGAACTTGGATTTAATTCTTGGGATTTGAGGAAAATTTTGGGAAGAGAGTTCCGAGGGAATTAGGGTTTTTTTTCTGAGAGGGACAAAATCAGGATTTCACTGAAGGCTGCAAAGATGACTTTCGAAGAGTTTTGTCGGAGGGCTTCGAATTGCAAAAATTCGAACCAAGGTACAGTGAATTTTTGGGAGGTTTTGAAATAGGAGTATTTTGATCAAGTTCTCGATGGGAACTTGATTTTGAATCTTTCCGAAAAGAGAGAGACGGGTCGAGGATTGCAAAATTCGAGTCTCGGATTTTAGGAGGGAACTTGTGGATTGAAGGTTTAGGTTTCGAGGGGGGGGTTCAGACTGAGATCTATGGCACTTAGTCCTTAAGCACACACAAAGAGCCAAAAATTTTGAAATTAGGGTTTTACCAAAATAGTTTTTAACGGCCCGAAAACCGGGGCGTTACAGCTTTCGCCATCCACTAATACCCTGTGAACCTCACATTGCGCTATGTCAATGGAGATGACGAGTGGGTCTTGGTGTGGGAAAAGGATACCTTTTGCATCTTCTGGACCGAAAGAGATTATGGTGTTCGAGTAGGCTGGCGGTTTTATTTGTTGACTTTTGCTGACATGATTCACCTACCACACATACGTTTTCCTCTGCCTTTTCGACTCCATCCCGAGGGAAGAGCCGCCAGTGATTGCATTGATTACCCTCTTGGGAGCTTCCTCAATTGCTTCCACCTTCAACACTGCTCTTTCAATCAAATTATGTGCTTGTGGCTGGATTCTGTTCTATTGCTTGTTTTCATATATCTTCGCCTGATCGGCCAAAATACTTTGTATTGTTTTGCATTCCTCCGTTGCATGTGTACAAAATGTCCATGCCACTACAAAACTTGCACTCAACTGGAAATCTTCCTCGACCTCTTCCGTCTCCACATCCTCCTCTCCATGGTGCACGTCCCTGTCCACCACGGTGAAAACTTCTCCCTTCATCGCCACGGCGAAACTTCTCCTCTCCACCATGGTGAAGGTTCTCTCGTTCCTCCTTAATGAAATTCACCTGCTTTGTATCTGCTTGAACCTCTTCCATGACTTGGCATTGTGCTCTGACTGATTCTCCTCTATCAATGTATTTTTCTCTTTCCCTTTCGAAAACTTCTTGCCCAGCATTGCTGATGTTTCCGCCTTCATTCTCAAGTCATCCTCTTCTCCCCTAGCAAAACTTTCTATTTCTTCAAACAACTCCTTGGCAGTGATTGGCCTGTTTCTTGTGAGATCAAATCTTAGTGGTCTTTTAAGCAAGCCCCTTTTTGTCGCGGCTATTATCATTGCATCATCCACATGCTTAATTTGGCAGCGGACTCGAGAAAATCTCAATATGAATTCCCTTATTGTTTTTGATGGGAGTTGCCGCACCGCATATAGGTCGTCATGTTCTTTTGGCTACTCATAAGCTCTGATGAATCCTGATCGAAATGTATCCCTCATGTATTCCCAAGAGTATATTGACATCGGTGGAATTGTGGTATACTAGGAGAGCGCTACTCCATTTAATATTGTGGGAAGTATTTTCGCCTTGGTTGTGTCATCTCCTCCTGCCGCTTCCACTGTTGTTTCATGGACTCTCAGGTACTCATTTGGGTCGGTATCTCCCTTGTACTTTGTTATGTTTGAAAGCTTGAAATGCGATGGCCAAGATGCCATCTGCAGGTTTGGGCTTAAAGGACTTTTATCATCCACCATTCGCACTCCTTGGAACTGTGGTTAGGCAATAGGCATATTCTGACTAGGGGTGTTTTGGAATGTTACTTGTGCAATTTGATTTTGATGCAGGTGTTGGAAGATTGGTTGAAAATGCTGATTTTGGTGAGGGAAGGCTGATTTTGCTACGCAAAGGTTGATTTTGGTGGAGAAATATTGATTTTGCTGGAGGAAAGGCTGATTTGCTGGGGAAAAGGTTGATTTTGTGGAGAAAAGTTTTGTTGTAGATTTTCGGGAATTGAGTGAGGAATTGATTGTGCGGGTGTGAATAGGAGGTTGAATTGGATGACTCTGGGTATTGAGCATGGGAGTTGTCACTTGGCAGACATGTTTGCACCGAAGTGTTCATAGGGCTTTAGGGTGGTACTTCTGCCGGTGTTGGCATGGAATTCGAGATGTTTTGTTGGCTCATGACGGTGCATCTGTGCTTGGTTGGTTAGGAGGGTGATGTATCTGTGAAAATTTGTTGGTTCATGAGAGGTGGTTGACTGATCTGTGCTGGATTTTGACTCAAAAACTGGGGAAAACATTTTGCTGTGATCTTTGCGATGATTCTGGGATATCTGCCATGGTTGCTTCTGCTATCTTGACTGAATTCTGCAAATTCTGCAATCTTTACGATTCCCTCTATATCTCTTCGAATAGTTCTCGGCTTATCATCATAGCCCCTCGCGCTTCCACCATTTCCGCCAGGTCTACCTCGTTTACATGATTATCTCCAATATGCCCTCCAACTGCATCTGCTGCCACTCCGTCTCCTGCCACATTCTCGATTTCCCTCTTTAGCTCCATTTCACCTTCCATGACATGATCTACTATTTGCCTTGGTTGCTGTTGAAATACATCGGCGTATCTTGCTGGTACTGTTCTCGATCTTGTGTGCCTCGGGTGCAATCTACCCCCTAACTTTCATCTTAGAGACTTGCGTCCGCACGGTCGGCGCCACTGTTGTGACCTTCGATCACGAACAAGAAATAAGGATAAGCAGGGGAAATGTTTTCTCCCGCTTATCCTTACAAAATGCGATCTAGGGACTAAATGCACTCAAAGCACTGTTTACTCTAATATTCTTTGTCCTTTACAATGAGGCTTGGCCGCCTTTTATAGCCCAGGGGCTGTACAATGAGATTACAGAAATGCTCCTGGGGGACCGCTAACCCTAGGGGCAATTTAGACATTACACACTAGATTTGCGGTCCCCTAGGACAGCTGTTCGGAGTGGTCCAGACTGGTCCCCCTGCCACGTAGGAGAATATTCCTTTCTTAGCATACATCCAAAGCTTCGTCTTCGACCTTAATATTTCTTCTCTCCCAAAGAAGAAATGTTCTCGACCTCCATCCTGGCGAAATGTTCTCTCCTCCTGGTGGACCGAATGACTTGTTACCTCTGTGAATGGTAAGCAAGATTGTTAGTATTTCCCCAAGTATCGGTCGAATGGAGGACATGGTGCCTAGTCCTGCTCCAACATACCACTAGTAGTATCTCTGGCATTTTGGGCACTAATTCTGTTGTTGTTGTTGTGCTTGTGGCTGTGCTTTGTGTTTGCTTCTGCTTCTTGGTTAGCTTCTTCCTCGGTTTCCATTAGCACGCTTTTCAAAACGTAAAATGGTGTGTTTTTGCAAAAATTTTCTATATGAAAATATATCTAAAAAATCAAATAGATCCATTTTTTAAGATTTTAATAGTTAATACTTAATTAATCACGCGCTAATGATGTTTCTTGTTTTACATGTGGCTTATAAGCCAATACAGTAAGCCAATTCAAACACCCCAAGTAGGCTACTTACAGCCCATTCGCTTCTCCTTCTTGCTTTTACTTATACCCTTGTTTTTCGTGAGCACGCTTTTCGATCTGCTAAACGTTATGTTTTTTTAAAAAAATTTCTAGATGAAAGTATCTTTAAAAAATCAAATAGATTTATTTTTCAAGTTTTTAATAGTTAATACTTAATTAATCACGTGCTAATGATATTTTTTGTTTTATGTATGACTTATAAGCCAACGCAATAAGCCAATTCAAACACCAACTTAGCATTTTCTCAGACTTTTGCATGCCACGTTTCTCACAAAAGCAGTGCCACTACCGAACCAGAGTTGAGCTTACCTTGACCGTTGGATCCATGGAGTCATCGAGAACCTGTATGATGAGCCTATCCAAGCCACGATAGCCGCACGCCGCTCCGATCGACAGCTTGTACACCTGCGACCAAACAGAGCCAAATGAGGCGTACGTACGCCAACCGTATACGCGTACGGTTTACCCAGCAACCGCGAGCGAGCCAGTGCGCGTATAGGTACGGTGAGAAAATACGTACCTCCCTCTCGTTGTACATGGGGATTTGGACGAGCACCATGGGGTAGGCGAGGCGGCCGGCCTCCTCGTCGTCGTCGCCGACGCCGAGCGGGGTAGCGCGGTACCTGCCGGTCGGGCGGCGGCGGCTGCGCGAAGCTGGCGGCGGCCATGAACACGGCGTCCGCGAGCAGCATGGCGGACAGGGCCAGGCACGCGGCGGACGCGGTCACGAGCGCCGGCGCCACAGCCTCCGCGCGCACCGCGCCCCACGCCGCCAGCAGCTCGGCGGACGACGGCCACCGCAGCGGCAACAGCAGGAACTCGCCGAGCCATTCCTCCGCGGCGGCTACGGCGGCGGTGGGCCTGTCGCCGCCGGCCATGGCCCCCCGCCCGCAGGGCCGGCCCTGAGAATTTGGTGGCCCAGTGCGAGACGAAAAATAGAGGTCCTATTAACAGAATATATATATAATAAAATAAATTTTTAAGTGCAATTATTTTACTTTTAGCAGTATAAAAAATTGTTACCTTCAACAGTGACATACTAATAAGTATGAATATGGCATAAAACTAGTATAAAAAATCAATATATATAGATCACCTAAAGCAATTTCTTCTAACACTTCGAGATGCAAAGTCACTGATGATAGAATCAATATCAATCTCATCCAACAGCTTCTTCTCAATACACAAGGTTGCCAAACCATTTAACCTTTCTTGAGACATTACCGACCTTAAATAATTCTTCAATAACTTCAACTTTGAAAAACTTCTTTCAGTTGATGCAACAGTCACAGGCACAGTAAACAAGATTCTATAAGCAATGGAAACATTAGGATAGCAGTCTACTTCTCTAACAAGCTCAAAGATCTCCATAGCAGACATCTGTCTAGCTGGCAAAGTTAGTTGCAAAACTCTTAGTTCAGATATTAGATCATTTAAGTCCACATCAGATGAATCACCAAAAGAGAACGTATTTGCAAATTTAGTGCAACAATCTGTTAGCTCAATATCATCCAATGATGTCAAGGTTCTTGAGCTTAGTAAAAATCCAAATATATTTTTAAACACTTGGAGTTCTTCAAATTTGTTTCTCAATGAGATTGTCGCCATATCAACCATGACAAAAAAATAATTAACTTCAAAAGCCTTCTCTGCTTGCAATATTTCTTCATTGCAATCGGATTCATCATATTGTTTCTTCCTAGTGGCATGGCGCTTCACTAGAAAGGATGGTTGCACACCCATTTCAGTTGCAAGCGCTTTTGCAATTTTCAAGCTAGATTCAAACCCTTCATTTCTATACTTTTCAAAGTATTGCATTATACCTTCAATTTGTTGCGAGGCAGAGTCAATGCACATAGATGGTGACTGTAGCTTCTTGCTTACACTATCCACAACAAATAAGATATCATGCCATATAACCATACCAAGTATGAACTCAAAATTACCAAGTAGATCAAATAAATTTTTCGCATCACTCTTTGTACTAGCTTCAGAATCACTAGCTTGACGTAAATAAGATAAAGCTAACCTCAATTGCGGAGCTTGATATCTGATTGCTCTCACACTTTTGATTCGACTCTCCCAGCGAGTATTGCACAACGACTTTACAGTTAAATTTGGAATATGGTCAAGCAACACTTTCCATCTTTTAGTAGAGCCTGAAAATAACACATATATCCGTTACACAATTCCAAAAAACGATACAGCTGTGCGACTAGAATTTGCCATGTCACAAAGAGTAAGATTAAGACTATGGCAAGCACATGGCATATACAAAGCTCTTGGGTTGATATCAAGCAACCGCTTCTATACCCCTTGATGTTTTCCTTTCATATTGGACCCATTGTCATAACCTTGACCTCGTATATCATCAATATTAAGACCAAATGACTTCATGCACTCAAGCAACACATTAAACAATCCTAAACCTGATGTATCATCCACCTCAAGAAAGCCAAGGAAGTACTCCTCAATATTTATTTTGTTCTCAGATATATTAACACAACGAACTATCACTGTCATTTGTTCTTGATGACTCACATCTGGTGTACAGTCAAGGATAATGGAGAAATATTTGGCCCTTTTAACAACTTCTATGATAGAATTTGTAATACTAGAAGCCAAAAGAGAAATCAACTCATTCTGAATTTTATAACTGAGATAATGATAATAAATTTCTTTGTTTTGAATACGTCTAAGGTGCTCTTGCAATACCGGGTCAAACTCTGCAATCATTTCAACACAAGCTAAGAAATTACCATTCTTTTCATTGTAGAGCTTCTCGCTGGATCCTCTAAAAGCCAAATTTCGCTTACCAAGAAACTTCACAATGGCTACTAATCTGAATAAAACTTGCTTCATGTGTTCTTTCTCCTTTTTTATTTGCTCCTGCAATTCTTTATCAATTGTCTCATCTTTTCTCAATCTGGCTCTTAATTCATTCCAAGAATTCATACTAGTAACATGCTCAACACTGCCTTCATGTTCTTTCAACCTTGCACTGAGATGCCTCCAATATCTCAATCCATCACTTGCTAATGAACTTTTCATGTTGTTAGATTTAAATATCTTACAACAGAAGCAAAAAACTTATCAATATGCTTAGAATAAACTAACCATTTCCTGTCATATACCTCTCCATTCTTCATTATTTTAGAATAATAAGCATATGAAAAATGTCTCAATGTGTCATCCAAAGGGAATACAAGGTTCTGTTCTCTTATAGGCCTCTTTTCTACTAATACATCCATTGCTTTGTTATCAAGATTATCCCAGTTTCTAGGATCATAGATATCGATAGAAAAGAATGGTTGCTCATTAGCAGAAGCAGATTCTGTAAATGGTGAATTCTCAGGATCACTTACATAATCATTATTGTCATTGATGTCATTATATTCTTGTGAAACACCACCAGCTTGTTGCTCATAAATAACTATTACCAACTCATTGTTCCTTGAAGGTTCCGTACTCTTGAAAAATTTATGAATAGCACCTTTCTGTGATTCATTCATCTCTTCCATATGTTTCTTTTTTCTCCTTTTCTCACTTCCAGATGCATATTTTCTAATGGATGACATCCTACAAATTAAAAAGAAAAGCATCCTATTAAAAAAACCATACTGCACTAGGATTCAGAACAATAAAAGAGACTAGGAATGGCAGAGATGAGAACGACCTGGAGACAAGGGCGCAAGACGGAGCCGCGGCGTGCTGTGTGCTTGTATGCCGGACGTGTACGTGTGTTCGTCAACTGAGCGGCGAGCAGCGGAGCAGCCGAGCAGGCCTGGCGGCCGTCAGGCGATCGCGGCTGTCTCGCGAGATAGCGAGTTGCGGACTTACGGTTGCTGCGCACGATCATGCGATCGGCGGCGGACAATACGTGATCGATTGACGACGGTGGCTAACGATTGGAATTCTACGGGCTTCGGCGACTCGGCGTTGTGGGCTTCGGTGAATTGGCGTTGTGTGGGCCGGCGTTAGCACGACTAGATTTATGAGAAGATTAACTAATTACCAAGCTATTAGGCTAATATATATACTGCACACATAAATTTTAGGGCCCCTGTTTATGAAGGTCCGGTGCGACCGCACCCTCGGCACCTGCCCAGGGCCGGCCCTGCGCGCCTGTGTGCTTGTGCTGGCCGCCTTTTTAACCTGTCGCCTCTGCTTGCAGCTGCTTTTCTGTGCGCTACGGTGCGCCAGGGCGCTTTTTTGCCTTTTTATATAGGGTAGACTTTAACGACGAGTCCCGACTTGCTGATTTCTATGACGCGTGGACCCCAAATCTTCAGCCGACAAATCAGTTGAAACTTCGAAGTTAGCCGATCAGGCTGTGTTTATAATATGAACAAACACGACCAATTTTTACATGTACTTAATCTGTCTAAAAAATCTTGACGGTTGATTTATTTTAAGACGGGAGGGTACGTAAAAAAGTTAAAAAAGGATGAAAAATAACTTAAATGAATTTTAATTAAGTTTAAAATTGACTGCCAAACTATCAGGTCCGATGTAAACCGCAGCTTGTGAATTTTTTTTTTCTTTTAATACAGAAGCACACTGTCTTCCTAACCCGCCCCAAAGAGAAGAAAGGAGGATTAAGTCCGTGGAATCCAGTGAAAGCATGTCTAAAAAATATACACTTATAAGTTATAACTTTTCCAACCACAAAAAATACTTCTTGACTTCCAAAATATAAAGACTTCTGGCTATGAATCTAGATATTGATTTGTAGCCACAAGTCCTTATATTTTGAAACGGAGATAGTAGTATATTACACATGACTAGTGTACATGGCCACTCCTTGCATCACCACTATACTGCTTTCTCCTTTTTATAGTTACAACACAATTGATTTTTATACATAACGTTTAATCATTTATTTTATTAGAAAAATAACATAATTATATAAAAATATATAAGTCATTTAGTGATAAAATAAGTTTTAAAAAATACTTACATGTTTTTAAAATAAAAAATTAGTCAAACGTCATATATAATACTCACCAATATCATATACTATTTTAAAATAAAGGTAGACGGTTAACTTCGCCCACCTATAAAACCCCTGTAGATTCCGGACAGGGTATTAATCCTGGCTTATAAGCCTCTACGTAAAACGAAGAACGTCATTAGCGTATAATTAATTAAGTATTAACTATTAAAAACTTGAAAAATAGATCTATTTAATTTTTTAGAGATAATTTCATATAGAAAATTTTTAAAAAAACGTATCGCTTAGCAGTTCAAAAAATATAGTTACGGGAAACGAGAAAATAAACCGAGCTTATAAATGCTCTCGAACTGGGTCTAATTCATTCTCATCCCCCTTTGGTTGAGTTGCTCTTATGGCTGTAAACTCGTCGAGCGGAAACGCCAAAGCAGTGTGGTCGCGGCGGACGGTAGACGGGTGGAGACGGATGTAGACAAAATGGCGACAGAGAAACCTATGCATGCAGCCAAAAAAGGGCCAAAAGTAATTTTGGAAGGAATGGACGTCGCCGGCGAGAGCTTTTTTTTTTTTTGCACAGTTTCGTGTTGCACGTGTTCAGCTACTGGACGAGACAGAAATCCCGGTCATGTGTCATGTTACAATCCAAGCACGTACTCGCGAGGCTCTGTGCTAAACACTACCAGAAAATAGATTTTTTGTAAGGGTTAAAATACCGTCACGAAAATAAGAATACCGTCACTAAAATATTTTCGTGACGGTCCACCCTCACGAAAAACCCCTCACGAATCAGAAGTTAGAAAAATATCATTTTCATGGCGGTTAACCGTCACGAATTATTTTCTCACCGTCACGAAAATTACGAGACCACTCGGTCTGTATTTCGTGATGGTGGGTGCTCATCGTCACGAAAATTAACTTCCCAGGAGATCATCTATCCTCTCACCTAATCACGCTTAACTCCGGAGTTTTGACGGGAGCCGGTGTTTTAGTGTTGGTATAATCGCATGTGAAATGCTCACGTCGCCGGTGGGCTTAGTTCTTTCTTGTTCAAGTAGAGAGGCGATGTACTGTATATTATTTCATGAAGAGGCAATCATTTTCGTGGCGGTTTTTGATGCACCGTCACAAAAACAACTACTTTTCGTGACGGTGTGTCACCGTCACGAAAATATATTTTCGTGACGGTTTTTGATGCACCATCACGAAAATTATGAGGGTATCTAATACTCTCACGAAAATTCATCACCGTTACGAAATCTCGATTTTCTGGTAGTGAAAGAAGGAATAGTTGCAAAAGTAACAACTTGTAGTTTTTAGGTTTCTTTTCTTGGTGATTAAAACAAGCAAGAGGCAAACAGCACGTCCCCCTTGGTTGTTTTCGCTCGAGCAAATTAAAGGTGCTGGTGTAGTCCAGCCAAAGGCCCTGTTTGCAACATAGCGTATGGAGAATCTGATTGTAGCACTACTGGTTGTGCAGCTCTTACCATTTTGACGACGCAACTTCACCAATCTGAATCACGGACCGCATGCTCAGTTGCTCACAAGTCACATCCATATTCAGCAGACATGAGAGCTAGCTGTGACTTAATGGGAAGTAACATTGCATCAATGGACATAGGCACATAGCAACCACATTATCAATTACAACATCCTACGCATGCATGAGTATCTGAAACAAAGCTTAATACTCCTCCACCCTAGCCTCCCCTACCGCGCCATGAACACAACCGCGCAGCACCACAACACACAGCTCAATTAGCACAAACATCTTCCCTGCGGGCGGGCGCCGGCGCCACCAGTGAGCAGCGCCGCATCTGAAGCTTCTTCGGAGGGCTGGCCCAAGAATTGGAACAGCACCTGCGTCTGCGCGCGGACATGACGATGGGTCAGCGAGCGGCCAGGCCGGCGCTCTTCACCACTGGTACTTGGCCTTGACGAGGACTTCCTCGTAGAGCTCGGCGGCGTGGTCCCAGCTGAGGTCCTGCGACATGCCGCGCACCTGGAGCCCCCTCCAGCTCTCCTTGTATTCGCGGTACGTGTCGAGGCAGTGGCCGAGCGCCTCGATCAGCTTGTGCGGCTCGGCGCGGTCGAACGTCCAGCCCAGGCCGGAGTCGCCGAACGGGTCGAACGCCGTCACGGTGTCCCTCAGCCCGCCGACGGCGTGCACCACGGGGACGGTGCCGTACGCCATGGCGTAGAGCTGATTCAGCCCGCACGGCTCGAACCGCGACGGCATGACGAGCACGTCGGCGCCCGCCGTGATCCGGTGCGCCATCGGCACCGAGAACCCCACCCACCCGCGCACCTTGCTCTTGTACTGCGCCTCAAGCTGCTGCAGCATCACCTCCAGGTCGCGGCGGCCGGAGCCCAGCATCACCAGCTGCACGTCCTGCCCCACGATCCACGGCATCGCGTCTCCGATGATGTCCACCCCCTTCTGCCCGTCCAGCCGCCCGATGAACCCGATGAGCGGCACGTCGTCGCGCTCCTCCAGGCCCAGCTCGCGCTGCAGGGCCGCCTTGCACTGCCGCTTGCCGGAGTCCAGCGAGCTCGCGGTGTAGTTGGTGTAGCCGTCCGACTGCAGGTGCACGTCCACCTCGGGGTTCCACTCCCTGTAGTCGATGCCGTTCACGATGCCGTTCATCTTCCAGTCGTTCTGGCATATGATGTCGTGAAGGCCCCAGCCGCCCTCCGTCGTCTTCAGCTCCCAAAGGTAGCCGGGGCTCACGGTGACCACCCGGTCGGCCATCTTCAGGCCCGCGCCGAAGATGTTGGCGTGCTCGCCGCCGACGGGGTCGTAGAGCTTGAAGTGGTCCAGGTAGTGCTCCGGCAATTCCATGTAGGGAAATTCATCTACTGGGCCACGGCCCTACAAACAAGAGATGAACCATCTAGGATCAGAAAAAAAAAGAGGTTGTTTAGCCAATGGAGTACTGAACAAAAAGGCAGTAAGAGAGTGAAGAAGAGCTTATCATTTCACTGCTCAATAATTCCATAAGCCATCATTTGTGCACTCAACCAATTTCTCGAATAAACAGCAATAGATACACAAATAGAATAAAGAAGATAATTCATTAGGAGGGAGAGAAGAAAAAAACCTGGTGAGCGATATTATGAATGACCAGCACGGAGCGAGTGTACTGCATCATGCCATGGTCTCTGTAATATGCCTTTAGATAAACAGGTAGGAGTGCAGTGTGCCAATCATTTGCTATGAACACCAAGTTGCCATCCCCGTAGGGTACACCACCGCATGGAACGTGCCAAGGAACCTGCAGATTGTGGAGACACAGAAAAGATAGCCCAGTGTTCTTAAGGGGGAACCCGATTACAACATTGGCAAGTGCATATCCTACACGCTACATCGATGAAAGTTGTCGTGTATAATACAACTGTAGCAGGTGGAAATGCTGCTTCAGGTATCAAAGGAGTGTGAATAATCACTCCTATAACAGAACAATATCTTGATGAATCAATGAAACTAAACGAAAAATCATGTGTAGAGATTGGTCACCAGTGCATTTAGCAATAATGTAGAATATATTTTAAAACAAAAAGAATATGGATGTGTGAAATAATGCAGTGCGAGCATTTAAGGGTTGGTTGTTTGAGGGATCAAATCATCAAACCATGAAGGGACCTCATTTCTTCTACTTATGTGTGATTTAGGCCAAAAGTTATACACCTTTTATCCTAAAAATATTAATATGTGCTTTTGAGTGATGAAGGTTACGATGGACCAATCTATTCCAATCCTCAAACCAAATAAGTAGTGTTCAGAAAACCATCTCATTCCTCAAACCAAATGGTTAATAATGGAGTTGGAGAAAATACCTCAACCGCAGCCTTACAAAATAAAATCATGCGTTTCATGATTTCCTGGATGAAAATGGGAATGGGTAAGCATTTTCAAATCAGTAAGGCCTTGGATACATCTTACTAAGTGATACTTATGCAATGAAACCAACAGATAGAAGCTTCACCTGTCTGCTCCCCCCATAGATGTCATCCTGACGGTGACGGAAGAGAGGAGCGTCGATGAACACGAAGTCAACTCCATCAATATACGCATGGAAATATTTCACTTCCAGATCCTGCAGGCCAAAATAAAACCAATTAATAAGGAATTAGAATTTCCTACGCCAAGCTTCCTTTTGGAGTTTGGATTGCATTGTTGACACACCTGTCCAGCAGCCTTGTAGTATTTCCTGATTCCTACATCATGGGCTTCCTCGTAATCCCCATACCTTGGTACCACAACCTAAGATTGAAAGATGCATTTCCCAATTATCAGTTTATTACGAAGTCACCAAGGGTAGGCAAGAGTCCCTGGTTCTGATTTCTCAATACGTTGTGGTTTAGATTATTACTACCATAACAAAATTGCTACATTTATAACCAAAAGAATTAGAGTACTTTCGGCACTAGTTTCCATGGCCACATGATGATCTATGCCATGATCATTTCTGTAAAAATAGTAAGCAATTTGGCTTTCAAGTACTGATTTGCAAAATTTATCGTTATTACTTTTGTATTTTGAATCTAACAGCTGGAGTAACATTTTTATCATCATGTTTATGTACACAAAAGAACATAGGAGAACCAATCTACCTTACATTTGATTCAAATTTGTATATCTGAGCATATATGTCAATTAAATGATCAAATCTATAAGATATGGCAGAAACACCCAACCAGCAAGAAAAGAAAATCGAGTAATACCATAACACGATGTCCTCTCCTCGCCAAAGCTTTGGGTAAAGCACCCGCAACATCTCCAAGTCCACCTATGCAAATGCAACACTTGTTCATATCAGTAATTCAATCAAATTTACAAGAACAGAATAACAAAAAAAAAATCATCCATGCCTGTTTTACACCAGGGAGAACATTCAGCAGCCACCACGATCACGTTCATGACATTCTCCCCAGCCAAAGGGCCGGAATCGTAATCCTGGTGATTCTCAGAAGAAGCTTCAGCATCTGCATCAACCCAGCTATCATCCCTCCCGGCGTCCGGCTCGTTGAAATCAATATATTTCTTGAAATCCCAGGTCTCCTCTTGTACCGCCGGAATAGGGGAAGAAAGCGCCTCTGACTTCGGAGCACTTTCAACAACTTTTGCACTCTTATCCTCTCTAAGTTCCGGATTGTCAGCTGAGTAAGGCCTGGGAACAGAGGTCGACGACCGGAAATCTGAACCGGGCGGCGGCGGCATCGTCTTGTCTGGGACGACGATCTCTGGCGCCTTGTCTACGGATGGAAGGATCACGCCGGAGCCCGGTGCTGGGACCTTCAGTATGGTCACCGACGGCGGCCCGGCGGCAGGTTTGTCGTCACCACTAACAAGCGATCCGTTCTTGGTGAAGGCGGAGGCAGGTGTGTCGTCACCGCTAACAAGCGCTCCGTTCTGGCTTGAGGCGGCGTCCTGTGTCGGCGCCGGCGCGGCCGCCCCGCGCCCTCTTGCCGCGTCGCCGGAGCCGTAACGGCCGACAGGCGGGACGGAACCCCTCCGCTTCGCGACCTGCACAGCGTACGCACGCGCACACGCGTCGGTTTGAAATAAACACAGCAAAGCCGAAAGCGGAAACCTCTCGAGCATGACGATCTCGAGGCGCACGGCGCCGATCGACCAAGTTAACCCACCTTGCCCACGCCGCCGCCGCCGCCGCCGCGCCGCGAGCGGGGCGGCTGCCACAGGCCCGCGGCGACATCGTCGTCGTCACCCACCCGCTCCGGCGCCTCGTTCTCCCCGCCACCTTCCCTGCCATCCGCGCGCACCACGGCCGCATCCCGACGCCTCGGCGCCCGCTGCGCCCAACGCAGAGCTAGCCTTCCCGCGCCGTCACGAAGGGCCAGCGACGCGCCCACCCTCCTCCGCCTGGGAGTACCCCCGTGGGACGCCGAAGCGAGCGCGACGAGGAACGTGGTGGAGGACGCGACGACGGCCGACGACATGGTGGCCGAGGACCGATCGAGGCGGCGGAATAGAGAGGGCACTCGATCGATGGGAGCGGAGCGCAGTGGAAGCCCCTGGGCTGGAGTGTGCGTGCTTGCTGGCTTCCTCGCGTGGCGTGCGGGGGATGAAATGGGAAGCCAGTGGGGGAGGAGGCGACGACGGCGAGGGGCACGAGGGGGAGACGGGGGCTCACCTCACCTCTTACCTTGCGCTCTGCGGCGGGGAGCAACCTGTAAAGCGGAGCGCCCCGGTGGCGTGCGCCGTGGCCATCCACGACGCTCCAAATTTCCAAAACCAACGCAGCCGCGGCGCACGGGGAGTAGCCGTTTCTCTTCTCTGCGCCTTTCCCTCCCGTCGTCCGCTACGGCAACCTCGCGAGGGCCCCCCAGAACGGAGTTACTGGTCTGCCATGCGGGGTCACCCGTTTCATGGGCCCACATGTCGGTGACGTTACCGTGTGCTCGGGTGCACGCAGAGGAATCCGTGGTTTGAAAAGTGGGGCACACACGAACGGAAACGGCGTGCTACCTCGGAATGTTTCTTCCACGGCGGTAGAACTGGCTGACAGCCGGGACCACCTGCCAGTGGAAGCTTTCAAGTACAGGTGCAGCATCCACGTGAGTACAAATTCGGTTTGCTTCGCGGCTCCGGCCGTGAGGCGATGGCGTGCACAGCTGCACACGAATGCTCGTGCAGGTTAGATGCAAGCAACCAAACATGTTCTACTTCACATGAATCGCAGGTACTACTCTTTGTGTTAAGGTCTCGTTTGGAACATAAGAATTTTATAATATTTGCACGAACCAAAACAAAAACGCTAACAAGGTGGAACCAAACAGCTACTGTACTACTTAGGTGGAGGTGGAGTTGGCGACGACGGTGATGTTGAGCTTCCGGAGCGTCTCGAGCGCGATGAGCTCGTTGGCGCGGTCGGTGGGGTGGTACTCGTCCCAGAACACGTACTGGCTCCGGTCCTTGCACAGCGTGGACAGCGGCGTGCACGTCAGCGTCGGCCTCACCCTCCCCAGAGAGCAGCACGGCGCCCGCGAGTTGTTGAACCCGTACAAGTACGGCCGGTTGATCACGTCCTGGAAGTAGTCGTACGCCTCGCCGAACCGGAACGTCGCGTTCGGCAGCGACGACGACAGCCGCGCCACCGCCGCGCCGGCCTGCTCGTTGAAGCTCTTGGCCAGCGCGTTCGTCGACTCCTGGCACCCTCCCGACGACGTCAAGATCCTCTGCAGCGGGATGCACCCCATCGGGCCGAGCCCGAAGAAGGTTAGCCGCCGCGCGCCGAGGGCGTGGAGGAGCTTGAGCTGGGCCTCCAGGGTGTTCACCATGTACCGGACGAAGGTGTCGCCGTTGTATGTCCACGAGTCGGAGTAGACGGGGAGGAGGTAGTTGTTGATGAAGTCGTTGGCGCCCATGGCCACCACGTAGTACGCCTCGCCGAAGAACTTGTCCGCCGCCGCCTTCCCGATCTTGCCTCGCATGAACTCCTGCGTCCCCTGGAACAGCTCGATCTGCTTGTACAGCGAGAATCTCTGTATCTGCAAGAAAAACATTCGATTAAGTTCAGATCGTTCAAGCACAAGATTCTTTTTGCAAGATTAGTTCTTACGAAGAGGGAGGAGGTTTCGTTGAGGATGCCGCCGCCGCCGGAGGCGTAGTTGACGCCGCTCTTGAAGATGACGTTCTCGTCGAGGGAGGAATCGAGGAAGGCGAGGGGGCGGGGGAGGCCCATCTTGTCGCCGACGATGTCGGCGACGGTGCGGCCGTTGCAGAAGCGGCCGTTGGGCATGCCGCTGTCGAAGTCGATGCCGTACCAGGGGAGCGCGGCGCGGGCGAGGCTCTTGGTCAGGTAGTTGTTGTTGCCGACGTCCGACAGCGAGTCGCCGAAGATGAACTGCACCACGTCGCCGTGGCACCGCCGGCCGGCCAGCCCCAGCAGCAGCACCATCGCCAGCGCAAATGCCAGCTTCGACTTCTGCTGCTTCTTGCAAGCCATTCTTGATGTCTGACTCCAAGCACGTAGCAATTAGCAACTTTCCTCTTCTGTGTCGACGAGGTGATCGGCAAGCAAGGCCGCCTATTAAAAGTGAGGCGATCTGCTAATGAGTACTAAGTAGTTAATCAGGAATTTGACCTGAGTTGCAAGGTTTGATGGAATCGGAGGTTAATTAATCTGATGCTGTGACTGGGAGTTGGTCTGAGTAGCTTGGTTTGATACACCTAGCTACCTACCCGCCAAGCGCGGGAAAGGAAATTTTTGATGTGGCAAAGGGGAGGAGTTGGTCACTTTGTTGGCCTAACGGGGTCGCGGTCGCTGTCAGTCGGCGGCGATTTTTCCTGCTTGCAGGCTGCAGCACAAACATTCCAAGAACCGTTAGCTTCCTTTGATGCATACACACGGTACAGAAATGCACAAAATGCAAGTGCATCAGTACGAAAACGCCTGAAATTATAGAGGAACTAGATTTTTTTTTTTTGAGACAAATATAGAGGAACTAGATGATAAGATAAGATAAGATAGGATGCCTGATGTCAGCCTTACAAGGGAATACGAGCCCAACAAGTCTTCAACGGCCCAGATGAGAACGGTTATTGGGCCAAGGAGTTACACGACGAGGGGCCTGGGCCCTGGGCTGATAGCCAGAAATTGGTTTTCTTGGACGGAGGGAGTAGGCGGAAACGGTGAAATTTCTCTCTCTCGAACAAAAGAAAAAAAAAAGAGGAAAACGGTGAATTGTTTTTTTTTTTTTGAGAAATGATGAAAACGGTGAATTCACCGTGAGCAATGGAAGGCATGACATTTGAACTCGAAATCATCCACTTTCTCCACTTTCTCGCTACGAACGTTGCGACAAAAACGGACGTGCTCCGAGACCAAGAAGCCATGGACAACAACGCCGGAGGCGTGCGAGATCCGCGCGCGACGCTTGCCACGCAACCGCATGTCCACGGCGTGCTCCCCTCGCTCGACGCCGCAGTGTGGGCAAGGCGGCGGCGCGCGGTGGCGAGGGCCCTGCGGAGCACGCTGTCCAAGAACGTTCTCCCCACCGGCACGCTCCTCGCCTTCGAGATGATCCTCCCGGCCGGCGGCGTCGGCCGACGGCACCTGCTCGGCCGCCAGCGCCGCCTCCGTCAGGGCCCTCCTCGCGCTGTGCGCCGCGTCCTGCTTCCTCTTCCACTTTCGCCGTACTACGGCTTCGTCTCTGTCAGGGTGGAGGTGCCCAGGGACGGCCGGCTGAGCTTCGTCGACGTCGTTCGTCCACGCCACCATGTCGGTCGGTGCTCGTGTTTGCCGCGGTCGCGCTCTCCGAGACTCCCACTACCGTGTCTTTGGCTGCCTCCTCCCCGGACACCGGAAGGAGATGGACCAAGTGATGGAGAGCTTGCCACTCATGGTTGGCGCGGTGTGTAGCAGCCTCTTCCTAGTGTTCCCCATCACGCGCTATGGCATCGGTCTGCAATCTGCATGGCCGCCGCATAAACCCTGGACAAAATATCACCGGTAACTTGACCTTTAATTACTCTATATTGCCTCCGTCCCAAAATATTTATTTTTTTAAATTCAAAATTTATTTTAAAATAATGGTCACTCTAAAGGACTAGTTCTGTCAATCATATTATATTTAAATTTCTCTTCATTCTATTTTCAAACACCTTTCACTTTTAACTATGCCTTGTTTAATAAGAGATACTAGGATCTTTTCTTCTTAAATCTTAATTTATATTAAATAACCTAGAACCATAACTATTTTAGAACAAAGGAACCATAACTATTTTACAACAAACTATTTTAGAACAAAGGAAGCAGTACAACTGATCAAATGGTTCCTTGTTCTTCCATATTCCATGTATTTCCAACATCTGCAAACCTTGGATGTAAAATGTACTTGCTACATAAAGACCTTCGGAGCATAGCTCAGCACAGAGGAGATTTGCACAGGACAACTTGACAAAAAATGTTCCAATTATGCCGTGGATAGGAAGTGGATTGTACAATGAGTAGTTGTCAAATAGCTTTACATCAGATACAGGATGCAATCCTAGGAAAAGAATGGTAATACTGCCTCTTCTGCACCTAACCTAGAAGTGTAATATGTCGATGTATCCTACATTCTAGTAAGATATGTTACAAGAAACCACACTGCAAGCAACTAGCAACACCCTCCTACATATGCCCCAAAAAGAAGAAACCTAAATCTTCCTCTACAAAATATGGTGGTGAGACTTCAATCTCTTTCCCGCGGACAAAAAGGACAGTGGGTGATATTCAAAACTTCGTTGCCTATTGATTCTGCAACCACCAAAAATAAGCTGCTAACCTGCTCCTCTTGCATGGGGTTGTGGCATTATGCCAAGCTTGTTGGTGGTGTCAGCAGGCAATGGCTATAAGTAGCCATCAAAACACATGTTTTCACATTAGTCTTGTTACTCTCCCTTCACTCCTTGCAACATCTTCCTCGTTTTGTTTTCAGAAATTTGTCCCATAGGCACATCATGTCCCTTGGCTCCTGGTAGTGGGCAACTACATACCCTTCCTCGCAGCCTTCAACCAAAATCCTCCCATCATTTTCGTACTTTACATCCAACCCACCTTTCTTCATCTCATTGATCCATATTCCCATTGCGACATCTTCTAGTTTGAACATCTGCAATACAACATCCAGATAGTAGGAAAATCAAAATTTGAGGATGCCAAGAGCACATAGACAGAAACCAGCAGTACTGGGTTGTTTGATTCAGCTTCTAGTGCTGGATTATAAGCCACGCGCAAAACGAGAAATATCATTAGCACGTGATTAATTAAGTATTAACTATTACAAACTTGAAAAATGAATCTATTTAATTTTTTAGAGATACTTTCATATAGAAATTTTTTACAAAAAACGCACCGTTTTACGTTTTGGGAAGCGTGCTAATAGAAAACAAGGAAGAAGCCACGTGACAACAAAAGCTGTTTCAAATGGCACCTAAGCTTCAGCTGGTAGGCTGAGCTGATCGGTGGCACAGATAACATGGCAGGTTATTAGCGCATCATTAATTAAGTATTATAAACTTGAAAAATAAATTTATTTGATTTTTTAAAAGAAACTTCTACAAAGAAATTTTTTTTAAATGCGCCTCGTTTAACAGCCAGGGAAGCATGTTCACGACAAACGAGGGAGTAGCTCATCCAATGAGCTGAATCAAACGGTGCAGCTGTGTGCAACTGTTGCATAGCAGCAGTGAGAAGAAATTTTAGGGAAATCTGGCATTACCTTCAGCTCTCCTCTCTTGTGTTTCCTGTAAACTTCTTTTGCTATGTCTTGTGATACAATGTACCCTGGACCATGTGCCCATGGAGGATAACTCTCCTCAGGCCATTCCTATATAAGTAAAATAAAAGATTTATCTCATCGCAAAATAAAAAGGATAAAGGATTTACCACTAATCTTGTTGAATGTGCCCAATTAGTAACAAATCAGATGACTGAATGTAACAGAAAATCAGTTACTAGGCAACTATTGTATCATAATATTAGCAATATCCAATGGTCAAACAGATGAGTTCTGCATGTTTCGAAATGATGGTGCAATGTCAAATTAAGTTTAAAACAAGTTACCTCTGGGGTTATGTACCACTTGCTATATGGATCTCGGTGAGGCTGAGAATCAGAATTGACACGACCATACAACAATCCATGACTGATGTTTACTTGATCTAAAGATGAAAGTATCTCATCCACACGGACAAAAGCATCATCATCTGTTTTCATCACATACTTGGCTGACAAGACATTTGTCTAAGAGGAAAATTTAAACTGAATTAGATGCAAAGTATTTCACAAAAATTACATACAGAAAAAAGCAACTACATACCCCATAGATGCAGATGGCTATAGTCTTCCATAGAATCAGGCTATAATACTCAACAAAGGGCATCAATTGGATGTCTCCATATGTCCGTGCTTCATTCCAGAGTTCCTCATTCACCACCTCATTTTTGTGCTTTTAACAATGGCAGGAAAAGGGGCAGATGAGTGTTAACTCTGAAGCAGAGTTCCCTAATTCAAACTAGCATAACTGATGCCAGCAAAAAAAAAAACCAGCAAGAAGAGTAACAAGCATTTTGTGACAGAATTGTTCGAGACAATAGTAGTGATGCATCACTACATTCTACTGAGAGGTAGCAATACACAAATTTAGCGTGAAATCAATAAGCAAATAAATATTTACATGTGGAGAGTGCAATTAGCACAGGAAAAGGTATGCTAAAATAGGTGGTAATTGCTTGCATATTATATTTCCAACACATCAGCCTCTAGGCATAGAACCATAGAAAGTTAAAACAGGCCAATTGCTTTCAGGTATGAATTAGTGAATTGCCATATAATATGCTAGTCTTTATCATAGTTTCATCCTTACCAGGCCAACAAAGAATCGAACTGCAGCCTTTCCCAATCGGACAGCATCATACTGCATCCAAGTTCTGCGAACTGCCATTCTGCGTTTGAAATTGTTGGCTGTAGAAAAGATCCCAATGAAAAGATCCAGGGGTTTGTCCATGGGGACTGATGGAGCCTTCAAAATTTCTAAGTCAGTCACATGTTCAAAGTCCTCCGTTGTAGGCAAACCACTTGCTATCACAGACAGCAATTTAATATCTCCTTCAATTCTTACTTCACCAACAAACCCAGGCTCCAAATCCTGGTAAAAGACCACATAAGTGAGAAAAATAGCAATCCAAACATATTTTGATATAGGAGTGCTGAGCAGAAGAAAAGGAGTTTCAATTCTTGGTGTGTATGAACTATGGAAGGACAAATATTATTGCGCACACAGAAAAAAAATCGCCTAAAAAATATTTCAATACACAAAAACATACTAGATTGCTTAAATAAGACTCACCTCTCGAAATGCAAATGAAGTGACATGTTTCCCATCTACAGTCATATGGATCCCTTGTGCTCCAACACGAAGAATTGCTATAGCAAGATATCCTTGTCTGAAGGGAAAATATTTTCTAGGCTCTGTGTTCTTTTTCCAGGCAGGTTGTATGCTTGAAACGTTGGAATTTAACTTAGTGGCCCAGGCTTGTTTCTGATCATTGCCCACCATGCTACCGCATTTTTCTAAGTCATCCACTGTAAAACAATAGAACAACATGTATCTATGTCAAGCTCAAGATCAGCAGAGGAATGAACTATTTGCCGACACACCAATCAATTTTGATGAACAAATCTTAAGGGCTAAAAATGATGCAAAATACAATTATATAGCAATATCAAAAGCTTCAAATAAATAATGTTTTCAGCACAAGGCCTTTTCAGCTACAATACCTGAAGAAGGCATATGTGTTCACCATTTATAAGAGTGGCAATCATAAAAACTCGGTACTGTACTTTATGAAGGTAGTAGTTTACGTATTCAATTGCCGGACAAGATCATACGATGAAATTGATGGATATCATGTCCATAGGAAGATACAAACAACTGGAACAAGTGTACCTTTTGAAATGTCCTTAGCATCCGAATCAGGAGATGGGCAACGGTCTTCAGAACCCCAATCATCAGCTATAGTCCATGTATTTTGGACTATTACAGGATCTTCTGTAAGTTTATCACCAAGAAGACGGACATTGTAATGAAGCACAATTGGAGGGTCTGGTTCACCAGGTACAGTAGCCCCAGTTAATTCTATCTTAAAGTTACCAAGAAGACCACCAGGAGTACCAATAATAGTTATTGAAGAGCCCTGAATTAGCCCACAAGGAATCTTTAAGACAAATCTATCACCTAACCTTGTAGCGTTCATTCTTCGAATGGAATATGGGCATTGCTTCTCTTTACTTTTTTGCTGAGTGCTACCATTGACAGAAACAACAGATTCTTCATATTCAAGGACCGCATTTAGCTCCCTCCATGCAACTCCAGCTTCCTTGATTGCCTCTACTCCATCTGGTAGGATGTGTGCATGACTTACTAGGTCTTTTAAATGACTCCAAGAATGCAATGACTGCAGTTCTCTATCAGAGAGATTTCTTGTTATGGAAAGGTTTGAAGCTAACAATTCAGTTGATATTACTTGAGAGATGTTTTGTGGATTCTGAACTGCAGGTGGGTTTGGAACATCCAGCCAATGTAGTGGGGTTGTGGTGTTTTGTTGAAAGACATACTGAAGAGATTTTTCTGCAAGTGGACTATCCAATATAACATATCTTAGCATCATTATAACGAACAAAGATACTATGACAAAACCACCATGCCATTTCTTCATCACTCAGAACCGTTTTACCAAGTTGGTCTGATGTCTACGATCAATATGTGTTCATCCTAAAGTATCCATAACCATGAAACTCAAATTCAGAAACAAACCATCCAAGCAAGCAAGTTAAACCAATTCCTGCTCAACTGTCATCCTGGTCTATTGCTCAGCATCACCTTGAACTCTTGAAGGTCACACAAATGTTCAGGTGTATGGTAATCGCTTTATGACAACAAAGAACTGTACCAACGAAATTTGAGGTAGTTTGGTGTGTCCTCTGACCTGAAGAAGCAACGAAACCCAAATAGGAATGTGCTTTATGTCCTGTCAAACAAGAAGATGCATGCCCATTAATGGTACTTAACAAACGAAATATTGGATGTTGATTGCATTAATGGCACACATGATACACTCTACAAGGCAAAGGTAATGTTTATACACATCCACGATGCTATACTACAAATCATAACCAGTCCCAGATGACACTAACCGAACCGATGGCAACAGACTCTTCCAACCACAGGAACTCTCCTGGTAATACAAAATTACAAGTACCAAAACCATATCATGCCTTGGAATTGCTATGATATGGCATATTTGTTGTCCAATTTAATGCCACATAATTAGAAACTAGAAGTTCGGTGCGAACTAAGTAACCATTGTCAAGTCAACCAAGCAGTCAAGCGAATTTAGCAGTGCACCACCGAGCAAGCTAATTGCTCGAAATAGAGAAAGTGCGGGCGAAATCACAGCAAAAAAAGTAACAGAAGAAGAAGACATCAGAGTTGCATCATTGTTATCCGGGGAAATCATCACGAAACAGTACTTAGGAAACCGTAAAGGAACCGAGCTCCAATTGCAAGCTCTTCCCTAGTGGAGGAAACAGTTCCATCCACTAATCATGCGGTCAAAATTAAGCAACGCTAAATCCAGCAATACGCTAGAGAGATCAAAAGTTTCAGAACAAATGAAAGAAAACAAAGCTAAATAAGGAAAAAAAAGGTCAAATTTTGCAAAAGCTTCACAATTTAGGAGCCGCGAATCTAGCGTCAGCCCCCATCTCACGAGCTCCCACCGACACCCCTCTTTTGATGGCAGAAAATGACGCCACTCATGCACTAACTCCACATCAATGGCGCAGATCACCGCACCGAAAGCCCCCTCCTCCAACGAATCTAGCGCGCGAAAGGCGAAATCCACAAGCGAGATCAGAGGCGAAGAGAACATGAAGCTCAAGCAAGCGAAGCCACGCGCGCCCGCCCCAAATTCCGCTTCAAAATCTCGCCACCCCGGCGGCAGCCGATTCGGAAACCGAGCCGGCCACCGCCGCCGTCCCGCTCCCCACCTCCACAATGCCATTCGAACGGGAAAACGAGCACGAGCTAGCAATAATGCCCGAGCCACTCACCACTACCCAGCCAGCAGACACCACCACGACGTCACCTCAGAAGCGCAGCAAGTCCTCCACGGCCGCACGCTCTAGCTCGCCGCAGCAGCAGCCCGGAGCGAGCCAGGGAGAGGTAGAGGAGGTACAGGGCTCCGGGACCAACGGGAGGTGGTGGTGGTGGTGGTAGTAGTGGGCCGGGGAGCAAAAGCGCACGGGAGCTTGAAGCTTTGGGCAGAAGCAGCCGGGCGCCCTGGGCCGGAGGGGAAGGGAGGAGAGGGAAGACGAGGCTTCGAGTCCACGCCACGGACCAACCGACCAACCAGGCGAGCGAGCTGCCGCCGCGGGATGCAGTGGATTCCCCCTTGATTTCTCGGCTCACCGTGGGGTTGGGTTAGGTTGGGTTGGTGGGTGACTGACTGACTGACCGACTGTATGGGCGCGCGCGGCCACGCGGGTCGTCAGCTGAGCTCGCGAACACGCACGCTGGCTTTTGACCATTGCCGCGCCGTGAGCGGCGAGCTAGGGAGGGTTTCCAAAAACCGGCGGTAACCGCCATGGGACAAATAATACAAATACTTCATCTATTTTAAAATATAGATCTGTTCAGATTTATAGTGTTAAATATAGTGCTAAGTTACTATATTTTAAAACTGAGCGAATACTAACAGTAATATTACATCTTTTGTAAGGGACTTTAGTCTTTTGATTAGAATAGAAGTCGCGAGAGAGCAGAGCATACTGCTTTGCCAAAGTTACGAGGATCTTAATAGTTGATCATGACTGTTGTCATAATTAATAACGGTTAAAACAATATTTCACTTAAATTTAAATAAATTTCAATATTTTTAATAAATTTTATAAATTTTTTATAGTTCAGCATGATTACCGTTGTTATTGCTGTGTGCGTAGGGCTGAAAACGGTCGGAAAAATTTCCGAACCAACCGACACCGTTTTCCGGATTTTACCGACTGTTTTCTGTTTTTTTGGTACTGGTCGGAAATGATCCAGAAAACGGTATCGGGGTCTCGGAAACGGTATCGAAAATGGTTTCAGTAGTTTACCGACCGTTTCCGAAGTTTACCGTATTTATTCAGAAATTTACCGATGGTACCGATTCGATACTGATTCGGAAATGAAATTCATATACTGTTGACAGTGAGGCTCACTGGATAAGGCCAAGGCCGAGGCCGGAGGTGGCGGTGGAGCCCGGAGACGGCGTCGGCGGCCAAGGCCGGAGGCGGTGGTGGAGGTTGAGGGCGGCGTCGCCGGTGGAGGCCGAGGCCAAGGATGGCGTCGGCTATGGAGGCCGAGGCTGGAGGCGGTGGCGGGGGTGGACACCGGCGGCAGCGGTGGAGGCCGAGGCCGGAGACGGCAGTGGAGGCTCGAGGCCGTCGGCAGTGGTGGACACCGGCGGCGTCGGTGGCTGAGGCCGGAGCGGCGACGCGGGTGGACACCGGCGGTGGCGGTGGAGGCCAAGGCTGGAGGTGGCAGCGGAGGCCCGAGGCGGGAGGCGGCGGTGGACACCGGCGGCGTCGGCGGCGAGGCCGGAGCGGTGGCACGGCGGGGCAGAAAAAGCAAAGAGGAAAGAAAGAAAGAGCAAGCGTGCAGAGCAAGAGCAAAGAGGGAAGAAAGAAAGAGCACCCTGGCGCGAGAGCAAAGAAGGAGGGAAGAAAGAGCGACGCAGAATAGGTTTTCTTAACTCTTCTAGAGATTTCCATCCTTTATTTCTCCGTAATTCAACTAATAGCAAATATATAGAATACAAAACGAAACAAACGAAACTAGACGAAACGAAACATACCTGTCGGCGAAACGGGACAGGGGGTCCCACGTACCCCGGGGTCGCGTGGGTCTTCCGCCACGTCAGCTACTCCGGGCCCACATTCTGCACAGGTAAAGGCCGGCTACGACCGTATCTCCCGCTAAGTGCCCGGGGGCTCCCGCGCTGCCTGGGCTGGGCCCCGGCACGGCTTGCCCGGGTGCGTCTTCCTCGGGCCCCGTGGTCCGGGGACATTCCCCGGACCTGGGACCCACATACACCGTCGCGGGGCACGTTCCCGGGGAGCGGATCAACACTCCAGCGACCAGCATTAATGGCGGGGCGACGGGGCGCCTCTCGCCTGTCTCCCGGTCGAACATGCGTGCACCGTCCTGATGGCCTTCCGTGGGCCCCCTCCCAGTGCCGTCAGAGAACTTTCGGCTGAGGGGGCCCCGATTCTCCACACTCTGATAGCGGAGACATGCCCTACCACATCTCCAGAAGACAGCCGGGCGGCAAGACGACCGGATAGCCGCCCGCAGCAGCCGGGCTGTCTTCGGCGTGGGCTCAACAGGCGGACGTGCATGACGCGACGTATCATACCAAGAGAAGCTCTCTCTCTCAGCATGTATAGCAGGCACTGTGGACTCCCCTTGCACGATAAAAGGAGAATCCATGCCACTGAGTTAGGGGCCCAGTTTTAAGGGTAGAGCTTCCTTCTTCTTCTCCGACGAGAAGTGCTGCTCCAGATAGAACTTCCCAAGCTGCTCCCGTTCGCTCTTGGCTAGCTCCTGAGCTCCGCTGAGTCCATCTTGTAACAGCATACCACTTTCATCTCCCACACGGCAAAACATACACAGGAGTAGGGTATTACGCCACCGTGCGGCCCGAACCTGTCTAACTCCTCCTGTCTCTCCCTTGTGTGCCATTTAGTCCGCCGAACATCTCTCTGCTCAGGTCCCCGGGCCCGAGCACATATCCACCGGACGCCGCAAGCCGTCTGTGAACAACTCCCCTGGCCGAACCTCAAAGGGGGGTCTCCAGACTCCCCGCGGTTGGAGTTCCATCCTCCGACAATACCAATACCGTTATCTATTTCGTTAAGCAAACGGAACCACAGTCAGTTTCGTTAATCTATTTCGTTACAGTAACGAAATTCAAAATTCCGATCGTCACTGTTCCGTTATGACGAAACGGAGCAGAATAACGTTTATTTTTTCTTCGGTTGACAGCGCTAGTCCTAACGGCGCCGACGCTTGGAGACTCGACGACGACTTAGGGCGAGGTGAGTCTCCAAAACTTCTCGGGTGAATGGGATGGGCTAGAGGGGTATACCCAGTGGCAGACGGGTATTAGTCTTGGACATTGTTACATTATCATCGCTTTTGTATGTTGTCATATTGGATAATTATTGACATTACTTTCTATGATGGATGATTATTATGTGACATCGCTATTATTATGTTTAGTGATTATGTGAGTTACTCTAGACATCACATGTGAGGTAAAGTTATTTCGATCCGAATTTATAGATGTCCGACCGATATCGATGAATTTTCGACCGAGTAACTCCGTTTCCGATGTTTCTGAATTTTCCGAAGCCGTTTTCATTTCCGACATTACCGTTTTCGATTCCGATTCCGATTCCGAGTATAAAATATAAAAATAGAAATGATTTAAGGGTTTTTCCGATTATTTTCAACCATTTTCAGTCCTACCATGCATAGAAAAACCTTGGCTGTGACATGAGCTCCCTGCACGGAAGAGGACAAGGTGGCGCGCGTGGGCGCGAAGGGGAGCTCGGCCCGGTTTAGGCAGTGTTCGGCACTCCATCTAGAGGGGCTTAAATGAGTGGCACGTAAAACGAGAAATATCATTAGTGTGTGATTAATTAAGTATTTACTATTAAAAAGTTGAAAAATGGATCTATTTGATTTTTTAGAGTTACTTTCATATAGAAAATTTTTACAAAAAATACACCGTTTATAGTTTTAGAAAGCGTACGCGCAAAAAACGAGGGAAGAAGCTGCTGCTGCTGGCTTTAAACTGGAACGAACAGCCTGTTAGAGGGCCAAGGGCTTTCCCTTCTTTTTTCACCTCGAGCCGTGCGTAGCGCGCGTGCCGGCTCGCTTGCCGTTTTTCCTCGACTCCTACGCCGCCTGCTTCCGCGGAAGCTGCGATCGATCGAACACGTGTTACAGACAAGAGAGAAAAATTTTCCAGTGCAGCAGCGGAAATCGGGTTACACGAACACATGACAAGTGTAGTTGTGATCCGCGTTGCCATTCAGGATGGTACCTGTTGCGTGCGGGGTTGGGCCCCTTTCTCGGTTAGCCAAACTCAGATCTGGTTCGAGTTGCCGGTGGAAGAAGGCGCCTTGCAGAGCCTCGTCTTTGGTGGGAACTGGTCCATCGTTTTGAGTCAAGGTCAAGGATGGACTATGGACCAGAGCCGAGTTCCCGACATGACAAAGCAAAGTGTCGCGCTTTCATTTTAGTTGCTTTTAATAAATTCTTTGTTAAAGATTAGTTCTACGAGAAGTGCACCTTAATTCTAAAACATTACACAGCTAGAATCTGCAAACATCTCACTATGGTCCCATTCTTTTCTCAAGTTTAAGTTGGCTACTCCATTGAATTATTATGGACATGTTTTCCAAATCGTTAAAAGGTATAATTTTTTAAAAAGATATAAAAATTTTTAAAATTAAATAAATCTATTTTTCAACTATCTAATATTACAAATTTAATAATCTTGCTTTAATAATACACCTTGTTTTGTGTGCGAATGATCAACCGGCTGCCCACTCGAATAGGATCATATTAAAAATCAAATATGATCTTGAAGTTGCTGCGGGTATTCCTACTCGAAGAGCTCCATGAAATGCAAGAATTTATAGAATTTTTTTTCTAAAATTCTGTGAAATAACTTCATTCTGAAGGAGGCCGAAATGTATTAACTCTTACAAAAAAATTCTTACATTCTAAGGTAGTCCTTTCTCCTAAACATATGTTTCCTGTTAATCTCATTTCAAATAAGCGTTCCAACTGGTAAGCCTAGAAAAATAAGTGTCCTGATACTGAGTCATTTTTTTTTACTACAACAGTACTGTGCTCCGGTTTTTGGCAGCCTGTTTGGTGCAGCAACCAGTGCACTTGTAGTTTTCTTTTCCTTTTTTATGAGTGTGAGAATGCATACTTGCACCATACGTTGACATCTTTAAGATATCCACATCAGCTCTACCGTTTTCCTTCAAGAAAGAGATACCAAGTTATGGGCCCTGATGTCCACTGATCTAACACCAGCAGCCAACTAATATGATGCTTATAGCTCATCCTATATTCCTTTCTCTCTATCACTCACACAAAAAAAAATAAATGGTCTTAGTATGAAATATAGAAATATATCTGAACCACAAATAGCTCTTTCTACAATTATATGGGATATGAGCATATGGAAGATAAACTTGAACTTGTGGTATTTCTATACATATACATACTATAGTATATTTTATTATAGTTTACTCCCTTTGAGAAAACTTCCTTTTCATGAAATTGACAAGTTGTTTTTTGAGAGGGACAAATTGGTGTTTGCAGTTGCACAGATGCGACACCTTGTCTAGGAAGTAGTGTACCTTAGACAGCGGTCGAAAGTGAGCAAAAGCGGGAAAAACTCTCTCATTTTTCGTGAGCATATTTTCTGAATTATTTAAATAGTGTGTTTTTTGTAAAAGTTTTTTTTTATAGAAGTTGCTCTAAAAAATTAAATAAATCTATTTTTCAAGTTTATAATAATTAAAACCTAATTAGTCATACGCTAATGGCTCACCTCATTTTGTGTGATCTTATTCTCCTTTTCTTTTCTTACAATCGTTGGTGGTGTTTGAGTTGGTTTATTTTTTAAGCTTATAAGCCGCACGTAAAATAAAAAAATGTCATTAGTACATGATTAATTAAGTATTAACTATTAAAAACCTGAAAAATGGATCTATTTGATTTTTTAAGATACTTTCATATAAAATTTTTTAAAAAAACACCGTTTAATAATTCGAAAAGCGTGCTCATGAAAAAAAACTACTGGATAAAGCTCTTGCCAACAGCTGTTAGTCAGTCAGCCCGGCTATTTTTAATATGAGTCACATTGTATACCAAATGTAAGCTAAACAAATGCACCACGTATCAGTTGCATTATTTTCCTTTTGAAAGTGTGCATTGTTTATTGATAGAGACGAGCTTGTAAAAGTCATGGATCATGGTCAAGTGCGCTTTCTTCGTACAAAATGTCAACAAAGGGATGCTAATTTTTTCTTTAGTTTTTCAAAAGAAAAAACAAAAACAAAGTCTGTCACTGGAGGAGCACTAGAGAAGTCTACGGATCCTTAATTAGGCTCACTAATGAGGAATCAGCCTGCCAGCTGCTAATTTAGTGAAAGATTATTGGCTCGGTTCAGAACTCAGATAATTGATGAATTAATAACCAAACGCTAAACGTGCACGCCTTGATGCCCAATGACAAATGATACTAGCTAGTTCAATGCAGAACCAAGCTTTTTTTCCAATCATTTTTCTTCAGAACAACAAGGACATGCCAAATCTTTCATTGCCAATTGAAATACCTTAGGGATCCATGTGCCCCATTTAGAAACGCAAGTTCTGGTCAAGCACTGGCTTTGTTACTTGTCAAATTTGGGTTCTTCTTTTTCCTTGTATTCGATAACATAAACAGTTTGCCAGTTAGCAATGGCATTGCTATTTCTGACTGAGGGAGTGTTTGAAGATGAGGAAAAAAGAAGAAAGAAAAAGATGAATTTTTTTATTTTTATATTTATTTAATAAAATATTTACAAAACTATATTTTTATTTCAAAAATTTACAAAATATACTCCCACACCTTCTGGGAGGGCGATTTTTATGAAATCGCCTTTCCAGAAGGCGATTTGATGACGTGGCTTTGCAGGCGGCCATTCGGCCGCCCAAAAACCATCCTCTGAGAGGGCGGGCGGCAGGGGGCCGCCTGTAAAAATCCGGCCGGGAGGCGGCCATTTTGCAGGCGGCCCCCCGGCCTCCCAAAAACCGCACTCTGAGATGGCCGGCCCCCCGGCTAGATTTTTATAGGCGGCCCCCTGCCGCCCTCTCAGAGGGCGGTTTTTAGCTCCCCCGGTATAAAACCCCCTCTTAGACTCCAAAAATGTCATAAAATTCACACAAATCACAAGAAAAAAAGAGAGAGCTGAGAGTGAAGGACAACGAAAGCGCCGAAGCCCTGCCGGTTTACGGATTCATCTGCAGGTAATATTTGATGTCTCTTTGTAATTTCTATTTATATTCATCAAATAATGTAGTATGTGTAGTATTAGACTAATTTTTTCACAGATAAATAAATGTTAGGTTTGTTTCACAGAGTGTAGATCTATTATAGTTGAGCATAACGGCTAAGGACATTGATAGAGCGCATGAGAGAAGCTAGCTTTTTTTACTAGATGAGTAGCACTAGTTTAAGAAACGCTCGAGAAATGAAAATGTAGACGATGATATTTCATTTTTTGTAGTCATGTGTAGTATATCCTAGGTAAGTAGTTGTATAAGATATTTTTGGCCTAGTGAGTTATTACTTGCGTTTATTTGGTTATAATGTAGGTTGCTATGGATGCATCCGGTATATCCATTCATCTACGACCTCCGATTGATGAGCCTCCGCCGATGTGTTGGTGTGGAGATAATTGCAAAGTTACAATAAGTGAGAAGGACTACACATACTGGTAAAGATATTAGATGTGTGCAAATTACGCCTACTCCTCGGAGAAATCGAAACCATAAGGAAAAAAAGGGGAAGACGAAGAAATCAGTGGAGGTAATACGAATTATTTTGTACTACGAAATATTTGAACCTTTGAGCTAATAAATTCGTATATGTCAAGGCACCAAAGCCTCCTCCGCCTCTGTGCGACTTTGTGCAGTGGATAGATACGGAGATCCGTCCACAGGACGCACGGTTTTTTCGCATGTCGCAGGAATGGCACAGGGACCACCTCGAACGTCTTTGGGCGTCAGAAGAAAAGTGGGAGGCTGAGCAGAAGAGGAAGGAGGAGAAGGAGCGGCAGGAGAAGGAAGCCCGTGAGGCAGATAGGGAGAGGAAGAAGGAGAGGGCACGGCGTGCAAAGGAAGCTAGGCCGGAGGCGGCGAGGAAGGGAAAGTACCCACGCTGCACACAGTAATTGCATCTCTAGTTGGTTATATGTTTAAAATTCCCTAAGGCATGTAATAACGATAACTAGAAACATTTGATGTGCCGTTTGTACTCTTTGGATGGATAATTTCATTATGTTCATATGCAATTAACGTGTGTTCGGTTGCCATCGCTCCGAATGTACTTTCGCCGTGAAATTGAAACTCGAAAATTCATGTTTTTGATCAGTTTCGTCACAAACATAGATCGTGAGGAGCACATCGTTTGATCAACGAGCGTAAATGAAGTAAATGGGTTTCTTCAGTATATGTAGAATTAATAAAACATGATATACAACAGACAAACTATCACTGATACAACGTACTACGGGCCCTGACTGTAACCTCTAGCTCTCTTTGTCTTCCTACCCTGCGCTCGCACCTACCCTTGGGAGTACGTCAGCCGGTCTGGTGGTACGGCACGGCCAGCGCGGGTCGTCTGCACGGGTGTGGCAGCTGGTGGGTCTTGTGTCTGTGGTGGCGGAGCTCCTTCGAGTTGCGAGGTTGCTAGTATCTCCTGTATCTCCTCACCCGAGTCCTCCAAGTCGTCCCCCTCGAAAGGATCCGGTGCCCAACCGCTGCCGCGTGCGCCCTGCGTGGAGGAGTCAGCGCCAGCAAACATCCCCGGCGCTGTAGAGTGGAACCCTGTACACCAAAATATTGATAATTGCAAACCAAAATTTTGCAAGGCAAAAATAAACTTTGATATAATCTGAAGGACCTCCTGTGGTGGCCCGGGAGGCACTTGTTATGCCCAGCTGCGCGTGTGGTCGTGTGTGGTACACTCCATGCGTCGACGTGCTAGCTCCAGAGGGATGTAGGTACGGTGTAGCGAAAGCTGCAGGGAAGCATATTGATGTATAATGGTACATGTCGTAGAAGGAAACATGTTATGAATCGATGGTTAGTTGAATTTACCTTTGGAGGGGCCAGATGGCTGACTGGAACCCTGCGGTCGCACTCCTGCTCCTGCTCCTGTTCCTGCTGGCCGTGGCTGTTGCTGCTGTACAACTACGGGAGATACCTCATGGACCGCACGACAAGTGAGCGCACGAATCACTGTGTGTATCGCCTGACGAATCCTCCCGAAGTTTGCCTCTGCTCATCTGCATTCAGCACGATCCTACTGTCCAACCGTTCGATGGCCGCGTTTACATCAGCCTGAACATGTCGCGCTGCGTCGGCGTATTTCAAATGTGACATGAACATGTGTTAGAACCGTGGACACGTATAAAGGGAATAGCAAAGTGCAAAGATAATGTGACGTACCGCGCGGAAGTAGTTCTGATCACGGTGTCTAGGATACGTGTCCGTCGTAGCGGCAACGTGTGGCTGTGGATCATCTGGGGTGAACGTTACGCGTGTGCGGGTGCGGGCCTGGTACCACGTGAGGTAATCTAGGTAGGTCTCCTCAGTGTGTGGATGTATCTCGTCGATCACCTTCTCCGTCACCAACAACCAGTCCTCCACGTACTTCTGCAGTCGAGGATACCACTGAACGCCGGCTGCCTGTCCCCTACGATTATATCTATTTGCAGAGAGTGCATTAGACTACATTAAATAGTTGTCGTACTAAACAAAGATCGTAGTTATACTAACCGGTGCACGTCACGCGGCACAAAGATCTCCACGGGCACAGGGGAGTGCTGACGTAGTCCGAACTATCGCATCACGCGCTGCGGAGAGTGGGGCTCGACGAAGATGTCGAACACCAACGACACTGTCGTCATCCAGTACGCCTGGTCGCGCGTGCAAAGAGTAGAGAGTCCGAGCGGTGCACAGGCCGCGATGGCCTGCGGACTATACGGCTCCCAGACAACGTCACTGGGCAGCATGCGGTCGAACTCCATAACGAATTCGGAGTAGGCCCTCCTAACTTGCCTGTGAACGTAACGACGCTGTAAAATAGGAAAAGCTTACACGTTAATGTTTGCGCATAAGTGCTAAACATCGAATTTCACATTTTGTACCTCACGGCAACACCATACGGTCTCCATAGTTGGACAGTCCTCGGGCCACTGCCTGTACAAGCCTCCAGGGCCGTCCTCGTAGGAAGAGTGCTGAATCAGAGGACGGCCTATCGCGAACCGCTCAACCGCCCATAGCTGCAGAAGGAGAGGGCAACCGGCGATAATCGCACCTGGATTGGTCTTTGTGCACGCGTCACAAAGAGCACGGTACGTCGCCGCTAGCACAGCAGATCCCCAACTCCACTGCAGTACGCGGCCGTTCTCGCTGTCGGCGATCGCACGAGTGTAGTGGATCAGTCCCTTGTCCACCACGTGCCCGTGAGTGCTGGTGAACATCACCCACCCGAACAGCCACAACAGGTACGCCTCCATGCTCCGCCGCACCGAGTAGTTGTCGGCTTCATCGTCTAGCTTACCAGGCTGTAAAGGAAGATTATAGTCAGCAGCTCTGTTGCTTTGTAGATCGGATGATTGTGAATGAAAGGAATCTGTGACATACGGTGAACTGTAGCAGCCAAGCCTGCGAGGGGCCGTTCGTGGTGTAAGGCGGTAGCGAACTCGGGGGTCCAAGTTCAGGTCGATGATACACGGGCTTGAACCGAGCAGTGATGTCCTGCGACTAACCGTGCGCCCCGTCGATCGGGCCGATTGCATCTCCTACGAGGGGAAGTCCTAGCAGGTACGACACGTCCTGGAGTGTGGGAGTCATCTCGCCGCACGGTAGGTGGAACGTGTGGGTCTCCGGTCTCCAGCGATCTACCAGTGCTGCCAGAAGTGACCGGTCAGCGTCCCATCACTTGGCGGGGTCTCTCTCGTCCGGTGCGGGCTCAACTAGTCTACACAGTAGAAGAAGTCAGCTTCACACAACCTATAGAATATAGCACTGTAATCAATATTGGAGAACATAGATATACACAAACGATGTAAATGAATATTCATACAGCTCTTACCTCTCACGGAACCGAGGGTCTATCCACAGGAGGTGACGTGAAGGCCGTGGACGGAAGGTGGCTAGGTGGGCACCCTCCATAGCTGACAGGTAAGACCGGTGGGACTGGTCGAGATCTCGGTCCAACAGCTCTGGTGTATGGTACGCCATACCTGTATGCAAATAGAGAGTTGCGTTAATTATTGTTAAAGTTTATAGCATTGTTACATGATAATAAAAAACAACAGTACGGTACATATCCTTCTATAACAAAGAACTAGTATAGACTTACACTACACCGTAGCACCACCAATTGTTCGAGAACGCCTAAGACGGGGTCGTCTTGAAGTTGTGCCTTCACCCGTAGGACGACTGCCATCAGCGGCTGAACCCGATGGTCCAGCTTCCGCCGCACTTGGACCGGTTGGATCCTTTGGATATTTCTTATATGTATGACCTGTTTGGTCACACTTTGAACAACGTTTATGCCTTCCACCGGCTTCTGACTCATCCATCTCATTATGGATGTGTCTTGTCTTGCGGCGACCTGCTTTATCTCTCAATTTTGTTGGGTCAGGAATGTACATAGCTTGAGGATGCTCCATAGTAAATGTACCCGCAATACCGAAACCGTATATCTCTCCGCTCCAGGCATTATAGATTGCTTCTTTCCTGAAATAAGGTGAGACAAAATAGCGTGCTTCTATCCCGCACTCACCACTAGCGGCAATAACGCGAGAGCATGGCTTGTGGAGCAGAGTAGGTTTTCGGCACAAGCAGTTGCAGGTCCTGTCTTCCTTCAGCACACACTCATGCACAACTCTTTTACGGTAGATTCCGCGCATGTCCTTGTCGACACACAATATTTCAAATCTGTGTTCTTGTGTGCCTTGAGGTAAAGTACGATGTCTTCGGGCCTTTTCACTTTTATCTTGCAGATACTTTGTTAGTAGTGTGCCAAAGAAAAGATTATTGTCCGTCATTGAGGGCCCAGCTGCTCTGAACCGATCTCTGAAGTACTTACATGTGCCATGCAAGATAAATTCAACTATGCCAACAAGTGAGAGCCCTCGAACACCACGCATCATCCAGTTATAAACCTTTGTCAAATTTGTGGTCATTATGCCAAACCGAGAACCATCCTTGTCATACAACAATGCACATTTCTTCTTTGGCTCATTCTCAATCCAATCTGAAAATTTTCTAACTGAGGATGCAGACCTTCTTCTCATATGTGGTCCGTCACTTAATAGAGGTCCAAGAGCTTGTGGAGCCTCATCCCCTCCAATGCTAGCCCTCTTGGACTACTCATTTGTTAGTTTAGAGGTCAGCTCATCCAACCTCTTTCACAGCTCATTGAATTTCTTCTCTTGATTCTGGGCGCAAAGCCTCTTGAAAAGATCTATAAGGTGCTTATTCTTAAATTGTCTGTAGAAATTAGCACCCATATGACGTATGCACCATCTGCTTTGGACATCAGACCACCTTGGTGGGTATCCCTTCTCAATACATCCATATTTCAATTCCTCAATTGCACGCAGCAAGCCGGCGTGACGGTCATGTATAAGGCATACAACTGCAGATTTAACCCTTTTTAGAAACCAATACCAGCTATCAATGTTCTCACTCTCAACAAAAGCAAAAGCCACTGGTAGAACTTAGTTGTTCCCATCAACTCCAATTGCTGTTAAGATCTGCTTTCTGTACTTTTCGGTCAGAAATGTCCCATCGATGTAGAGGATGGGACGACAATGGACAAATGCCTGAATGCAAGCACCTAATGCAAAGAATACTCGTTGTAACATACTTTTATTATCATGGTGAATTGATGGAAAGGCTTTTAGGTCGTAGCACGTCTCCGGATTCCTCTGAAGAATACAGCCTAACAGATGAGGCAAATTATCATAGGATGCTTCAAATGTGCTAAATCTCATCTTACAACCTTCTGTTTTACCCTCCAAGCCTTACCATAGCTAATTGTATATTTAAATTTCTCTTCAATATGTCTAACAATTGACCTTGGTTCGTACCCTAGATTATTAACAATATGGGAGTACATCTCTGTTGCAACAAATGCAGATGTCATGTTTCTGTGATATTTTTCAACACCGGGTAAATAACATAAATGCTCAGTCACGATTGAAAGTTGCCAATAATCTTTCCATTTACCCTTGAATGCATGCACCCGCCATGGACACCCATCATTCATACACTTCACTTCATACACCGATTTGCTTGACTTCACGACCAAGAACTCCCTTTGAAGTGACACGGGCCATTGTTTTACTACCTTCTTTAAATCCTCTACATATGCATACTTAGCTCCTGGATGACCTCATTCTCCTTGTACTCCCATGCCACATGATGTCCCTCGGAGATAGCAAACCCAGAGAAGTTCTCGTTGCTCCAATCTGCAGGCATCACGGTGTCCTCATCAGACGAATCATCATGCTCTGCTTGCTTGTTTTCAGAATCTTCCCTATCCATTTGTTCGACGATGGTGTTGATTTGTTCTCCCTCATCTGCCACACCTGTTGGCTGTCTATCTTCTTCATTCCCTCTTTCATTTTCTTCCATTGTTTCGCTATCACCTCCCGTCGTACTTGGACCCTCATCATCTTGTACGGGCATTGCACCAGCGGTGTTATCTTTCATATATCGACACAAGTATGCCCAGTGGCCAACCACGTTGGAATGCATTATCCACATATCATCTCCAAGTGGCAGTGCAATCCACCGGCATCAGTTCCCAAAAAAACGTTCAGCTGCACGACTGACTACTACATACAAGATTATTGCACTAAGCTCGGGGTTCAGTCGAAACCCTCGCATCAGCCAGTTGTACACTGACCTAAAACTTCTCTCAGCTGGTCTATCAATCCCCTTTGCCGTTGAACTAAAATCCGACAGATCTACCCTTCTGGACCATATCTAACATTCCTTGCCCGTGAAATAACTGAAATATCACCTTATTTGACATTTCTGTTGATGAAAAAATACAGTTAAACTAGGTACTAATATTCTCCTCACATCTCTACAAAAATTAAATCATCTAACAGATTAACTAAAACCTACAGATCTACGAGTAACAACTTATTTTCATATAGTACTATACACATAACCAGTACAATACTACATCAATTTATGCATAGAAATAGAAATTACAAAGGGATAATAGATTTTACCTGCAGACGAATCAGCAAACTGACAGAGTTTCGCTGCTTTCGTTCAGGCTCGCTCTCAGCTCTCTCTTATTTTTTTTTCTGTGATTTCGATGAATTTTATGACATTTTTGGAGTATGGGAGGGGGTTTTATACCAGGGCTGCTAAAAACCGTCCTTCCAGAGGGCGGCAAGGGGGCCGCCTGTAAAATAGCCGGCCCGTGGGTCGGCCATTTGCAGGTGGTCCCCCCGGCCACCCAAAAACTGTCCTCTCCGGTCGGCCATTTTACAGGCGGCCCACTTACCGTCCTCTTAGAGGGCGGTTTTTGGGTGGCCGGGAGGCTGCCTGCAAAATGGCTGACGGCCGTGGGCCGCCCGGCCAACGGCCGTCAGCCAAATCATCAAATCGCCCTCATAAAAATCGCCCTCCCAGAGAGCGGTGGGAGTATATTTTTGTAAATTTTTAAAATGAAAAATGTAGTTTTGTAAATATTTTATTAAATAAATATAATAATAAAAAAATTCAGAAAAATATCATGCAAAACGAGGTAAGTCATTAGCGTACGATTAATTAGGTTTTAATTATTACAAACTTGAAAAATATATTTATTTGATTTTTTAAATAACTTTATATAGAAAATTTTAAAAGAAAGCACACCATTTAGTTCGAAAAACAAGCTCATAAAAAAGAAGCGAGTTTTCTCTTCCCTCCCTCGGCTTCAAACGCCGCCTGAGTATTTTAGTCGTACAGACATGGGAGATAATTCCTGGAATTTGGTGGTAGAATTAAGAACAGCATTCGCGGTCAAATCTCAAGTTTAGGCTTCATTAGAAGATGAGCAAAGAGAGAAAAAATTTCCTTATTTTTTATAAGCACGTTTTCCGAACTGTTAAATGGTGTGTTTTTTGTAAAAAATTTTCTATATAAAAATTGCTATAAAAATCAAGTAAATCTGTTTTCAAGTTTGTAATAATTAAAACTCAATTAATCATACGCTAATAGTTTATCTCGTTTTACGTGATCTTCTTATTTTTTTTCTTTTTTTTTGCCTTTAAATACTCCCTTAAATTGGTAGAATGCGTAGCCATATGCAGAACCATTCTGCCGCTGCGATGGCAGAATGCACGCCATAGAAGAGTAGAAGACGAACCGGATCCGGGATGTCATATTGTCATCCATCAGAAAGTGTGTGCGGAGAAACATGATGGTGTCTCCCTGTACTTCTGCTAACCTCCATTGCTCCATCCCCTGAACATTTCAACTCGAGGGGAAATCAGGGACTCCTTTCTTCTCTGCAGTTACCAAATGATAACAGGGCAGAGGAAGAAGCGTGCCGTTGGAACTTGGAAGGAGGTCCGACAAGTCGTGCAAAATTGAACGAAGTAACATAAGTAACGAAAACTAATTTATGTAAAACATATATATAAATATATATATATATATATATATATATATATATATATATAAATAATATGTGGGTACCCTAAATATTATATTACCGTATATTCTTCTGTCTGTCACCGTGATATTTAATAGGTGGGATCTATACACGCATAATAGCTACCTATCCTTACGCGTACATAATGGCATCTAAATATATACCAATATAACACTTGAAGCATCGAGTAGTGAACAGGAGAAATATTCGACAAGATAACTCATCAGTCACATCCGTTGTATACTCGTCAAACTATTTGAAGATAGCGACCAGCAAACTACATACAATATGGATTGATTTATGGTGAGTATACCAAATGAGAATTTCAAGTGTTCAAAACCCGTACTAATATAGAACTAGTCTAGGAAGAACTAGTTCTGTACTTTCATCTTAGCTAAAATATCACAAATACAAGGTACATATGATACAACAAAGTACAGATAAATAATTTACATCTATTACAAGTATATAGGCCGACAGACCAAATTTATTTAAGGTTTTACGGAAGCTTGTCTACGCAAAGACTCACAAGCATACCGACTAGGGTAACTCCTAGTAAAAACCATCCTAGAAATCTCGTCACCCGCAGGATAGCACTCATCGCTAGGCATACCATCATCTACAAACAAGTCTAATAATAATAGTAACAAGATCAAGTGTCAGTACATTATCTAATAATGTAATGGCAAGACAACATCTAAGTTCTAGATGCACAGGTATTTCAAGGAGAGCTTGTGGTGTAGCTAAGTTTGCATAAAGCCAGTTTTAGTTAGCAACATTTTTCAATAGCAATTATAAAATGAATAATATTATAGTTTCATAATAGAATGTCAAGGCATGAGCTTATACATATATACATGGCAATTACTATCCTCCATGATAGTAGTTTCAATAATATCAATAAATTTCAGATCTCAAAATTTCAAGAAACAATTTCAAACACATTTAGAAAGATTCAAAACTATACTCCTGGCATTTTACTATGCCGCCCGTAACCGCGGGCACAGCTAACCGATTAGTTTCTACTCTGCAGAGTTTGTACATCTTTACCCACATGATGCATAATAGTAATCATGTAAAAACATGTCACGCGATACCAAAAAGTACCCTTTTACTATCTGCGACGAAGCCAATCCATTGCCTATGATCCAACCTTGCGTGAGCACGGTGAGTGAGAATTCCACACTAAGTCCAGATTCTTAGTGTTGTCAGGACGATTGGCCTACCGAACCTGACGCTGTGGCGAAGCAACCCATGAGACACTACACCGTTGTATTGGGCATACTTAGACGCTCATGTCTCTAGATGAACAACCGTTCCTTCGTGTTAAACACGGATGGTGACAAAGAGTTTAGTCCTTACTTAACCCAGGTGAGCACTCCCCCTATCGGTATACAACTATCACATATGCATACCACTTGCCCCCTGAGTTTGTAAACCAAGTTTTCATTTTTTAGTTCACAATTAATTTGAGAGTATACTTCTTATTGAAAACTTTAAATCATCAAAACTCATGTTTAAAAAAAAGTTGTTATAACATCCAACAAAAAGTATCTAAGCATGGCTAAGCATATTTTATCTTTAAACTTATACTTTTAACCCATAAGAGTATAGGAAAAGTACTTCAACCCATTCCATGGCTACAATAGAGAGAAGGAGTCATTAAGAAGGTTTATGCAATAATAGGTTACTCTACTATCTTTAAACCTTTTAAATATCGATAATTTAATTAAGCATGCAATTTATAAATCAACACATTTTACCCCAAAATCATAGGTTCCAATATGATCAAAGCAGGTGGGGAAAAACACTTGCCTTGCTGAACCTCTTCTTCCTAGTAAAAGTTGGGATCAACCTCCTCACCATCAACGAAATTTGCTTCTAAAAATAATTAACGATATTGAGTAAACACCAAATTATGTAAAAATGCAAATATTCACTAAAATGCATGAATTTTCTACAAGAATTAGGTTCTGTGTTGAGATGGATTTTAGTGGAAAAATATTTACTTTATTCTACTATATGCAAAAGATATTAATTTATTAAGTTTCTTAGTCATTTTATATGCTTCATTTAAATATTTCATTTTTATGGATTTTTAGATGGCAATTTCTGTAAATTTACACCTTACAGAATGAAAGAGGATAAAATTATGAATTTATCAAAATTTGATTCACTGAATTTGGAGCTTGTATGAATTTTCTATAATTTTTTGATGTTATTATACATCATGTATACTAAATAAGGTATTTATACTTTATACATATTTTTAGATGTGTTCTCTGCACTGGTTGCGCCAAACTTTAATCTATAGAAATAAATTTCATAATTTTCTAAGCCCAAGAAATCTAGATTCATAATCTTTGGAGTTACTATGAATTTTTTATGAATTTTACAAGTTAAGGTATATTTTGTGAAATACCAAATTTTAGAGGTGTTTTTATGTACAAAGAGTGCCATGTTTAAGTTTATAGAAATAAATTTCACAATTTTTTGGTTTTAAAAAATTTTAGTTTGCTTCATTTGGAGTTGAAATGAATTTATTATGAATTTTTGAAATTAAACTTATTTTTTAGTTCAACAGAAATGCATTTAGGTATTTATATTTCATTCCCGGATTTTAAAAAGGCTGAGGTCCACATGTCAGTGAGTAAAATTTTTCACTTAAGCCTCTCAGGTTCCAGGGAATGGAACCCGTAGTCCCTAGCACATGTTTAAATCAATTTTCATTAAGAGCCCTTGGATTTCTATAGTTATTACGAATCAGTCCAGTCCCATATGTCACTGAGTAGACAATCTTACATTTTAAACCCTATATTCTGTCAAATTCACCAGAGAGGTCCCTGCCCGAGGCCAGAACAGGGCTGCCATGGACAGCGGCCGTATTTGGCCTCGCCGGCGGTGAACGGCGGGCAATCTCGCGACGTAGACAAAAGAAAAGTTGTAGAAGCTCGATGCGGACCCGTGAGTGCTAATTTCATGGATCGAGGTGGTCGGACTTGGCTGCAGGGCGGTGTGAGCGGTGGCCGGTTTCGGGCTACACGTGCATGTGAGGTTCTAGCTCCGAATCAGCTAAATGAGTACATGAAAGTGCATCTACGAGGAATATAGAAGCTCACCGTGCAGTTAGCGAAGCCCGGCGAGGTCGGTATGACGGCGGCGGCTCGGAACAGCTCCGGATTGGGGTTGGGGAAGAAAACCTTCGATCTCTCTCCTCGGTGCGCGATAGTTGGGGGTTTCTGGAGCGGCATAAAAAGGAGGTCGAGGCAACATCAGTGGCGTGGTGGCTCGGCCAGAGATGGCCCGAGGCGGCCGGAACGGAAAGTCACGCCGGCGGTGTCGCGGCGGCAGCACCATGGCCATGCTCCCTGGACATCCATGGCACGGCGGCGTTCCCGGCAAACCATGCATGAAAGGGGATGAGGTTAGCGGGAATGGAGATGGCATGGAATGTAGATAATGGAACGCGAGAGAGATGGGGAGGACAACGACTTGTTGGCGATCGGGGACAGCATCCTTCCTGGCGGCTGGCGGTGAGGGCGGAGCAAAAGAGAGCTAGGAAGGCTCTCTCTTGCTGTTCTCGGGTCTGGAGGGAAGTGTGAGGATGGGCAACGTAGCTGAGGAAGTAGAGGAGTCGGTCTGTGTCGGCCAAGTACCCTCTATGCATCAGCGTCCTAAGTACGGTCGGGGCATGTCCTCGCGTGGCTAGGGGCTGGACTGGGTGGAAACAAGCTGGGGAGGCTGCCAGGTGGGTCCAGGGCATGAGGGCTGAGGTGTGAGTGAGGGGTTTGGGTAGGAACAAGGTACAAGAGGGTTTTTTGGGTATTTTCAGGATTATTTTTCCTCCCTCTCTCTCTGAAATTTATTTGACCAAGTTCTAGAAGGTTTTATGGCATGGCTATTTTTGTGTAGCATATATAGAGAACCTAGTTTCCATTTTTCAAAGTTCCATTCCAAAATTCAAAATGGTTTATTCCCAGAAATTCAAACAAAAGAGGGCTGATTTAAATTAGTTTGAATTTATTGAGTGGCTAAACTGTTCAGTTAAATTCTGTAAAATTCATATTTATTCACGATAAATAAACTAGTATTTGAATAAGTTATCTCATGTATACACTTATGTGCAGGAGTTGGGAGATCCGAAGGGAGTTTTGATTTGTCCGATTAGGGTTTAAATAAAATTCCAGGTTTGACCAATTTGACCGATTTATCTGATGTACTATTTCAAGTGATAAAATCAAACCAAAATTATGGTGGGCTAAGGGTGTTGTGCAGTAGCTTAGAGAATTTTTCCATGATTTTATATTCAACCAATTATTTTTAGGATTTTCCTTAGCCTTGGAATGCATATGCAACCTAATTATGAAAATGCATTGAAGATCCAAAAACACACCAAAATAACTCAAAGCACACAGGAGCAATCATGCATTACTCTCTACATCATGTTTGGGATTTGTTAAGCTTGCCCTTCTTTTGTTATAGAAAGAATGGATTTTCAAAAGGGTTGCTTAATTTTATTTGGAGCCAAAGGGTTTTATTGTTAGTTACCAAATTGACCAATGTGGTTAAAATGTTTTGCTTTGGAATTAAGGGGCCATGACCCATGTCAAGTGTTTGAAACAAGTTCTTATATTTTAATCGTTTGGTGGTTTGTCGACATCGAGTCGAGGAGAGACGCCTAGATCGAGTTAGCGTTTTGTAAATAGTTAATATTTAGGGTTCTCTTTGCATGTGTCATTTCTTGTGGAATTCTTGTGATCTAGGGCTGGGTAAAATTACTGTGAGTAGACCACATTAGGTGTAGCATTTTGTATAGGTTTTCATGGCAAGATAATTTAGGGATTTCATGTGGTGAACATATGAACTAGATGGCTTGACATTGGTAATTTCCATGTTAGGTTAATTTGAGTGAATTTATTAAGGCACTAGACCAAGTGATAAAATTACACAAACATTGTTGTGACATGTATGTTATGTGTAGCACTTCTAAGAATTTCCTCATGACTTTATGTTGCACTAATTATTTTTAGTATTTTCTTTTAAACACTCAAATGCACATGAACCTATAATGAAAATGCATTTAAAAACCAAAAACAATGAAAATAAATCATGCACACTCAGAGATGATATTTTATTTATTTTCACTTCTTATTAGTTGACTTTTTTTATCACTTTGGGTTTGTTACACCTTTATGTTAGTATATTCATTATTAAGATTTCTATTTGCCAAATTTCTAATTATAAAAGGATTTAACATATACAAGGAAAACCTAAGACACTTCAAGGCAAACAATGGCACCCAAGATTAAACGCACATGGTTCATCACCTTTACTTTTTGAGATTTCCAAACTTTTACTTTAAGTTTGTTTTACCAATTCAAGTTCTTGGGGTGGATTTAAACTATGATTTATAGTTAGACCATTTGTTGACATTTTTAAGTTGCACCTAATTAATTTAGCAACTTGCAACCTAAGATCACATAGTCATGTTTTGGTATTCTATAGGGTTATTCATATTTTAAATCCTAGGTGGTTTTGGTTTCAAGGAGAAGTACAATATTTTTAATAGTTTAATTTTGAATTTAACGTCAACTGAGTTAATACTAGTAGATTGTTTCCGAGGATTCTAAGAAATTTTCGATGGCCATTTTTAGTTGTATTGTAACTGAGATCCTCTAGTCTTGGTTCAAAATTATTTCGATTATTTTATTTTAGCTTGTGTGCAACAGAGGAACAGCAAAACACGTTTTATCTTCTCCAGAAAATCTAGAATTTCCATAATTAAATTTTGGGTCTGTTACTATATATATATATATATATATATATATATATATAGCAACGGCTGGAAAATAAAGTATACAAAATTAACTCTAAAATTAAGTTTCAAAGTTCAAATTTTAAAGGAGCTGATAAGCCAACAACCAATCGATGGGAGATTTTGCATACGGGCATGCTTAGTTGAAGATGTTCATTATTTCTTGACCATTTTAATTTAAACATCAAAATATCTATAATAACTTAGTGGTGATGAGTAGTGCACACCACTGTGACCGAATGGTTGCCACGCCATGGTTCACGCAGACTGAAGGTACAAATATGAACAATATGATTTTGAATACTTATTTAGCATAGAGTAATTTGTTGACATGCTACATATATTGCGCGGTTAACAAATTCTCGGCCATGTAAGTCGCGAGGGGCCATCTTCTTTTTCCAACTTTCCCTGTAAACTGCGGTTGGGCCTTTTGAGTAGCCTGCTGCTGGTCCTTCATTTTCAAGCCCAGAACTGGTGCCACCGGCCCTGGCTCAGCTGGTCCAGACATATGGACATACTAGGCCCAGCCTCCCGGGAATCCTTACAGAACAGCTGTTTATCTGAAGAAACGAAAACAAAACAGCGTCTGCGACCTTGGGAATATATGCTTTCCGGTGCCATGCAACTATGCAAAGGAGTCGTTCCTGTCCCGGTCGTCGTAGCGAGGTTAATACAAAGTTGTCAACTATGCAAAGGAGTCGTTCCTGTCCCGGTCGTCCGCTTTCAGTAGCGAGGTTAATACAAAGTTGTCAGTCCCCGGTAAGGATCCTATCTAGCTGAAGATCCTATTTAGGGTTTTTTTTGGTGAGGTGGTAGCCATAACGTCGAATATCCTTAAAAGTAAGAAACACGTGTTCAGCACTTGGGTATAGGAACAATTCTTCAATGAAGATCCTTGTATCCCTAGGAAAGATGACAGTGGCTCGCCCTGAGCTAACTATGCGACCATTACTTTCAACAATGGTGAGCATACTCTCATCCCGCTTACGTAATATCGTAAAGTACTTAGTCTCTCGTAGTATCGAGTGTGTTGCCGCACTGTTAACCAAGCATATCTTAGGTTCCATTGAATCATATTACGTTTGTTCTATATGAGAGATTATATTGATTCAGTTCATTATCAATGAAGTGAAAAGTAAGAATATAGAACAAGACAAGGCCAATATAACTCAACAGGAAAACTTTATTAATGTAAAAGACCATCCTAAACCCACTGACCAGGATGCATAGCATCTTTATTACATAAATGACTTATTGTTCTGCTAAAAAAAAAAGATTACATTAATCAAAATGATAATCTAGACTTAAGACTCATGACTGATAACTTGGGAACTACCGCATGTCCCCATATACGTCCTCCTGGTCATCACCCAAGAGGTCGTCGCCCTCCATGTTGAAGTCCCCGAGGTATCCATAGTCATCCCCAAGGCCGGCATCAGCATCTGCAGCAATCTTGGAATCAACATCCATGGCAGCATCATCAGCAGTAGCAGTAGTAGTAGACTCCTTAGGAACTGCAGTAGGTTCTTTCGGAGTAGGCTTCTCACCGGTTATTAGCACCTAGACAAAGCGAGATTCTGGGCCCTGCCTCTTCTTCCAGTCCTGGTACATCTCAATGAGATGAGGTTCTGTAGTACAGTTGCGCGTCCAATGCTTCGTTGAGCCACATTTGAAACACCCCTCACCACCCTGCTAAGATCTTCCAGTAGCACCAGCATTGGCCTTGCACCCCTTGCGGCTACAGGGTTTCTTGCCCCGGTTGGCAGCTTTCTTGAACCTCTCCCCATTTGGCAGTGTGCGATTCCCGAGTCCCTTCTCCTTGGAAGAATCCTGTCCAGAATTCTGACCCTTTTGATGGACAACGTGAGCCTCTGGAATAGGCTGCGAACCAATAGGACGAGCGTTGTAGTTGGCCATCAAAAGTTTGTTGTGGACTTCAGCGTTCAACAACGACTGGATAAGCTTTGAGTGCTTGGCGTACTTAGCCTCACGGTACTGGTCTTGCATCATCAAGTTTTTGGGGTGGAAAGTGTCAAGAGTCTTCTCAATCATATCCGCGTCTGTCATCACCTGGTTACAGAAGCGAAGGCGACTGACGATGCAGTGCACGGCACTGTTGTAGCTCTCCACAGTCTTGAAATCACAGAACCGAAGTTGAGCCCAGCCTACTTTAGCCTTCAGGAGAATGACAGTTTTCTCGGCGGTATATGGTCCCTCAAGGCCACCCACAACGTGAGAGGTTCACGTAGCTCAAGGTATTCAGCCTTGAGATCCTTATGAATGTGATTCCTGATGAACGCAAGTGTCCTTGCACGCATCGCTATCGAAAACGGAATTACACCAGCCCCTTGCCGACAGATGGCCTTAGATAGCTCCATCATGAAAAGGTGGATTTCACAGTCCATGGCCTAGGTCTGGTAGTTCGCCCTATTAACAGAGAGAACGGGGAACTCTCTCTTGTTGAAGTCTGCGTCAGACATGGCCTGTTGTCATGCAAAAAACTAACGCTGGGTTAACTTGCAAGAAAACTGTAACGACCCGTTTTTCTTTTCCCGCTAGTCTTCGCTTTCCCGAGCTCCCTTCCTATCCTGTCAGCTGTGCCCCAGTTTTTCTCCCTGGCCAGCCGACTACCTTCTCCTTTGAGCCGAGTAGATTGCTACTCAGTCCTTGTATCCTGCCCTTTCCTTTGTCTTACTCGGACCTCCTTGCTGCCGAGTAAGCACTGTGAAGTGGCCGACTACCTTGTTGAGACCTGTTGTTTCTTCTTTCCCCGAGTTGCACCCGCCCGTTGGACGCCGACTACCGAAGTGGAGAAGAACCGGTGGACAATCCAAAAGCCGCCTTCGCCGAGGAAGACCCCTCCCTGGAACAAGACAAGCCTCTTTGATCATATTGTTTCCCATATATGCAAAACTATGTTGTTTGGAAAATATATGCATGCTTAGTTTACACCTTCTTAAGCTGTTGGCCTCGGTTTACAAGCGAAACCGATGGACCTACCCAGTAGCCGCACATATTTGGTAGGATATTGATATATTTCTCCCTTGAGAGCCCCACAAATGGCACGCTAGCATCCTATCTGAGGATACGATGCCGAGTAGAATGGCTTAGCCCTGCAACGTTGTTTGTCGTTTGGGAAAAACATTGGGTTTTACTAAACTGATTGGAAAACCCGATACTTGTGTATCGGTGTGTTTGTGAAAATCTTGATGTACAGAGACAGTGTCTGTGTGGCTTGGCTATGTATTATCATTAAGAACCGTTTCCTTTGGGAATTTCATCCGAGCATCTTACAGTGCGACCATACGGGTATTATGGGATGCCCCTGGCCGAGTAAATAGTAGGTTTAGGGAAGTTCAGTGCCGACCACTGAATCCTGTGTGGATCTTTTGGCTGGCATTGGATAACCCTAGACTGGCTTTGGAAATGGCCTTGTCACGAATTTTTGGGTACAGGCCAGTACTCGGTGTAATTTTCGTGTCGGATGGGTAAAGCGCACACCCTCTGCAGAGATTAGCAGAACTGTTCGAACAGCCGTGCCCACGGTTAAGAGCGATGTAAGGTGATTCCCATAGAGTAGATTTGTTTGTCCGTGGTTTGTGAAAATGGTTGATGGAGAGGGAACCGTGACCAGAGTTTACCGAGTAAGCAAACGGAAGGCCTGTGTGGCCAGAAACGGGTCTGTGTGATCCGGGGTGTTAAGCACCATAATCAAGTGTGTGAAAAGTAAACAGGATGAAGATCATGCTCCCGTGTTGTAGCCAGGGCAGCAAAACTTAAGCCCCCGGGTTGTAGCCAGGGCGGCAGTTGTGCAGTTGTCTTCGGATTGTAGCCAGAAGACGGAATTGATCAAGCTCCCGGGTTGTAGCCAGGGCAGCAGGTTGATCAAGTTTGTGCTCCCGGGTTGTAGCCAGGGAAGCCAGATGAGCAAGCTTGAGCTCCCGGGTTGTAGCCAGGGAAGTAAGATAGCGAGCTGCGCCCCCGGGTTGTAGCCAGGGCGGCGGATGAGCTAGCTGGTTGTAGCCAGTGTAGCGGGCATTAAGTGCCACAGCTGAGATTAGGTTATAGCCGAGTCTCAGGGTCAAGGAGTGATTGTAGCTACTCGGGAGATACAGGACCAACAAATGCAAAGTAAAAGATGATACGAACATATACGCAAATGCTTGATTCATTAAGTGGCGAGTTGTTGAAAAGCAACTTGCGGAATGGATCGAGGCGTGAGCCTCTTTCCGACAACAAAATTTTGAACTCACTAGTGTTTGCAAATAAAGGAGTTTCTAAAGGCAGTTTTTCGCAAATAAAACCCTTAGCCTTTCTGTCTGACTGACATGACATCTTTTTCCCGGCTTGCTGAGTACGAAAGTACTCACCTTGTTCATATATGTATAGTAGGTTTTGGAGAAGAAGACGAAGATCCGACTGCTGCCGAGTTCCTCCAAGACCAGGCCGACTACGAAGACTTCTGAAGGTTTCGAGCCTAGTTTCCAACCGAGCCTGTGGAGTAGTTTTTGTCCAGCTTCCGCCCTGTTTGTGCTGTTCTCGTTAGTTCACCTGTTGATGTTTTTGTCCATCCGGGGTCTGTCCTGGATGGAACTCCTTTGTTATATATGTATGTACTTTGATATGTATTTATTGTAACTCTGAGTTGTATCATTGTTGTGCGTACCCGACTACTGATCCTGGGATCGGGTGCCGTATGCACATGGTGGCCTTCCACCTAGTCGGGGAGGCGTCACAAAAACAAAGTAACAGAATAATGTAATGTAGTCATATGTAATTACTGGTATTTTTCTAGAATTTATCTTGCATTTAAAGATTTTCTGTGATTTTTATTGGCCTTATGGCATTAAATTAATAATTTTATGTCCACAGAAAAATATCACACATGCAAGAAAAAATAAACCCAAATAATGCTTTCAAGGGAGGGGTCACTAGACTAGGTGATTACACATTTTTATGGAAGCATATTAACCTAGAATCATATTTAGATTATATAGTTGGACTTGCATCAAATTTAAAAGCAAATAAATGCTTAAAAACACCATCACATGGTTATTTAACGAGTCCTAGGACTCACATCAAGAAACCAACTAAAGAAAGGTCTACACAGCAAGTTTACAGCCACTAAACGCAAATTGATGTAATTTCTAGTAAATTAAGGGTTCAAATTGTAAATATTACATAAACAGTGAACTGTCAGCGTAAAAACCAACCTTTCTAGGGACTTAAACACAAATTGTCAATAAAACCGAATTTAATCGGGCCGAAAACGCCGTCGAGCCGTGATCTTATTGGGCCGCGCGCACAGAACGTGGTCCAAATGCCAAATGGGCCGAATTCCGAATTCAAGACCCATCTATGGTATCAGGTCCTGCGGCGGCGGCGTCATGGGGGTATTCCGGCCACGGTGTCCTGGCGGAGTCTCAATCCTCTGGCAGCGGCCGGTCGTCCCATCGTCCTCCCACCACGGCTCAATGGCGGCGTTGGTGAGAGTTCAACAGCGGTGGCTACCCTGCCTCGGCATCGAAAAACTAGCGGTGGTGACAACGTGGGTTTGGGGCTTCCTCCGATGATGGCGGTCTTTCGTAGCGGCACCGGTAGCAAGGGCCGGTGGCGCTTCCAGCAGCGATGGCGAGCAGCAGCCACACGCATAGATCAACCCAGCAGCGCGGGCGATTCCATGGCGGTGGCGGCGGCTCTCGGCGTGGCATCCATTGAAGAGAGAGAACAGAGAGATGCGTTGGGGAACGCGAGGAAGACGACCGATTCGTCCTAGCCGAACCAGGTTCGCTTCTAGAACAAGGAAAAACCGATCAATTACAATTTATTGCACATAGTTTTACTTCGGTTTTCTCCAGTTATCAACAGATGCAATTGTAGAGTAAAAGCAGGAAATAAATCTGCTGCTAATAACAGATCTACTACAAAACATGCATAAAAAACCAAAGAACAAGCATCCATCAGTCTAAAATCAATCTACAAATTGATAAACAACCAATTTTGTTACCATAGATTGATTGGCCCGAGAGGATTCGACGTCAGCCCAGTCGGTAGAGCTGCTGATAATGTGTTATAGAACGGCTACGTCGACGGATCACCCAGATCCGCTCCCTTCCCTCCCGCAGCAGATGAGGCGTCGAGAAGATATAGAAGACTGTATCCCTTCCCGCACAATCACACCACAAAAGAAGAAAATGAACACAGGAGACACAGATATAGGGGTGTTACTCTCTCTTTATTAATCGATGATCAATGTGTATAATGAAGGCACCCCTGCCCCTCTATTTATAGGTAGAGGAGGCCAGAGATAAGAACCATAAATTTATCTCTAACTAATTCGGATTGGTCCATAAGAAAGAATTTTATCTCTTAAAGAGATAAGGATTCGTAACAAATACCAATGTTGTCAGTCCCCGGTCGGGATCCTATCTAGCGGAAGATCCTATTTAGGGTTTTTTTAGAACACAATATTTTTAAAACACATGAATATGAAAAACGTATGATCAAAATATCATGGCGCATATACAGACAACCGTTTGGGTGAAGCATATAAAATACATAGCATTTGAAAAAGAGATGTAGACACAAAGAAAACTTTCTTAGGCTTAGTTTGAAGGTGAGGGGAGAGAGTAAGAAGAAGATCACACAAAACGAGATAAACCATTAGTGCATGATTAATTGAGTATTAGTTATTGCAAACTTGAAAAATGGATTAATATGATTTTTTAAAGTAATTTCTATATAGAAAATTTTTGTAAAAAATACACTATTTAGCAGTTCGAGAAGCGTGCTTATAGAAAACGAAAAGGGTTTTCATCTAAACTTATATATTCAAACTCTCTCTGAGAGGTTTCAATTTATGCTAGGAATCCTCTAATATTTTCATGAAACATGTTATTCCATAGAAATTTCGAAAGAATTATAAATTCGTACCTTTAATCCAAAGGGCCTTATAGGATTTTTTTTAATAGGTTCAAATCCTTTAAAACTCCTCAATTTTTTCTTTATTTCACATAAGCCCTTAGTATTTTAAATTTCATAGTGTCCTAATTTTACTGTTTAGTTTCATATAATTCTACGGGATCTTACATATGATCCCAATTTAACAATCCTACAAAATTATTATTTGGATTGAAATATAACTTAAGTTTAAAAAGTCAATTAAATTTTTATCAAAAACAATCTTATAGTTTCAATTTATTAAAACATATTATAAATCTTATATAAAAATATGTACTTCAGTAGTATCGGTATCCCGATCCACATTATTAGGACAACTATAGTGCTCCAGTCGTCCACAGCCACAGCACGTGAGCTCTCCTCAGCGATGCCACGGTAGGCACACGCGCGACAAGCGAGACACAGGCCTGCTGCCGGCCTGCCACCGTGCCACGCCCGTGCTAGCGCAACGCGTGGGCGTGGTGAACCACCACCCACATGTGCGGCCCTGCGTGGGGACGCGACAAAATCCACCGGAGACGCAGCTAGAGCTTACTACTACAGCCTACGCGCCGAGCCGTGACCGCGCGCGCGAGCCACCCAATTGGCTCCCCGGATTTCGCAGAATTATCCGTTACTTTTTCCAGATGCTACGAGAAGCAGAACCAGGCCAATGCATGAGGACAATTTCATCGGCTCGATCACGAAGCTGCCGGAGAAATCCTCACCCAAAGATCCCAACTCACCACGAGAATAAATGGAAATTGAAGTGAAAATTCCAAGCCAGGAAGAACAAGAACTTGACACGTTGCGATCTCGGCGAATTCCACATCTGCACGCTGTTACCGTGACAGATCCAAACCTGAAAGCTATTTAAACCCGGAATCGCCGTACAGTTCCCTCCAAAATACAAGAGCTGGAATAAGCAACAAGCGAATTGAAGCGAAGTGACGCTGCTACTACGTTGATCAGTGCACGGGAAGTTTGGTGAGTGATTATTGGTGAAGACATGTCGCCGACGGCCATGTCGCTGACGACGACAACGAGCCAGTTGCCGATCTGCAAGGCGAAGGGTGGCGGCGTCACCAAGGAGAAGCGGACGACGCCGCCGCCTGCCAAGATCGCGCCGCCTTCATCCTCGGACGCCGCCGGACTAAGCAGGAGGAGGCTGCTGCAGTCGGCCGGACTCGGGCTCGGCCTTGGCTTGGCGGCGGCAAGGCCGGCGCGGGCAGAGGGCACGACGGCGCCTGGGCCAGCGCTGGCGCCAGAGGAGGTGACGTCGAACAGGATGTCCTACTCCCGATTCCTGGAGTACCTCAACGCCGGCGCCGTCAAGAAGGTGGACTTCTTAGAGAACGGCACGGTGGCCGTCGCCGAGGTGGACGACCAGGCGGCGCTGTCGAGGGTGCACCGCGTCAAGGTGCAGCTCCCGGGCCTCCCCGCCGAGCTGGTCCGGAAGCTCCGGGAGAAGGGCGTCGACTTCGCGGCGCACCCGGTGGAGCCCAACGTCGGGCTGAGGCTGCTCGACTTCCTCGTCAACTTCGGCTTCCCTCTCCTCTTCATCGCCTCGCTCCTGTGGCGATCGGCGACCATGAACAACCCCGGCGCCGGCGGCGGGCCTAACCTGCCGTTCGGGCTCGGCAAGTCCAAGGCCAAGTTCCAGATGGAGCCCAACACCGGCATCACGTTCGACGACGTCGCCGGCGTGGACGAGGCCAAGCAGGACTTCCAGGAGATCGTGCAGTTCTTGAAGTTCCCGGAGAAGTTCACGGCGATCGGTGCGAGGATCCCCAAGGGCGTGCTGCTGGTCGGCCCGCCGGGGACGGGGAAGACGCTGCTGGCGAAGGCGATCGCCGGGGAGGCCGGCGTGCCCTTCTTCTCGCTCTCCGGCTCCGAGTTCATCGAGATGTTCGTCGGCGTGGGCGCGTCGCGGGTGCGGGACCTGTTCAACAAGGCCAAGGCCAACGCGCCGTGCCTCGTCTTCATCGATGAGATCGACGCCGTGGGCCGGCAGCGCGGCACGGGCATCGGAGGCGGGAACGACGAGAGGGAGCAGACGCTGAACCAGCTGCTCACCGAGATGGACGGGTTCAACGGCGACAGCGGCGTCATCGTGATCGCCGCCACCAACCGGCCGGATATCCTCGACGCCGCGCTGCTCCGTCCTGGCCGCTTCGACCGGCAGGTGTCCGTCGGCCTCCCAGACGTGCGCGGCCGGGAGGAGATACTCCGGGTGCACAGCGCCAACAAGCGGCTCGACTCCGACGTGTCCCTCGGCGTGGTCGCCATGCGCACCCCAGGGTTCAGCGGCGCCGACCTCGCCAACCTCATGAACGAGGCCGCCATCCTCGCCGGCCGCCGCGGCAAGGACCGCATCACCGTCAAGGAGATCGACGACTCCATCGATCGCATCGTCGCCGGCCTCGAGGGCACCAGCATGACCGACGGCAAGAGCAAGATGCTCGTCGCCTACCACGAGATTGGCCACGCCGTCTGCGCGTAAGTACACCTCCCATTCTTCCTCCTCCTCTCCTCTCACCTTAGCTTGTTTCCTTCCCATCTCACGGCGAGGACGCTCACCGTCGTCGGTGCAGGACGCTGACGCCGGGGCACGACGCGGTGCAGAAGGTGACGCTGATCCCGCGGGGGCAGGCGCGGGGGCTGACGTGGTTCCTCCCCGGTGAGGACCCGACGCTGGTGTCGAGGCAGCAGATCTTCGCGAGGATCGTGGGCGGGCTGGGCGGGCGCGCCGCCGAGGAGGTGATCTTCGGCGAGCCGGAGGTGACGACCGGCGCGGCGGGGGACCTGCAGCAGGTGACGCAGGTGGCGCGGCAGATGGTGACGACGTTCGGGATGTCGGAGATCGGGCCGTGGGCGCTGACGGAGCCCATGGCGCAGAGCGGCGACGTCGTGATGCGGATGCTGGCCAGGAACAACATGTCCGAGAAGCTCGCCGCCGACATCGACAGGACCGTGAAGGCCATCGTCGACGAGGCCTACGAGGTAGCCAAGGCGCACATCAGGAGGAACCGCGCGGCCATCGACCAGCTGGTCGACGTGCTCATGGAAGAGGAGACGCTCGGCGGCGACGAGTTCAGGGCGATCTTGTCGGAGTACGTTGACATCCACAAGGAGCAGCGGGAAACGGCAGCTCGGACAGAGCTGGCTACTGCTTGAAACAATGAAAGTTCAGGGCAGAAGTAGAGTTATAGAAAGTGTAGTGATATTTACATAGCATGATGTTAAGGCAGCTGTATGTACGTGATATTTACATATACTTGCTGGAAGCATTTTTTTTCCAACTAGCCGTCAACCCGTGCTTTGCGCAGGATATTATTGCATTATAGTGAGTGATCTTTCCATTATATAAATTGAAGTTTTACTTAGATCGAAAATATGGTAAAAAATATTGTCTAAAAGTTTTGTTGGCTTAAAAATCTAATTAGCATGAATGCAAACAGGCCCGTGAAGAATACCACTACGATTGTTGAAATCGATTAATTTACTGGAAAATTAAATGCTACATTACTTATTGGTCAATGCAAATCTTACAAATAGTATGTCATATTTTTATTGAAATTTATCTGTAGAATTCAATACCTTAATTAATCTGTGGCCATATGGTTCAACAATATAGAATGTGATAAAAAAAATACAGCAACAGTGTATGCCATATCTCAACGTTCATAAATAATGAAAACATCGAATAAACAGAGTACCTTAATCCAAGCTACTCGTACAATTCTCTTATCCATAAATTGTGATGGATTGATCCACGTATGTCTTAAAGATCCACATGTCAGTGTTATACATACTGTCATTTTCCTATCGAAATTATAGATATTAAAATTTTAATTATATTTTAAATTAATTCACGTTGAAATCCTAATTTAGTCTCATGATAGTAGTACTTTTTTTTGGAGAAAATTAAGATTAGGATGAAAAGTGGTTATGATTGGTTGAGATAAGAAGATAGGTGAAAAAATTAATGGATGATGTGATTGGTTAGGTAGAGAAATAGTAGTATTTTGAGATAAATTCAAATGGCAAAAGTAGTAGTAGTATTATGAAACAGAGGAAGTACCTTTTATGTTTTTTTTTGGACATTGAGATTAATAAGTATCAAGTTGGCACTTGGCTTCGAGTCTTAGTTGTATTATTTCCATGAAACACCATATCAATCTGTTCTCGTGTAACTGAAAAACAGAGGGCATATGTTTCACATTACTGGGCAACAATAGAGCAAATCATCGTAGAAGAAATCGAGACATCTTATTGAATAATCTATTAAACCAATATAATTTATACAAAATATGTAATTGGGATCCAAATGTTCACCAATTTATCCTTGATATTGTGTAGTAAAACATGCTTGGAGGAGCTAAAAACCGCCTGGATCTACCTGGATATTGAAAGATGGCGGTATATTATGATGATTATGGGTGAAAATAAAATCTCAAGTCTTCCTTAGCCTCTGATTTCTTTGTGAGGAAAAAAACAGAGAAGTAGGGTGGGGGGGGGGGGTGGTTAGATTGCCATTGATTTTAAAAACAGTGCACTAAGAATCATAAGAAAATAATAATGACAAACACTAACACCCAGAGGGGGATCCAATATATTGGCTATGGTGTCACATGACACCAATGCCTCCTGGTCCAACCTAGGTACCATATTCTGTTTCTCAATGAATGACACCAGTGGCCCATATTGTTTGACACCAGCAGCCACATAAAAATTAGAAAAAAGGCCATAATTGATGCATCGTTTGCTCAGCCAAAAATTATTGGTTAGCCCATATGGCCAGCAGCAGCTAGCAGATTTGTTACAGGCAGCCCGTAACCCAAAGCTCGTGTTGCCTCTTTCCCTTGCGGTCTTCCACATCCCACTAGAGGCACGATACGCGGCACGCTGGCACGGCGCAACCGCTATTTGTTACAGGCAGCCCGTAACCCAAAGCTCGTGTTGCCTCTTTCCCTTGCGGTCTTCCACATCCCACTAGAGGCACGATACGCGGCACGCTGGCACGGCGCAACCGCTACTGCTTGCACTGGGCTTTGACGAGCAGCAGCAATCAGGTTTCCTTTTCCTTAATCTACTGAATTCCCCAATTTTTATTCAACTTGCACTGATTTCGTTGTCATATACATGGCGAGCACTACACAAATAATTTCCTTAATCTCACATGAATTACTTAGATTAGGGGCTTTTGATTTCTAGAGATTTTGAGACTTTGAGACTTTGAGGTTGCTCTTTCGTGTACCGCCGGGGCTGGGGCTTTGATCTTTTTAGATGCTGTCAGGTTTAGAAAAGCAAATTAGTGGGAAAAGCAAATTAGTGGTGGCGCTATTTACTACTTATGATTGGATAGGTGGTAAGAATATGATAGAGTGATTCTTGAAAGAGTATGTTTTAATAAAAAAATTTAGTACTACTACTATTAACATTAATTTTATTAATATAACAGGTTACGCTTATCTATTTTTAGGTTGATTTAGATCACATTATATTTGATGTTAGGCGCTTATAGTCATACGATTATCTCTGTATCGCTTAATTATCTTTGTGTTGCTTAATTATATTGGATATCTGAATTAGTACATGAGCTAATTTAAATTGGCTGGACTTATCAACTCTATTGCTTACCAATATATTTTTACTTTTCATGTCTACTAGAAACCATAATTTTTGTTTAAGAATATACAATGACACCATCGACCCAAAATCCTGAATCCGCCCCCTGCTAACACCATATAAGCAGGGACGGAGAAGGTTGTGATGGTTTGCTTGCTACAGACTTCCATGTTATTGTTTTGAAGACAACTTAGGATTAGAACGGTATCTTGGTACACAATAGGAACGGCACATTACGAAAATATTTTTGACTTGGATAGAGAAAAGGCAGCATAAATAGGAAAGAAACATTATTTAATTAGTCGATCTTTGAGTTTGAGTGAAAAAAAGATCAAATACAAAAAAAATTGCAATCCCCTACAACTTTGTTCGTGTGTAAATATTTCTCAAGAACCGATAGGTTGAATTGTTTTTTCAGCTGTGCTCTCTCTTATTCTCTAGGAAACTCTACCAATTTGTCACTCACGACATATGCATCGATAATTTGACTAATCTTACAGAAGAGATGGCAGGGAAGCCAAATTCAGAGCAGTGAATAGAAAGCAATAACTTAAGTCTATTTAAAAAACATCATGAATAAACGTGGAATGTGATGAAGTGGTTATAGAAGGCCAAACGGGCCACCCGGCCCGGCCCGGCCCTAGCACGATAGTGGCACGGCACTATGCGGCACGACACTATTAGGCACGGTGGGCTGATCGTGCCGTGCCGTGCCGGCACGCCGTGCCTATTTCTTGGCCCAGGCACGGCCCTACAGCCCCAAAACCGTGCCGTGCCGGCCCAATGGCCCACCAGGCCCGCCGGGCTTAGTGCTGGCCTAGGCACTAAAGGCTGATACCACTCAATGACTCAATCAGCATTCAAAAATTTGAATTATTCAAATAGAATTCACAAATTCAAAAAATTGTCAACAGACCACATCACATCCACAAATTCACAGATCACATCACAAATATACAAGAACATAGACATTTTTTCTGAGCTGGTGCAATGGCTGCCTCATTAAAAACCTATCTAGGTAAAACTCACACCTCGTGAGAAACCCTAGATAGGAAAAAAGAGTACAGCCCAGCTCATTACAGTTCATCATTATTGCAATACAGTTCCATCAGAGGTTACACATTTGAATCATGATCAAGATATAAGTTTTCAAAACTAGCTTCAAGTTCCTTGTCTTCCACCATGTGCTGTAGTCTTGCTGCTCCAGCCTCCCAATCCTTGATGCAGGAGAGCATCTCCACCATCTTAGGGCTCAGCCGACGCCGCCGCTCCTCGATGATCCTGCCAGTTGTACTAAAAGCAGATTCTGAAGATATGGTAGAAACAGGCACAGTCAAAACATCTTTAGCTAAAATTGAAAGAACTGGGTATGTAAGTTTGTGCTCATGCCACCAGGTCAAGATGTTGAAGCTATCATCATGGCGGTTGATAGTGTCACTGTCCAAGTAGGAAGAGAGTTTAGAACAACCAATACCAGCTGCTCCAATGCTTGCTGCATGCAGCAAGGCACTAGCAGAAGTTCTTCTAGATAGAGTAGGAGTGGGGGTGCAGAAAGAACTCAAAGAAGTACCAGGACCAGGACCAAGTCCAAAGTCAGGTGTATCATCACCAGCACCATCAGAAAAAATGTCATCCCAAGCACTTTTTTTCTTACCAGAACTAGAGGGCTGTGAAGGCCTTTGCAACTTAACTGCACCAAACTTATCATCATACCTCTTAAAGATGGTAGAAAGTTGAGCTCTTACCTCAGTGAAGTAAGCTGAATAATCAGTACCAGTGAGGTTAGATAACAACCTAAGCACATTGCTAAAACCTTTCAACTTAGCTCTAGGATCCAAGATAAATGCAACAGAATAAAGCAATGGAATGTCCCTCCAGTACTTAAGATAGTAGTCATTCATAGGTACTACCACATGTCTAAGCAATCTATCATTTTCATAAGTCTTTAGGTGCTTAGATATCAGAATAAGATGATGTAACATTAGTGGAGATGTAGGATAATAGACACCAGATAGTGCAACAGTTGAATCATAAAATAGTTCAAGAAATGATAAAACTTTCTCTGCAATATACCAATGATCTTCTGTCAAAAGTAAAGGCTCATCTTCACACCTAGGATAGTGAGTCTCAATAAACACACCAAAAGTCTGCTTGTAAGGGACTAGATGCTTAAGCATGAGGTATGTAGAGTTCCACCTCACATCCATGTCTAATCCAAACTTTCTTGGCCTCACATTAACAGCAATGCAATACCTCTTAAATGCAGCAATGCGCTGGTTAGAAGAGTTTAAGAAAGAAATTGCAGTTCTAAATGCTTCAAGGTATTTCTTAATCTCAGACAAGGCAGACTTTACAATCAAGTTAATAATGTGACAAGCACAACGCTGATGCAAGAACAGATCACCAATATAAATAGACAGTGCAGGTGTAAGTTTGTTAATGGCATTAGTATTAGCAGATGCATTGTCTAAAGTAACAGAGATCACCTTTGCACATAAACTATACTCCTCAAGCACAGAAGTCACACGATCAGCAATGTTCTGACCAGAGTGGGATTCATCAATGAGCCTCATACCAATGATCCTCTTCTCTAATTGCCAATCAGAACTAATATAATGAGCAACCACACTAAGGTAGTCTTCCTTAGCATTACCAGACCAAATATCAGATGTAATAGCAACAGAAGAAATACTAGAGCTTAAAGACTCTATAAGCTTACCACGGCAATCATTAAAGTAATTCACAAAATCTCTAGTGGTGGTTTGCCTCGAGACAGAAGCAAACCTAGGATTATGTGCAACCTTAATGTACTCCTCAAATGCATCAGATTCACCAAAACAGAGAGGAAGATCTAGTCTAGCAATCAAACGACAAAGCTGTGTACGTGCAACAGCAGGACTGTACTCCCAGTGACGAACATTACCATCTGAATCGAACTTAAGCAAAGACTGAGACACGCGAGACTTTTCCTTTCTCGCTTGGCATCTATCAACATGCCGCAAGAGATGGCCAGTGCCACCAGAGGATAAGGCAGAGTACTGATTGCCACAATGAATGCACTTGGCACCAACCCTTACTTTCTTACCGTTGATTACCTTGAAGATCTTCTCGAAATCATTCCAGGCTTCAGAGGTGGATGGACGGGTCCTCTTGTTGCCCCCCGTGCTCACGGTTTCTGGATCGGGCCGATCGGCCGCCACAACAGCAGTTGCAGCACCAGCCCCATCATCGCCAGCAAGGTCGATGGGATCGGCTGCGCTGCGGCCGAACAGCTCATCCCGTCCATCGCCGTGGTCAGTCTCATCATCTCCAGTCTGGCCCATCATCCGAAGATCATCGTTGATGGAGTGCCCCTGGTACTCGTCGGCGCCGTCCTGCTCGAGCCCGTCCATCGTGGAACCGGAGCACCAGAGGGGGTCCTCTGGTTCTCAACGGCTGCGCGAGGTGGACGAACAACGGCTCCGGCCCAGCCCTCTGGTTCCTCAACGGCTGCACGAACAAGAAGAAGAAAGAGAGGAAGTCAGGAAGAGCAAGAACTCATAAAACAGAAGAACACATGAATAGATCTAGGGTTAGGGTTTAGGGTCCGAGCACTTACCTGCGAAACCGGAGCACCAGAAGCGCCGGCAAGGTCGACGAGTCACGGATCTAGGAGATGACGAGATGGAGACTAGGGATTAGGGACGGATTCGAGGATCCGTTCACCAGAGATTAGGAGAGGAGGAGAGGAAGTAGAGAGGGAGAAGACAAGAGGAGCTCTGGCGGAGTGTGCCGTGCCGGCCGGCAGCGGCGTAGAGGCGGAGAGCCGCCGCCGGAGATGGAGAAGACAGGAGAAGCTCTGGATCTAGAGCAGCGCGTGGCGGAGCGGGCGAGGAGAGGCGAGAGGGAGAGGCGGGAGGAGCTCTGGCGGAGTGTGCCGTGGCGGCCTGAGGCGGAGAGCCGCCGCCGGCGAGGGAGAAGACGGGAGGGATTCTAGATCTAGAGCGGTGAGCGACGGAGCGAGCGAGGAGACGAGGCGACGCTAGGGTTTGGGGGGTCGGGATCGGGAGCAGGCTCGCGAGTGGCGCCGGCTTATATAGTCCCGGCCCCCCCGGCCTCCAACGGCTAGCAGGCCAGGGCCGTTGGCAGGCCGGCCAACGGCTTGGCAGGCCAGGCTGGGCCGCTGGGGAGCCGGGCCACCATCGTGCCGGCCCAAAAATCGTGCCGTGCCCGGGCCGGCACTATGGGCCGGATTGGTGGCCCAGGCACTGCCCGATGGATAGGGCCGGACCGGCACGGGCACTATTCATATCGGGCTGTGCCGTGTTCGGACCGGGCTTTTTCGGGCCGTGCCTCGGGCCGCCCAATGGGCCTGGCCCATCTGGCCATATATAGAAGTGGTGATCGATATTTTTGCATTGAGATAAGCAGATGTGAGCAAATTATACTGGACTCTTTTAAACAATGAAGAAGTTTTTGGAGTTGTATTACCTCAAGAATTTTTTTCAAAAAATTTCTCTGTACTTATATTAATATAAGGGAAGGGGATTGACACTACATCCTAAAAGTACTACACTAAAATATATGGGTCATACTGTATTATCTAGCACAAAAGATGAGCGGGCACTTGGAAGTTTGAACTTCATTGTCGCCCAAAAAAACAAAAAGGTTATATCTCTCTGAGAATTGTGTTGGCATGGACTGCTCAATTAGACAGCACAGATGCCACAATCTTGCCTAAACTGATTACTGTTGCAGACTTTAATATAGACAAAAGGAAAAAAAAGAAGGATATTTTACTTGCAGAGGTGGTGTTCAAGAGAAACTTTGTATTTGCTGTTTTGATTCACAAACTACTGTTTTGGCTGTATGAAGACGACATCGAGTTTAAGCACTGATTTGTAGTCTCTTCAATCTATTGCAATTAGTTCCGGACTAACCATACACTCCAGTTTGCAATTAAATTTAAATGTAAACGGGAGAACAATACTGACCTATGCAGCAAATCATGGGAACCAATCATCTGCCCTGAATAGCATAAACAGACACTGAACCCCAATTACAAAACGCAAGTAGCAGCATGTAGACTTAGCACCCAAAATACACCGTACTTACCTCAAATTAAGCCCTCACCTGCAAAAAGAGAGATGCAACAAAAACAAATCTCTGACCAGTGATCGCCAAGGATTTCAATCTTACCATTGGGCGTCCTAGGAGGGGAGCCCAGCAAAAACAATGTCAAGAGAAAACATTAGATCGACAAGGCAAGCAGTTGCACCCATACAGTAAAAAAAATTCACACCTTGGATTATTTGACAAGGAAGGAGCAACATAGAAATAAATCCATCCCTCGATCATGAGAGGCTACAACCTAGGGCTCTTCAGCGCCAAGGCTATAAACAGGGTGGAGACGACTGGGGATGCGAGGGCATCGGAACTTCGGAAGGCACGGTGTATACGAATCTCCCTGCCTCCCACCGCGCTGCTGGCCGAATGAGCCGTGCCGCCACGGCCATTGTCACCCCTAGTCAGTCACAGCCTCCGCCTCTGGTGGTGGCTTCGTTCGCCACATTGTGCCGGCCCCCAGCGCTAGCACTTGCGCGATGCAGTGGTGTGTGTGTGAGTGAGCGGCTGCGCGGTGCAGCTAGGGCTAGGGGATGGGCGATAGGGATCGACGCCGGTGGCGCGGCGCGACGTGGCTAGGGTTAGGGGACAACGCGGTTGGAGGGAGGGGGATCGGGGGGAGACTTGAGGGGCGGCGTTGCGCGGGTTGAAGGGAGGGAGGCACGACATGTCGGCCAACTGGCAGCGGCGGCGCTCGAAGGAGACAGTGTTGGCGGCCACCGTTCAGCAATAGTGAAACGGGACGAGGACGGAGAGGGGGGGGGGGGGGGGGGAGGGAGGCGGCACGCGAGATAGAGGCGGTGGCGGTGGTTGAGGGGGAGAGAGATGCGGATGGGGGCGTAGCACAGGGCGCACGAAGGGGAATCGATGCGGTGGCGGAGGAGCATGGAAAGAATATTGGCCGCTGGATTTAAAGTGGAGGAGCGTGGGAGATATTTGAGCTCTTGGAGGGAGAATCACCGTCACCACAAGACTCTTTTTAAGTAGTATAGATACAGAGAAACTTCAGCCCATTTTTTTTATCAAATTTTAATACTAAGGGCCTTTTGTACGAAGAAAAACTAGAGAAATTTTAAAGGATTTGATTTCTATGGAAAAGTTTTCTATATGGTTCTTTGGAACAAAGAAATGGCTCTCCTAAATTCCTTTGAAATTCCTACGAAATTGGCCATTTCACAGGATTTTTGAAGAAAATCTAGCTTAAGGCAAGACTTCATGGTTTTACTTGTTTGAGTCTTTAAGTTCCTATGTTTTTCCACAGTGTTGCCAAACCACATGTTATATACCCAATTTTACCTATATTCAAATAAAATGGGTATTACCCAATAGGTTGGGTACCCATATATGGCCCCACATGCATAAATAACTCAAAAGTTACACAAAGTTGCTCTTGTATATAATAAATCATTTAAAAAATAGTCAAATTTGATAGCTTTTTTATAATATGAACACAAGTTTAAAAATTCTAGGTCCGAGGTTTACACATATCTAATGGGTATGCATGGGTAAAATGGATATTACCCACCCTATACCTAAAACTCAAATGGGTAATCACCCTTTATCCATACCATCCCTAAATAATGTGGATATGGGTATGGATATGTGTCGATAAAGTGGGAATTAGAGCTCCTACCACCGGTGGCTCGCGACAGCCTGGTGCCACGTCATCGCATCGCCTAGGGCCACACACACATGACTCAAAACTACTACGAGGCAACACTTGGGGTCCCCCAAGGCCCATGGAAGCAAGGTCCCAAGCTTGTGGTCGTGAGGGCCGAGCTCGGGTTGGACCTCGAGCTCGTGGCCACGACGGCCGTGCTAGGGGTACAACCTCGCTCCACCCCCGAGGGGGACCTCCCCGAGCAGCTCAGGATTAACGTGGGGGCAGGTGCGTTAACGGCGACGCAACGGAGCGTGCTGCCTTACTTTGGTCCTCGCATGCCTTCCCAATTAAAGGCGATGGGACATTTATCTACCGGACGTGCGGCGTGGGGAACAAGACAGTTTTGTACCCCTTGCCGTGTGCCATCATCACATTTTCCTAACAGGAGGCATGGGCTGGCAAGTGGCGCGGTTGACTACCGTGCCACCCTCCCGGACCCACTATTTTTTACCTACCTCTACTGGAGGCTGACAGGAGGGGCCGACGGCCAGCACGGTGAGCTCAATCTTTCCCAGCAAATACTCGACGGCCACACCCGGACGCGTGGCGGTCGACTACCCCCTCGTTCTAGACCAACCCCCAGGGGGCCCCACAGGAACGCGACAACCTGGCCCACTGGTCGGGGGACAACAAGACCTACCACATCTAATTCTGTAATGCCGTTTTTCATAGTCTGGTAACTGTGGTATTCCCCCAAAAGCTATAAAGGGAGAACCAAGGCCAAGGGAAAATGGATCGAATCCAAAAAACTTTGAGAGCCTAAGTCTTATAAATACGTCTCACAAGCAACCGAGAGAGAAACCAAGAACATAACAAGAATACGGTATTACGCCACCGTGTGGCCTGAACCTGTATAAACACTTGGCGTCATTTACTTACGCAACAACTTAGGACAAATCAAGCACATTCACCCCTTGGCCGAACTCACAAAGGGGGTCCCACAGGATCCCTGCATACTGTGTTCATACATCGACAGTATGGATAATGGATATCCATTGGTAGGCCTACTAAGTGTAGAGCCAAAGGTGACATGGAGAATGAAAAGTTACATCCACATTGTTCGGAGAGGATGCAGAGCATCTTCAGTGTGCTCCTCTTTGCTCTTCTTTGTTTCACCACAACATGATGCCGAATCACTGATCAACGCCGTCAATCCTCATCTCGTAAATGATAAATCCCTCTCACCACAATCCTCCACTATGCATCCTGAACATATAAACACAGCTAATTTGATATATTTTCCAGCATAGCGCTGCTGCCACAAAGCGCTATCCTCTTCCTCTCCAACCGTCATGGGAAGCGCACCTTGAGCTGTCCTGCTTCCGTCTTATTTAGGGCTCTTCTCCCCTCATCATGGCATTGCACAAGTGCCCTTCAATTTGGGGAAAAAAGGTGCAAGAGCCACACCCTCATCGCTGTCCCATTAACTTCTTGCCACTGGACCGACCACACGGCCTTTGCCGCACAACCTTTTCATGTGCCCACCGTTTCTTTCATCGGCCATTGGAACTCCTATGTAGCCCCACGTGCCTTAACCTTTCTATACTGCACCAACACTAGAGTGTTGGAGGAGAGGACCTCTCAAAATTTTACATGTAAATTGGATATTTCAAAGAAATATCTAGCCCAATCACTACCACATAAGCGGGCATCACTGCCGGTTCATAACTCTTACCTGACAGTGATGCACCTCCTTGAGAACAAAAGAAAAAATAGAAAAGGGAAAACAACATGATCAATTGATCGAACGGCCGCCATGATGGTCACACAGCTGCTGCCCTTGCTGCTCAACTGTGGCCATCGTCATCACCGGGCCACGCTCATTGTTGTCGCCAACTGTAACGCCCCAGCCCTGGCACCACCTATAGTGATACCAGAGAGGAAGCGTCGCAGGAGATTGGCGTGAACCAACTCCCACGGAACCGCGATGCCGGTACCAGCCCTAGGAAATCTTGCTGGTAACCGCGGTCAACTGAGATGTACCATAACAATTAGCTAAATATATATATATATATATACTATACCTTTATAAGTTACGACTTTGGGCAAGCCCTGAGCAACAACCTGCAAACAAAACAACAGCAGAACGACAACGCAGGGAGAACCCAATCCACAAACAACGGCTTAGAATTAGGAAAAAAACACTAATCTTCACTTCCACTTCGCTCTTCCTAAATGAGGGGAGAAAAGAAATATATTGAGTACTTACATACTCAGCAAGTCACAGGAAACATGAGTTATGCAGGCTATCAAAGATAGGTTGGAGTTTATTTCGCAAACCTTTTCATTTGAAATATTTTCGAAAACTAAGTGTGAGTTGTCTCAATGAAACTGGAATGAGGATCTCGCGCTCGATCTGTTCGGAAGATTGCTTTTTCAAAAACAACTCAAGCGGACAATTCAGATTTTTAATTGATTTTAGGTATTCGTATACCACCTGTCGGATCATGACAGCGGTTCAGTGGGTTTTCCCTTAAGCAGCTTTCCACTGTATCTCATCTATTCTTTATTTTTTACTTCCGTCTACTACAAAGACGTAATCTTATTTTTTTTTATTATTTTCCTTTCACTTTAGTCCATTTGGACATCATCTCATCTCAATAACTCATCTCAGTGGCTTCTCAGCATCCTTAATCTCAACTCAAAAACATACCGCTTCCTCTCGGGAAGCTAAACTATGATGCCATTCGACATCCCAGGTCACACAGTCCCGTTTTAAACCACTTAGATCATCCATCAGCCACTGAGGCCAATTCTGGTAATGATTCTCATACCACAAATCACTTTCGCAAAACACTGGCAAACAAAACTACGCTAGAGAAATCACCTCACATTTGCCCGTAACCTTGGGCACGGCTGTTCGAACAGTTTGTAGACTTTGCAAAGGGGTGCACGCTTTACCACACGACGCGAGCTTACTTCCCGCACTCGTCAGCGGGGAAGGTTCACGACAAGGCCTTTCCAAAGCCCACCCAGGAGAGCACGTTGCCCTATAAATGGGTTCTCAAACCAAGTACCAGGAACTGATTTCCTGTACTCAGGGACGTGGGTATATCGCCCCCTTGGCACCCAGCCAATCCCACATTTATTAGCAACCGAAAATGATCCTAGGAACACTAGTTACTTGGCTAGGGGTGTCCCATTCCACCTGTATGGTCTCACTATGAGATGCTCGGATGAAATTCCCTAAGGAAACGGTCCTTATATGCGAATATGAAGTGCCACCACACAGGCGATCACTTTGCACCGCAAATTTTCACAATCAATTTTGTTTCACAATTCCGCCGACATCGCATGTTGGGTTTTTAAATCTATGGAAACCCTATTTTCCCAAATCGACAAACAGTAGAGATGTGGGTATAACCATCGGAATCCATGCTCAGAGAGCATGGTTACTGAGGTACTACGAAGGGAGGGGGTGACAAGGAATAGGGTTTCAATGTCCTACCGGATTTATGCAACTACTGGGGAGGCCTGTTGGTTCGACACGCAAACCGAGGCCGATCAATTTAATGTGCACACTAACCATGCAATTTTGAAAACAAAACATTTTAAATTTTGGAGCAATATGGTCAAGGAGTGACTTACCTTAGTCTTCGTCTTCAAACTTCGCAAGAATCCAAGGTCCGATGAATTTCTGAAGCGTCGACTATGCGGGAAGCGAGAGAAAAACACACAAATCCCTATAGATAATATACTATTATTAATAACTAATAGTGCCATGACGTAGATCTCATTTTTAGAAAAATTTAGAGACTTGAACGGGGTCAATCGGAGCTACGGATTAAAAGATATGGATTTTTGAACTTTTAGGGATTTTTCTAGAAAAAGTAAAGGATTTAATTTGAATATTTGGAATAGGAATTATATTGAAAAATTGGTGGCTGACAGGTGGGGCCCTTGGTCAGTGATTGGGAGAGAGAAATGGAGAGCTGGCCCACTTGTCAATGGCACAGGGAGAGAAGGAGAGCAGGGCCCACTTGTCATTGGAAAGAGAGGGAGAAGGCAGTGGCCCACATGGAAGAGAGAGGGGGTTGGGCCCACATGGCAGTGGAAGAGCAAGGGACTGTCATGGTGGTCCCACAAGTCAGGGGGCCCACATGTCAGCAGGAGAGAGCTGGATGACCTTGTGGCCCCACATGTCATGCACATAGAATTGATGGGCCCCACATGCAGTGAGAGGAGGAGGGGAGTTTTTGAGTGGTTTACTATGCATGGGTCCACTTGCCATTGAGTCATATATTAATAGAGGTTAATTAAATTTTAAACCGTGTAGGGCCCACGAGTAAGTGAGAGGTGAGAGGCTTAAGTGGTCGGGTCCACCTGTCATATGTACGGGAGGGGTTAATTGAGCGGGCCCACAAGTTAGTGACCGAGAGAGGGGGGTCCACAGACGGAGAGGGGAGTGAGGTGAGGCACAGAGGATGGTCGGGCATCAATGGCCAACGGCGGCTGAGGGGGCGCCGGCGAACGGCGGCGAGGGAAGAGGGGCAACCTACGGGAATGGGATGAGGGGGAGACGGTGAGGAAGATGGTCGGCTCGGATTACTTGGATGGTGGCCGACGGCGGCGGGTGACGGTATCCAGTGGGCGGCGGTGAGGTGCAGTCGTCGCCGGTGTCCAGGGAGCGGCGGAGGGAGGTTGGGATGGGTTAGGCTGGATGCAAGGTCCCGCGGGGAGGAGATAGGTGGGAGAAATGGGGCTCTTACCTTGTGCAATGGCGAGCTCCGAAGTGGCGGCAATGGTGAGTGGCGGCGAGCGGATTTAGGCGTTTCTCGTCCCGGTGAGGATGGGCATCGAGGAGGGGCGGAAGAGGATCGTGTAGCGGAGAGGAACTTGACGGCTCTGGCGATTTGGTTGATAAAGGCTCGGAGCGGCAGAGAAAGGGCAAAGCCGAGAGGCTATGGCGGCGGTGGAGAGCTTGAGCTTGCGGGGCAAAACATGGTGTGCCGGCAAGGTAATTTATGGGCCCGTGCACAGCGCTAGCCGACACCGGACAAGGGCGGTGGCTACAGCGAGGAGCAACGTGACGCCAGTGACCCGACGCATTGGAAAGGTGAGGGCCCTCAAGCTTCGTCACGTTCTTTTTGACCTAGGGTGTCCACGGCGAGTGGCGGAGCGTAATCCGTGCCGAGCTCGGGTCCCACTAGGTTGACGAAGGGGGCCGCGTGCTTGCCCTGGCCGGGACAGGGAGGAATGGCGAGCGCAGCTTTTTCGGGAGCAACGGAGAGAGGAATTGAGAAGGGAGAGAGAGAAAGAGAGAGACCAAGGGAAGAAGAAGACGAGGAGGAAGACGACGACAGCTGTTGACAGCGGGGCCCATGGGTCGGGGAGAGGATGGTGTCTACGACGCTTGCATGCGGTGCCGACGGGTGGGCCCAAGGCCAAGGCGTGCGCGGGTGGCCGTGCGTGAGCGGGCGGTGTTCCTAGCCGGTGGGGTCCGCTCGTTAGCTTCGGCTGGGCCGCGTGGGAGGGACATAGGCCGAGTGGGCCGAGGGGAGAGAGAGAAAACTGCCCACTAGAACAGTAACACTTGGGATTTTTCCAGGGAGGTTTTTGAAAGGATAATTTGGAGATTTAAATTCGGATTTGATTTTAATTTTAAGATTTGAACTCCTCGGACTTTTGGGAATTTTTTGAGAGGGATTTATTTCAAAATTTTATCTTTGGGCCCACAAAATTTTTGAGACTTTTGAGGAGGACTTTTACTATCCTGTTTGGGATATATATATATATATATATATATATATATATATATATATATATAATATATATATATAATATATATATATATATATATATATATATATATATATTTGGAAGGGATTTTGGTATGTTGATTTTGGAGGAAAATATAAGGAATTTCGAGGGGTTTGGATTTTAATTCGGATATTTGAATTTTGGGAAATCAAGGGGGACTTAGACGAGGGATTTTTAGTGGAATTTTAATAGGGGTCAGGAAAGGTTTTTCAAAATGAAATTTCAATTATTTCGAACTCGATTCGAGGTTTTATTTGGGGAATTATTTCTGGAGGGTTTGGAAGGATATGTAAATTTGAATTTAATTCTTGGGATTTGAGAGGGTTTGGTTTTACAAGATTTTTCAGGAGTTCCAAAAAGGGCTTTCAATTAGGACTTGGATATATATATATATATATATATACACATACATATATATGCACATTTATACACGCACATATGCATATATGTATATCTCAAACGAGTAAATTTCTGAGGAGGCTTTAGGGAGGGTTTCAGAGAGGATTCGATTCTCGATAGAAATTTTTGATTGGGGATTTAGGAAAGGTCTCGAAGGAAATTCAAAAGGGGATCTCGGATTTGAATTTTTCTAAGGAAATTTTGAGAGAGAGTTGAATTGCGAAATTCAAGTCTCAGAATTTGGAGAGGGTTTGGGACCGAGGTTTTAGTGTTTCAAGGAGGTTTTGATATGAGATCTACGGCACTAATCCTTAAGCACACACAAAAAGCCAAAATTTTTGAAATTAGGGTTTTTACTAAAATAGTTTTTAACGGCCCGGAAACCGGGGCGTTACACCAACCTCGACCAAGTCGTTCCTGTCCTTATCAATGAGCTTCCACCCACTCTTTTGGGCGGCTGGATCCAATGACGGAGATGCCATGGACACCAGATCCGGGTGGATCTGGCACCGAGCGGTGAAGGCTCGCGTTCATGTCCTTCGAGCTACTGGACAGGTCGGCGAGGAGGTCTGGCACGGCAAATCCAACCACCCCTAGGGCCTTGGCTGGATTTGAGAAAGGAAGAGGGCGAGGAATGGAGAGAGCAAGACGTGGCGGCGTAGAGAAGGGAGAAGAAGAGGGCAGTGGCAATGGCTCTTGACCTCACCTCCGGTTGGCTAGATCTGATGGCCCTATCTTGTTGCTGGCAAATGCGGTGGCTTTGCTAGGCAGCGTCAGCAACATGCGTGGTAGGAGGAGGCAATGAGTTGGGAGAGGGGGGAGCAAGAGGGAGAGGGAGGGGGCAAGGAGCTAGCACCAGGGATTGCCATACCGTTTGGGGGGAGGTTACTGTCCTCCCACGGTATGGCGGTTACCGCGGTAACCGCCCAAAACCACATGAATTTCATCTCTAAAAGTTTGAATGTAAAATTTTTAAATCTCACGGTAAGGTCGTGGTTAGCTCGCGTCGCGCGGTAACCGCACGGTAAGCCATGATAACCGCGGTATGTTCAAGCTAAAAAGAAAAATTACGAAAAAAATTGTAAAACGTAGTAAAAATTCTAAAAAAATATAGAAAATTCAGGAAAAAATTGTGAATATCTCTAGAAAAACAATATAATATTGCATAATTTTTTTTGCATAATCCTTGCTATCGTTTTACACTTAAATAAAGTAGAAATTATATCCCAACCTATCTCTTATTTTTTTAATTTCCATGGAGCTCCAAAATATGAAGTAAACATCATTATTTTTATAAACTTTCTTTACCATAGTGATCCATAATTCAAGTACTACCTACTAGATTTTTTTGGATTTTTTTATTTTTTTAAAAAAATTTGAATTCGGTTGAAATTTGCTTAAACCAAACCGCTGGTTACCCTAACCGTACCCCGGCAGTTTAAGCGGTTGCTGCAGTAACCGCGTGGTAACCGGCGGTTTGGCAATCACTGGCTAGCACATGAACATTCATCGGTACTTAGCCACACGTATCGATTGGACAATGGCTTTTATATGGCTATAAATATCACTGAACTGATAGTGATGAACCGGTTCGAATGAGTCTTTGTCCAGTAGTGACAAAATGACATATTATAGGAACAGATGAACTTAATGGCAAATCATTGAGGCCATAAATATCATTGTCGGATTTTAATCCTGAATTAATAGTGATAGACCGGTTTGAATGGGTCTTTGTGACGTACTGAATGGCTTAGAGTAGAAACTATTGACAAAATCTATTCTATAATGCACCAACATCATTTTACTTATGATCATCATCGTGTGACATATCCAATGGCCTAAATTCATCTCCTCAGATCCAACTATCGAAATTGCTCCTACTCCCTCTCTCTCTCGCACCTCTATGGCCCCATCCCATCGCCCGGACGCCCGCTGCCCCTAGAGCCCCTCACCCTAATCCTCCCGCGCCCTACTTCTCTGCCTCACAGTCGCCGCCGCTAGGTCGCCGTCACTCCCGCTCCTGCTCCACCGGCACCACCTCCCCGCACTCGCCGCCTCTCCCGCTGTCCCTGCCCATAGCCTGTCGCCTCGCTGCCGCCTTTCCCCTGCTATCAGGGCCCGGCCAGATTAGGGCCTGATCTTTAGAGAAAATTCAGAGATTTGGCTTGTAGCTAGCTAAATAGGTACTTTAGAATCAATAAACAGAGGAAATTGCAAGGTAAATTGACAATCATAGAGGAAATATAAGTGGCGGCCGCAAGACAGAGAAAAGGGGAATGGAAACTAGGGTTTTGATTCTTCGATGTCATTCTGATTACACACATTGGCTTATATAGAGTGCTCCAAAGGAAAAAGACAAATGGGGATGACGCTGCACAGTACGGCAAGTTTAGACAGCTACAACTATTGGATGGAATCTGAGCCCTCCGATTTCACTTAGCTTTCTCCTGCGAAACGGTATCCGCTGATCACAGTTGTCCATCTCCATCTTCTATTCCCCTTCTTCTTAGCAATTCTTCAGTAATGTTCAGAGTTCAGTCTTGGTGAGATACCTGACAATTCCTCCCCTTAAGTTCCCATATCCTCATGGGCTGAATGTTGGAAAGATTTTGGAGATAAACGAAGCATTTTCCCAGGTGGCTGCATCCTCCGGTAAATTAGCCCAATGAATCAGGCTCATTGTTCCTGGGTACTAATCTTCTCTCCAGCACGGCCAATAGTTCAGTTAGCACATTTCCTTCAGCATCAACAAGTGGCAGCCCTAGCTCAAGCACCACCTTGGGTCCTAGGTGCTTCTTGAGCTAGCTAATGTGAAACACCGGATGGATGTTGCAACCACCAGGCAACAGCAACTTGTAAGCAACATTGCCCACTTTCTCCAATACTCTGAATGGCCCATAATACTTTGAATGCAGTTTCAGAGAGTTATGAAGTCCCAAGGAATTATGCCTATAAGGTTGCATTTTGAGATAAGCCATGTCCCCAACCACCAAGGTTCTTTCGCCTCTTTTGATATCAGCAAAGTACTTCATTCTTGCTTGAGCCTTTTCCAAACTCATTTTGACTGCTTCAATAACTGCAGCCTTAGCCTGCTCTTTGTTCTTGATTCCCTCTGTCAATGCTGCTGGTAATATGGGTTCAGCAATCAGTGGTAGTCTGTAGGGCCTCACATTGACTGGCTTGGCCCCAGACACCAAGGAAATGGTATGGTCACAGTCTCTTTTTGAGGGTAATTCTTTGGGCTCATCAAACACATCTTGGTACTGTTTAAGCACCTCAGTGATTACCCCAGGTACCTCTTCCACTTGGATTGAGTTGCATTGCCAAGGCTTGAGATACATAATGGCTCCAACTGTGCCTTGTTTCATACATTTCTGCAACTGGTGCATATTTACTACAAGGTTGGAGGTAGGCAGTGATGTATCAGAAAAGGTTTTTGTCTCCACATTGCTCTTACAAATTGTCATTTCCCTCGATTTCAAGTTGAAGGTGATGGGACTATGGTCATAAATCCAGTCGTAGCCAAAGATTATATCATATCCTCTAATCTCAAGCACTCTAAAGGTTGATGCAAATTCCTCTCCTTGGATCTCATATTTTTGCTTGTTACACTGAGCTCCAGTTTACAACATTTCACCATTGGCCACCCTCACAGGAATAGGAGTCTAATTCTCAATTTCTAACTTAGCTCTTCTTTCTACTGTTGGTGATATGAAGGTTGTAGTACTCCCACTATCTACCAGAGTTGTGACCTCAATCTTCCCAATTTTCACCCTTAAGGCAAATGCAGAAGCTCCTACACTAACTCCCCTAATGGCATGCAATGCTATTTCATGCCTTTCTTCTTGTTTCCTCCTTTCCTTAGGACTCACATGGGGTGTAGCATATTCTGCCTCAGTTACACAGGGTTCACCGTCATCATCGTCTTCTTCCATAGTATACATATTTATTAGCCTTGCAAACCTTCTCATGTCTAGGAACCCATGGCTCCTGACATTTGAAACACTTTCCACTCCATTTCAACCCACTGCTAGTAAGGTTCTTGCGTTCCTTCTTACTGCTGGACACTACTTCCCCCTTTTTCTCCTGTTTAAAGGTGCCACTACCATAGCCAACATGGCCCTTCCCTGATTGGTAAGCCCCATCATAGTTCCTTGCATGTTCATAAGCCTGAACCAGAGAGTGTAGTCCCATAGATTTTAGGGGTCTCTTGGTGTGCTCCTTTAGCCCAGATATGAAGTAGTCCAGAAAATACCCTTCATCCAACATTGGTTTGTTCCTCTTAACCAAAGCCATAACCTCCTCAAATTTATCAATATAGGCATCCACTGAACTATATTGTTTAAGGTTCCTGAATGTGTCAGTGACATCCATGTTAGATTTGGTGGTAAACCTTTGATAAATCATTCTACAAAATTCAGGCCAACTCAAAGTTTCAGTGGGAACATCATAACTAGATATCCATTGATCAGCCCTCCCTGTAATGTATACCTCAGCACTAAAACCTTATCAGCTTCAGGGGTCTTAGAAAGGGCAAAGTATTTCTCAGCTTTCCTAATCCAAGTTTCAGGATTATCTCCATCAAACATAGAGAAATCCAATTTTTTTGGTCCTTTTCCCAAGGTTTCAGCATAGGGATTCCTGTTCCTCTGAGCTTGTAGTTCATAAGAATTCACATTGTGTTCCATAGGTTCCTGTCTAAGTGGCACTTGGCATTCAGTGGGAATTTGTGTTGCAGGAGAAGGCATTGGTGGGTATATTCAAGGTGGCTGGTAAGGTGTGTAAGGAGGGTATACATAAGGCAATGGATGGTAATTGACCATCTGAGCTGCAGGGTTGTATGACTGATTTCCAGAGTTACTAATATGTGGATAACCAATTGGTGGCACAGGAGCAGTGTTAAAGTACACAGAAGCATTAAACTCTGGAGCAGAAATAACACTCTAGGCACCGTGCTATATTGTTCTGGTGCAATCATAGGATAGGTGATTCCTCTCAAATCCAACGGCACTGAGTGGGATGGAACAGAGTTTTTACCTTCAGCCTTCCTAAATTCCGGTGCCACTGATTGAGCCACCCCTGGTGAAGGTGGATTCTCCCTAGCCACCTTCCCTTGGCAGCTAGCCGATGCCAACAACAGATCCTGAATTTGCTTCATCGTTTGCATCATTTCATCTCGATGATTCTGTGCTTGAACTGCTTGATTTTGGATTTGCTCGTGTACATTCTTGTTTTCTTCCTCCACTCTTTCTTGGAACTCAGCCATGGCCTGCCTCAACTCCTCTATCTCTGCAGTCCATGCTGGTCCCTCACCCTCATCTACTGCTTTTACTCCTCTCCCCATGGCGGACGGCAGTAATTTGGGGATTTTACAGAGGAAAGCCTCAGCCTCCTCCAACCTTTTCTGCTCTTGCCCTCACAATCACCCCCAAATCGAGTTTCCAAGCATGGCTATGGAATTTTACTAGGGAAACTTGTTCCCCAACCCTCACCAGCTCAGAACCACCCAGATCTCGGAGTTGGCCTAGAAACTTTAGCTCTGATACCAATATTGTCAGGACCCGGCCAGATTAGGGCCTGATCTTCAGAGAAAATTCAGAGATTTGGCCTATAGCTAGCTAAATAGGTACTTTAGAATCAATAACAGAGGAAATTGCAAGGTAAATTGACAATCATAGAGGAAATATAAGTGAGTACCTTGAAATTGACAGTACGGCAAGTTTAGACAGCTACAGCTATTGGATGGAATCTGAGCCCTCCGATTTCACTTAGCTTTCTCCTGCGAAACGGTATCCGCTGATCACAGCCGTCCATCTCCATCTTCTATTCCCCTCCGCCTCCCTGCCGCCGCCGCGCCCCTTCCCCAATGGCGCCGAGCTCCTCTCGAGCCAACATCAACCAGGTAAACCCTAACGCCGGCGATTCCCTCTTCCCCTTTCTTTCCTTCCCCACACCTCCAAACCCTAACGCACTCCTCGATCCTCCCCTCCGCAGTTCTTCCCGGCCAAGAAGCGGAGGCCCTTGTTGCTTAAGGACGAGCCCCCGTCCGGGAGCAGCCCGGGGGGCGCGAAGGGGTCCCTGGAGGGGTACCTTGTCCTGTCCCCTTCTGCCGCGTCGGTGTCGGCGGCGGGGTCTGCCCCCCGGGGCTCGCCGAGGGGTGGAGGGGACGCGGGCGCCAGGAGGAGCCTCTCAGCGGCGATGGATGTCGATGTCGGCCATCCCGCCACGGCGGTGGCGAAAGATGAGGGGGGATTTGGAGCTGAAGAGGATTGCGATGGAGTTCTTGTCCCATTACTGCAGGTATGCGATTCTTGTGCAAGATGAGAGGATATCGATTACCCCAGACCTGTCACTGAGTGCCACTCTTGCTCAGATCTTGCTTCCGAAATGGCTGCTGCCCTTGCTGCGGCTTCCATAGTGTTCAAGGACCGCAAGACTTACTCTGACAAGCTCGTCCGTGGTGCAAAGGACCAGTACAAGTTCGGTAGGCTGCAGCGTGGGAGATACAGCCCCAGTGGATCCGATCAAGCAATTTTCTGCAATTCCACCAGTTACTGGGATGAGTTTGTGTGGGGTGGCGCATGGATGTACTTTGCCACAGGGAACTCAACATACCTGTCGGTTGCAACAGCTCCAGGAATGGCAAAGCATGCTGGAGCATACTGGCTCGATAGTCCAAATTATGGAGTTTTTACCTGGGATGACAAGCTTCTAGGATCTCAGGTTAGCATACTTCACCACCTCTGTACTCAGTGCACTGGTTGGTTAGAATTGCATTGCAGTTAGCACTAAATGACAGAAGCAGCATAAGGTAATCTGAATGAGAAAAGATACAGGTAGTTTTGTAGAAGGTACAGGAATTAGTCAAAAATGATTTGCATAGAGAAGGGTGGTTAATGGTATACTTCAGTATTGCAGTGATACTGTGATAGTGATCCACCGTTCGCTTACATAGTTTCTACTTTATCAGGTTCTTCTCAGCAGGTTGCGGCTTTTCTAAGTCCTGGATATCCTTGTGAAGAAATAATGAGAACATTTCACAACCAAACAGATAATGTTATGTGCTCGTATCTGCCGATGTACAATTCATTCAACTTCACTAAAGGTTGGTGCTGCCCTCCTTTGCCTCTCTCTTTCTCTATCTAGCCACAAATGAAAGTTAAACAATGGGATGTTTTGCAGGAGGAATGATACAACTCAAACCACGGAAGGCCTCAGCCACTTCAGTATGTTTTCAATGCAGCTTTCCTTGCTTCTCTATACAGTGATTATCTGGATGCTGCAGATACACCAGGGTGGTATTGTGGACCTAATTTCTACACTGCAGAAGTCCTCCGCAAATTTGCAAGGTCACAGGTAAGGTTTTGTTGCCCATGCTCTTGAAGTAGTCAAACCTAAATTAGCACAGTTCGGTGAATTTGACACCCAAAACCCTTCAATTTGCAGCTCGATTACGTCCTAGGTAAGAACCCACTAAATATGAGCTATGTTGTGGGTTTTGGAATAGAAATCACTTTTGGTTGACTGCCATTTGCATCCTTTGAACTCTTCGATCACATCATCAATAAAATCCTACACCCACCGATTCAAAGCAAGCAAAACGATCTTGTTAGGTTAATGGTAACCTGTAAGTGTAGTCACCTGATACTGGCCCGGGACGGTTTATTGGGTTGATCTATGTGCCGTCATCTAGCATGTAAGGAGTATACTGGAAGTAGCCATCCAGTCATTTCAGACTGTTGGTGTCCAATTCCCAACGAAGCCCGATACTTTTGCGTCATACTTCTATACTCGTACGCGTGTAGGGAGTACGTGATGACGAACTGAAAAGGACTGACCGAATCAGCAGTCTATCCCAGAAAATAGTTTAGCTCACTTTGCAAATGTGATATTCTCCAACCAAAAAGTAGGCCATTCTTCAACCAAAATGACTGACAGAGAGCAACTGACCTCCATGCAATCTATATACTCAAGTGCATCCTTTGACAACTTGTGGTTTCAGAACTTCATACATCTTACAAAAGTGATGTCCTATTCTATATATTCAGAATTAATTTTTCCTGTTAATAATACGTGAAGACTATAATAGGACACACAACTTAAGTTATTTGAAACTATTCAGATGGTATTATTTGCAATTGCTGCAGATTTATTCAATTACTCCAGCGATCAAACTACTACGACTTAGGGGAACAAGCATCCAGATAATACATAAGATTTGAGGTACACACTGCCAATTTTAAATTTTTAGCAACTGTATTCATATGTCATAAGCTTGCATGTTCTGAGGTCGTCCAGATAGAACTTAGACTATTGCGTTTGGCAACAGCCCTATGATCGTGTACAAGTGCAATATAGATACCTGGTCCTTTGTCCTCCTTACGCACTATGCATACTGTGACTTGTTCTGAATTATATATGGCATCAATTGAACTTATTTTGGTAGCTTCGTGAGAATATATGGCATAGGTACAAACTGTTAAAGGAAAATATAGAATTCCTGTTTAGCTAATTATTGATCAAAAAATTCCTGCTAATTATTGAAATACAGAATTGTTTAGCTATATATTTTCCTGTGATCACTAAAAGTCTACATTCTTTTCCCAAGTTCTGTTTTCTTCTAATATGTAGTACAATATTTATAAACTTCAAGTTGCCCGCTATCCTGTAATGTCTGAGAAGTGCAATTTTGTTTATATGGAATGATCTTTTTTTCGCTCTGCCTTTCATTTACCTATTACTCTTTTTCTTCTTGCAGGGAAAGCAAAATCAGTCCCCTATGGCTTATGCACAAATTGGTCATCTTGTTTTTCTGAAGCATCTTCTCAAATCCCCTTACGTATAAACCATCCATGGTCAAATCATCAAATGTAATTCGCCCATCGGAATGTGCGGTTTGTTCTTATACCATCCTTCTACCTTCCTGAATTTTTCGCTCTCCTTCACAAAAGAATCGTCAACACTACATGTGTTGTATTTTTTCGAGTGAACCATCCAATTTAGGAGCTCTGCCTGATTGTGATTTTTTGAGGCGGCACCACCATGCAAGGAACAGGACGACAACAACGTTTGAAAAATTCGGAAGAAAGCAATAAATAGTTTCTGATTGGATGCATGATCAACGTCGTGAGCCTGACTTTCGCCGAGCCTCTTCTATCAAGAGGACCCTCAACTTACGAGCAACAACGATCCTAGAAGCTATAGTAAGTTGCAATGGGGCAACGAGGAGGCTGAATCTTGAATTGGATTAGTCGTATGATATATATGCTGCCCATACAAAAATAAACATGGCTAAGACAGTTATTCTTTGTATATCATTACTTTATATTTTTAATGTAATTTGAAATGCAGATAGATAGATACTGGATTATTTAGGTAGATAATTTCTTTTGTAACGTAAAGTTTTCCAACTTTAATGGAAACTTTCATCTAGAGAATTTTTTAAGTTTCATATGAAGATTTTCAATCTTCTCTGCATGATTCTTTTAAATGATAAGTTTAATTATGGAAGATTTTTCTAAAGAGTCTTAAGTACATGCAGAAAGTTTCCTCTCTAAAAATTTCTTTACAAAGTACATGTCTTCCTATTGAAAGTTTTCAAAACTGACTGCACGGGGTGCTAAGTGCGTTGTCGTGCGCACAACTTAGTCCCCTGCGTGCTTGTTGATTAGCTGCCCATGTTCGTCACTGCTGCCAATACTACATTTCTACAAGCATTTTATGGCATTTGTGTGAGACTATGCAATGATATTTCTAAATTTTAAAAATGATCATATATTTTGTGTGATACATTTTAGAGAAAACGTGTGTTGTATGTGCACGGTTAACAGTAGCATATCTCTACTATTATAAAAAAAATAGTGTTTCTGCCTAATTTTTGTCTGCCGTCCGTATGTGGCCCGTGCGCCCTCCGATTGACTAACACGGACGGCTTGGATCGGCTTGCATGGCCACATACACCCTCCCTTTCTCTCCGACTCTCCCCCAATCCTCACACCTGCCTTCCCCCTGCTCGGAAGAAACCCTAGATCGGGCTGCTTCCCTCCCCCGCTTTGGCGATTCATGTCACCCAGCGCTGCCCCGTCCGTTGCCGCCTCCGTCTGCGCCGTCTCTGGGCAAGCCGGTCGGGAGCACCCAGATCTGGTGGTCCCTTACCTTGACGACATCGGATCAGGAATCGCCGATGCCATCGCGTTAGGATCCAGCTAACTAGAGCAATTGGAGCATCGGCGACCTCGAGGGATGCTTGACCTTGAGGAGATACATCGGTGACCATGGAGAAGAGGGAGGAACCGAGTGACACTAACCATGGTTGCTGCGGGACCGGGGATTACTACCGCACGTCCGTCTCCATATTTCGGTCTCGAGGAGCAAGGTGGTGGCACGGGCGTGCCAGGCAGTGTGGCTGGCCAGCAGAGGGAGGCGCATAAAGGGCGATGCCCCGGTGTCAGGGAAGAAGATAGGCCCCCGAGGAATCGGCTTGGCGACGAGCTGGAGCTAGTGGTGGCCCACCAGATTGGCGTGACACGGAGGGGAGCATGAGGGTAGAGAACCGGTGGTAGCAGATCAGAGAGGCGGAGCTGCACACTACGCTTGCCCTTCTTCCCCTTGTGGCCGCACCATCCGATGGAGGTCCCTTTCACCAACATCCTTGTAGCGCCTCTTGGCTTGGCACCACCTACAGTGACACCAGAGAGCAAGCGTCGCAGGAGATTGGCGTGAACCAACTCCCACGGAACCGTGATGCCGGTACCAGTCGCAGGAAACCTTGCTGGTACCCATGGTCAACGGAGATGTACCACGGTAATTAGCTAAATAAATGAATATATATGCTATACCTTTATAAGTTGCAACTTTGGGTAAGCCCTGAGCAGCAACCAGCAAACAGAACAGTAGCAGCGGAACGACAACGCAGCGAGAACCCAATCCACAAGCAACGGCTTGGGACTAGGAAAGAAACCATAATCTTCACTTGAACTTCACTATTCCTGAATGAGGGGGAAAAGAAATAGATTGAGTCTTACGTACTCAGCAAGTCACGGAAAATGTGAGTTATGCAGGCTAGCGAAGATAGGCTGGGGTTTATTTCGCAAACCTTTTGAAAAACATTTTCGAAAAACCTAAGTGTGAGTTGTCTCAATGTGACTGGAAGGATGCTCTCGCCTCGATCCTGTCCGCGAATTGCTTTTCAACAACTCGAGCGGACAAAACAGATTTTAATTATTTTTAAGTATTCTTATACCGCCTGTCAGATCACGATAGCGGTTCAGGGGATCTGCTCACAAGCAGCTTCCCACTGTATTCTCATATATTACTTTATTTTCAATTTCGTCCACTCCAGGACGTAATCTCATTTCCTCTATTATTTTCCTTTTACTTTTGTCCTATCTAGGACTTCATCTCATATCTCATCTCAGTGGCTCCTCGAGCCATCCATAATCTCAACTCAAAACATACACCGCTTCTAGTCGGGAAGCCTAAACTATGATGCCATTCGACATCCTGGGTTACACAGCCCTGTTTCAGACCACTCAGGTCATCCATCAGCCACTGAGGCCAATTCTGGTAACGGTTCCCAAATCACAAACCACTTTCACAAAGCACTAGCAAACAAATCTACGCTAGAGAAATCACTTCACATTCGCCTATAACCATGGGCACGGCTGTTCGAACAGTTTATAAGGACCTTTGCAAAGGGTGTAGGCTTTACCCACACGACGTGAGCTTAATCCCACACTGACCAAGTAGGGAGGTTCGCGACAAGGCCTTTCCAAAGCCTTCCCAGGATAGCACGTTGCCCTATAAATGGGTTCTCTCTCTCAACCAAGTACCAGGAACTCATTTCCTCTACTCAGGGACGGGGGTATATCGCCCTCTTGGCACCCAACCGCTCCCACATTTATTAGCAACCGAAAACCATCCTGGGAACACTAGTTACTCAGCCAGGGGTGTCCCATTCCACCCGTATGGTCGCACTGTGAGATGCTCGGATGAAATTCCTTAAGGAAACAGTCCTTATATGCGAATACGAAGTGCCACCACACAGGTGATCACTTTGCACCGTGGATTTTTGCAAATTTATTTTGTTTCGTAATCCCGCCGACATCGCATGTCGGGTTTTTAAATCTTTAGAAACCCTTATTTTCCCAAATCGTCAAACAGTTGTGGTAGAGGTGGAACCATCGGAATCCATGCTCAGAGAGCACGGTCATCGAGGTACCACGAGGTGGAGCGACAAGGAATAGGATACTAAAGACCTACATGGTTTATGCAACTACCGGGCAGGTCCATCGGTTCGACACACAAACCGAGGCCGATCAAATTATCGTGCACACTAGCAATGCAATTTTGCAAAACATTTTAAATTTGGGAGCAATATGGTCAAGGAGTGACTTGCCTCAGACTTCATCTTCAAATTCTCACGAAAATCTGACGTCCGACGAATTTCGAAACGTCGACTACGCACGAAGCGAGAGAAAAACACGCAAAACCCTAGAAATAAAATACTATTATTAATAACTAATAGTGCCATAAGGTAGATCTCATTTTTAGAAAAATTTAGAGACTTGAACGTGGTCAATCGGAGTTACGGTTGGAGATATGAATTTTGGAAGTTTAATGTATTTTTCTGAAATTAAAAAGGAATTATTTGAATTAAAAAAGAATATGCCAAGGGAATATTCCCTTGGCTGACAGGTGGGGCCCATGTGTAAGTGGTAGAGGAGAGAGAAAGTGAGGACTGGCCTACTTGGCATTGGCACAGGGAGAGAATGAGAGTATGGCCCACATGTAAGGGACTGTCATGTTGGTCCCACTAGTTAGGGGGCCTACCTATAGTGAAAGGAGGAGGGAGGTACTGTGCATGGGATATAAAGGGGCCCACTGTCAGTGATAGGAGGGAGTAATAGTCACTGTGCACTTATTTGATATGGGGTCCACATGTCATACATTTAATTGAGGGGCCCACAGGTCGGTTGCTTGGAGGGATTAATTGGGCGGGGCCACACGTCAATGCCGAGAGAGAGAGAGATGGGGTGCCGGCAGAGATCGACGGTGCACAGCGGCCGGCGAGGATGCGGCGGTCAGCGGCGAGAGAAGAGGAGCAGGCTACGGGAATGGAAGGCGGAGAGGATGAGGAATACTCTGAGCGGCTCGGATTGAGGCTAGGGTGGTCGACGGCGGTGGGCGGTGACAGACAAAGGGCTGCGGTGAGGTGGTGCGGTGGACGGCCATTGCCGGCGACCAAGGAGCGGCGGAGAGAGGTCGGGTTGGAGGCGGTGTTCTACGGGGAGGAGAACAGAGGGAGAAAACCGAGCTCCGAGGCGGCGGCCAATTTGGGGCTTTTCCCCACTGCGGCACTCAGGTGGAATTGAGGGCACGGGCGGAGCCGCGAGGTACTGGGGAGCTCGGCAGTGGGACTTAATTGGGTCAATGGAGCTCGGGCAAGGTGAATCAGGGCGAGGCCGAGCGGCGTTAATGGCGGCGGATAGAGAAGCTCGGGTTGCAGTGAAAATGGCGTGGCGGTGCAGAGGATTTATAGCGCGGGAGGCGGCGCGTCGCGATGAAGAAGAAAGGCGGTGCGGCAACAGGGCATGGCGATGGCAGAGAGGGTGCGACGCGACAGGAGATCAGTCCACGGCACGTACTGTGGATGGCGTCATGCTCCAGTGCCGAGGAGATAAGAGGAGACTGAGAGGGATGGGTGCGGCAGAGACAATGGGACTGGCGGTTGACCATGGGTGCACGGGGGAGAAGATATTTCCTCGGCGGTCGTCGTGGTCATTTTACTGAGCAGGGGATGGGCGCAAGAGAGAGGAAGAGAGGCGACGGGAGGAAGGGGATGGATCTGAAAGCTGGGGCCTGCGGGTCAGGGAGACGGCTTCTGGGAGGAGCGCTGATGGGTAGGGCCCGGAAGCGGCTGAGGTGGCGAGCGCATGCGTCGGTTCACGGTTCGCTCAGCCGGGGATTGACAGAGGGGGCCTGCCTACAGGCGCCGCACGCGGGGGTGTGCCGTCTGGTCGGTGGGGCCCAGATGTCAGTGCGCGGGGAGGCCGAGCGACTGCGGTTGGGTCAGGCTGGTTCGGTCTGGGCCGAGAAAAGAAAGGAGATGGCCCAAAGGAATAGTAGTGTTTATTATTTTCTTTGGAATTATTTTGGGGAGGTTTTGGAGGGTTTGAAAAGGGATTTTAAATCCAAAATTTGATTTTTGGGGCCTACAAAATTCTAAAGATTTTTGGGGAGGACTTTTAGTACCAAGATTGGAATATTTGTCTGGATATATATGGAAGAAATGGATAGGGATTTTTGACGAATTGTAAGGGTATTAATTTTGGAATTTGGTGTTTGATCTTTTGTAGTACTCTCAGGATTTAAATCAAGGGGATCTCAAGAGGGACTCATACATATACACATATATTTATATACATATGTATATATATGAGAGAGGGATCTAGGGAGGGATAAATTGGAGATTTAATTTTGGATTTGATTTTAATTTTGAGATTTGAACTTCTAGGACTTTTTGAGAATTTTGGGAGGGGTTTCTGTGGATTGGATTTGAGCACAAATATATGGATTGATTTTTGGATGATATTTGGGAAAAGAAAATAGGAGATTCAACAGTTGACTTTGAATCAAAACTTTGATTTAAATTTGGGATTTGATTCTCAAAGATATTTTGGGAATTTTTGTAAAGGATTTAGAATTGGAGCACCTCGAGGGAATTTTTGAATTTAATTAAATTCTTGGAAGTTGAGGGTTTTAGAAATAAATAAATTTGGCAATTTCGAGAAGGGAGTTTTCAATGGAATCTGAATTTTTGGAAGGGCAAAATAAGGAGATTTTTAATAAGGACTCAAAGGCGACTTTCGAAGGGTTTTTATTGGAGGGCTTCGAATTACAAAATTCGAACCCGAGTATTTTGATAAAGAATTTTTTGAGAGGTATTTGATGTCGAATTTTTCCGAGGAGATTTAGGGAGAGACAATCGAATTGCAAAATTCGAGTCTCAGAACTTGGAGAGAGCTTGGGAACGAGGATTTAGGGTTTCAAGGGGTTTAGACTGAGATCTAGGTACTTAATCTTTAAGCACACACAAAAGCCAATTTTTTTGAAATTAGGGTTTTTACTAAAATAGTTTTTTAACGGTCCGGAAACCGGAGCGTTACAATCCTCCCTTCCTCCGCTGAGCTGAAGCCCCTCCTTCAGCTGCTCACCAACATCCTCCCTTGCGGCTAGAGGTTCATCCGGGCTCCATCAAGGAGTAAATCAGCTCGATCTCTCTTAATTTCTTTTTTTTTAGGAATTTCTTTTTGGAATAGGAGTGAGGTTTGTTAGCTCATGCGCCAAAGTTTGATTTGAGTTAGCCAACTTTTGTGGTTGCGCAAATTTGAATGACAAGAAGTGAATTCATTATAAAGTTCCTCCATATGTTAAAGTAACTTTGTAAGGACCAAATTTGAATAACAAGAAGTGAATTCATTATGTAGTGCCTCCATATGTTAAAGTAGCTTGATTTTTACTCTAATTTGTGCTCGCCGGCTGCCGCCGTACACCATTGGAGCTTGCCCCAAGCAGCTTCCATCAGGTTCACCAGACGTTGTAGATTCATGACTGCAGCTGCTGTCGAGTCGCTCTTGGTTCTTTCCTATAGCTGTTGTCAGTATATATTTTACTGTTCAAGTAAACGAAATCGTCCTTTATTTTTAAACAGAGAGCAGAGTTGGTTATGTTTGTCAACTCTAACATTGATTTCCATGCATTTAGGTTATTTGTTGATGAAATGACTGGCTTTCAGATCAATGTATTCCAGGTTACTTGATTTTCTTTCTAATAAACGAATGGAGTCTTTGACATATTTTTTTCCCAATTAACTCGGTAACCTTGCTGAATGATGCAGCTGCCACTGCCAGAGTCTTTTGGTTTCATTTTCATATGGTTTGCCGCTTTGCCTCTAATATTATTCATAGCACAGTCTATAACTAATGCCATAGTGAAGAGCTTTTTAATCCTGAAGGTATTTTTAGTCTCCGTATATTAGCATAGAAAATTATGGTCTGTTCAAGTGGGGTGCAAACTGATGATTTGATTTCTCTGGGCAATCCGGGGGCAATGTGCGAATTATGGCACTAAAATCTTTCCATCGTCGGGACTATTCTGTCAGCGTCCAGTGATTAGTAGACCCTGAAGCATATAAGCAAACACGTGAAAACATCTATCTTGCAGTATAATTAGTAGCTGAAACCATAAATATTAGTAAAATATTTTCTTTACTTGGATGAATTCATGTGCTCTCACTTGAGTTGAGATTTTAGCAATATACTTCAGTTTGGCCTGGAGTGTACAGCACGCTATGATTTTTGAAGCTATTAGCTGGACACTTTTCCAAAACGTCCGTAGCACTAGCACCCTGAGAATGTAATGCATAATTATCAGTACTTATTCCCGTTTGTGGTAAAAGCAAGCAATTCTTGCGCTAAACGACTGCAATTACCCTTTCATCATCGTAATTTCAGTCACTATAGTAGCATGTGAGCTTTTAATATGTTCGTCTAACGTAAGCTCTACCATACATAGGTTTCTCGCTATTTCTATTTGGCTTATTTACTGGTACTATTCATTGAAGATTGATGAGTAAGAATTTGGAGGAAGTGGAGCACTACTCCAGGAAGGATAATTTCAAGTATTTTTTAGAAGTAGCAATGTGCATGCATGGCTTTTGAATATATTACAATTGATAACACGTACTATCCTATTGATAAAAATATCACAATATGCACTATATTATGTTTTATCCGGTTTCTTTTATTTTATTGCAATACACTGATATTTAGCTATTACTCTAAACGCTGAGCGTGATACGTTAGCCTACCCCTCCCGGAACACATAAATTCATGTTTCCCTAACTATATATAGCAAATATCTTAACCTCTTAAGAACTATTGAACTGTCGGGTATTTTGCTAGTATTATAGAATTTAATGGCAAATCATTGAGGCAAAGAACATATTCCCCGGATAACGCACAAACTCAAAAAGTTGGTGAAGAAAAAAGCGGAGTTGGCGAGAGGGTGCGTGGTTTTTTTCATAGGCAGGTAGAATCTTACGACGCCGCAAATTTTCTGTTGTGTGGGGCCGACCCCGGAGGATTGTCTCCAAGGTTCACCCTTTTGCGGGGATTTTTTCAGATTCAACCCAAGCCTAGGAAACTAAACGCCACACAAAATTTAATCCCAATTACCAACTCCAAGCCCCCCGAAGTATAGGGTTACAGGTCCGCACCATCAGACCCGGCAGGCGATATGACACAAAGTCCTATTTTATGTGGCTTTGACGCAACAAAAACTCCCGGTATGGTACTAAAAGCTGTTCTGGATTATACGAAAGCTAAGCTAGCCACGCGCGTAATTGAAGAGTAGTAAAACTTGCATAGTTGCACATAGCCACACATATGACATGCACACCGACCTGGCGACCTTGCCCGTTGACAACCTCGGCACGTCCAAGAAGCTGCGGTGCATGAGGTCAATCGATAAGGATTCTGCAGAGACCTGATTGCAGTTGAGCGGGTCAATCCAATTTTGTTCCCGACAGACCCTAAATTCCTGTGGACTTGTTTTCCTTTTTCGAATCCCACGTTCCATAGGAGCCATAAGCAATTCTAGTCCTGAAAAAACAGCAGCTTTGCGTCTCAGAGTGTCACAATGCGCCTCATATATACTGTACCTTGGTACAACCACCCATGACCCATGGATTATCATCTGATCCAAGTTAAACATGAGGCTTAAAGATTCAATATGCTGTTGTATAACTATCTGGCCAGTTAATCATCTGTTCCTCAATACTGCACTTAAACGCCACAATTCGCAGAGCACAGACCATCACAACATGCTCCAGGCGTCAGGGAAATGGGAAGCGAGACAAACGAAACATATAGAAGTACTTCTGATTACTAAGTATATTCAGTACTGTATATAAGAAAATCTGACTGGACAGAACTATATAGCAGACACATAAGACACGCTGGATTACCATGATACTATTATAGAGACGTAGAACATTAGCACTTGCAAAGAGGATTTGCATTATATCAAGTGATGTTACGGATGCTGCTTTGCGTAAATACTTTCTGATTCATCTTCATGCCTCCCCAGCTTCAAGAGCCAAGAGGCGCCTCTTCTTGTAGTTGGCCTTGAAGCAGGCCTGCCTAAGCCTCTTCGTCTTCTCCTCGAGCTGAACATACGGCTTCTGCTCCAGGAGCCTCCTCTCCTCCTGCAGCATCTCTACCAACATCCTCAGCTGCTCCTCATTGTTCGCCTTGCTGGCCTCCTGAAGGACCTGCATCGCCATCGATCTCACAATTGGCTAAAACAGATACGAAGTTGTAGCTCACACAGGATTACAAAACCGAAACTATGAAGGAAACATGGGACCTGGACATTGTTGATGAGAGTCTGCAAGCTTTTCATCTTGCGATGTGGCCACCTTGGAATGCCCAACTCTCTGCACTTCTTCTTCAGGAGGGTGAGCCCAACATTCAGCTCTCGTGCCGCCTGCGTGATTGGCATGTAGAAGTACTGCGATACGAGCTCGAACGTCAATGCCTTCTCCTCTGATCTAACATCGTCTCTCATGATCTTAGAGGCTGCTCCGTTCTCATCACCGTAACACAGCAGCGGCAATCTCTTCTCACCTCTTTCTACCTTGTTCTCAGATTGCTCCATGTCATCCCAATACCTTAGCACATCATCCTCAAAGATGACGTCAAGCTCGCCTGCATGGCATGAAACGAGGCTCTAAGCACCACGAGTACCCAGAAGGCGCCATTCCTTTCTTTTTTATTCAAGAAAAGAGAGCACCACTCTTGCATTAATCCAAGTAGAAAGAAAAGAGCCATACCTTGCAAAACGTTGCTTTGCATGATAGTAGAGCAGACTGCCTGGGGATGGAAGCTCGGGAAGGAGAGACTGGAGAAGAGCGCTTCCTCTTCAAGCAGGTAACTATCAGGCCAAAGGCTAGTGCAATAAGGCCACAAGCTAGTTCATGCAAAAAAGGCTAGATCAATAACAGATAAACAAATACTCTGTCTTGCAGCAAAAGAACTACTCAGCCACGAGCATGGCTAACCAAAACTCTGCTGCTTACCTATGCTCTTGGTTGAGCTCCATTTTTTCCAAGTTTCTAGAGAGATTAAAATGGTGAGCAGCCAGAGAATATATATGGAGTGGTTGAAAGGCAGAGCCGCTCACAAATCCTGATTATCATTGGGCGCATGACGCATGGAAACGGTTAGTAATTAAAACCATGCAAAGAGTTAGGTGCCAAGAGTGGCTAATGGATCGGGGGTTACCGAAGCAATAATAGTATTGGCCGCTCAGTAATAATTAGTTTTGGTAATTGCAGAGCATGTCTTTGGGGTTTGTGCATTGGAGAGCATGGAATTATGGATAGTGGCTAATCAGTAATAATTAGGTTTCCCAGAGAAAATGCGATACACACTGAGGGGATGTAGATTCATTTCACTGTACAATAGCTTTAGCTGAACTGATATTCGCATGGCTTGTTTAGAACATGAACCTTGTGTTTTTGCTGTTCATTTAATTTAAGTTTGTTGTCTATGTGGCTAATATATAGCCAGGCACCACTGACCTCTAAAAGTAACTCGTGAGAAATGGGAAGAAAATAATACAGACGGATTCAAGGCAATTCTCCTCATATGGCCACAAGAGAGCAAAGCTTCTGTCGATTATATCTCATGATTAATTAAGCTCAAAACAATAGTTAACTGCAAAAAAGATATAGTACTAGTATGAAGTATCCAAAACACTCGTGTGCCAAACAAGCAAAACACATGCTTACTTGACTTTTTTTAGCAACAAGCTTACTTGAGTTAGCTGGTTCATCTCCAAGTTCATTGGGTTGTGCCATTGCCAATCTGCACAAAGCCGGGCAAACCACTGCACTGTGGAAAATAAGTCATTCACATTTAGTCAGCTTTTGCTGTCTAAGCATAAATTATCAAAATGTGAACAGTTATGGAAATAAATATAATAGATTGCTGTATAATGTTATGGCTGGATTGTTGGCTTTATTGATCTGATTGCATTAGAACGATGGCAAGGATACGAGCCTGATCGCCCTCCCTAGGAGGCTCTGATCATAACAACTATATTTTTCCTCCCCTGTCATGTGCGGCCGCACATACACAAGGCGCAGGCGCGCCCGCGACATACGCCGCGCGGCTGAGCGCGCAGAGCGCGCGGTCCAGCAGCCCGAAGGGGCAACTTCCAGTGGCTAGAAATCAGGGATTAGATTAGAGGCTGTTTTGGTTAGTCCTATAATTAGGGGAGTAGTACCTTCCTTAGATTGTTGGGCCATTGGCTATATAATCCTGTAAGCAGGAATGAATAAAGTAAGCAAGTTTTAATCACCAATACCCTTCTCCCTCGTCTGTTCCTAAGCCCAGGTGGCCGAGAGGGGTATAACCTCCGCCTGGACGAACATAGCCGGAGACTACGAGCTTCGTAGTCGAGGGCCAGCTACCTAGACCACTGTGCTCTTGACAACCTGGTATCAAGGTCTCGTCGATCCTCTCCCACCCGCTCCTCCCAGTCCTCGTCCGCAGCCGCCCAGCCCACTTCCGCGCGCCTCCATCGCCCACCTCAAAGCCGCGTCCATCCATCGCGAACCAGTCATGCCGAGCCCTCCACAGCCGACCTCATGAAGGCCGTCAAGGCCCCTCACCGACGACATGGCCACCATGAGGAAAGATTTGGCCTCCCTGAAGAGGAGAAGTCCGAGTCGTCTTGCCGGCGGCCGCGGCGATCGGCGCGCGGACGGCCACACTCCGGATCACCCGCCCAGGCACAAGAAGTGGTGGAATTCCCACGTTTCGACGGCACCACCGACCCCATGCTCTTCCTCAACAAGTGCGACTCCTACTTCCGCCAGCACCGTACCATGGCGGAGGAACGCGTGTGGCAGGCTTCGTACCACCTCGACGACGTCGCCGCAGCTGTGGTACAACCAGCTCGAGGAGGACTCCGGCACACCCACCTGGGCGCGCTTCAAGGAGCTCCTGAACCTGCGATTCGGGCCGCCGCTCCGCTCGCGCCGCGCTGTTTGAAACTCGCCGAATGCCGGCGCACGGGCACCGTCGCGGAGTACTCCAACCGTTTTCAGGCGCTCCTACCTCGCGCGGGGTCGGCTGGAAGAGGAGCAGCGCATTCAGCTCTACACCGGCGGCTTGCTGGCGCCGCTCAGCCATGCAGTTCGCCTCCACAACCCCGACTCGCTCGCCGCTGCCATGAGTCTCGCGCGGCCAGATCGAGCTGATGGAGACAGAGCGACCGGCGCCGCCACCGCCACGCGCGCCTGCGGGGCATCCTGCCCGTGCCCGCACCCCGGGCTGCCTGCCGCCTTCCACCACAGCCGCTGCCCTGCCTGCGCCTCCGCGGCCGCGCAGCCGCCCGAGGAGACGGGAATCGCCGCCTCTCGCCCGAGGAGATGGCTGAGCGCCGCCGACTCGGTCTCTGCTTCAACTGCAACGAGAAATACTCTCGCGGCCATAATCGTTTTTGCAGGCGCATGTTTTTTTTCCTGGAGGGTGTCGAAATTGACGACGCCGAGGACGAGGTGGTGGCAGCCGAGCGCCGACGCGAAGCGCCCTGCTTCTCCTTGCAGGCCGTGGCTGGGTTCCGGTGGCGGGTACCATGCAGATCCGCGTGCCCTTGGCGCCGCAGCCCTCGTCGCCCTCCTCGACTCCGGCAGCACGCATAACTTCCTCTCGCAGGCAGCAGCCCGGCGTTCCGGCCTTCCACTCCGCCAGGCCCCCGCCTCACCGCCCTGGTCGCGAACGGCGAGCGCGTCCACCTGCGACGGCGTTATCCGTGACGCGCCCCTGCTCATCGACGGCGTCGCGTTTCCAGCCGACCTGTTCGTCATGCCGCTGGCCGGCTACGACGTCGTCCTGGACCCGGTGCTGGGCGCGCTCGGGCCCATCGTCTGGGACTCAGCAGCCGGCGCATGACGTTCCAGCACCAGGGGCGCTCCGTCTCCTGGACAGGCGTCGCCGGCCCTTCGGCGCCGTCCCTGCGCGTCACCTCGGAGGCGGCCCTCTCCTCGACGCGCTGCTGCAGGCGTTCGGGGCTCTTCGCAGACCCGGCCGGTCTGCCCCCCAAACGCGCGCACGACCACCGCATCACCCTGAAGCCCGGTGCCCAGCCCGTGGCCGTGCGGCCCTATCGGTACCCAGCGGCGCATAAGACGAGTTGGAGCGGCAATGCGCCGCTATGATGGAGCAGGGTATCGTCCGCCGCAGCGACTCGCCCTTTTCGTCACCGGTCCTCCTCGTCAAGAAGCCGAACGGCTCGTGGCGCTTCTGCGTCGATTACAGGGCCCTCAATGCGCTCACCGTCAAGGACGCCTTCCCGATCCTGGTGGTTGACGAGCTCCTCGACGAGCTACACGGTGCCAAGTTCTTCACCAAGCTGGACCTCAGGTCCGGGTACCACCAGGTGCGGATGCGGCCGGAGGATGTGCACAAAACGGCGTTCCGCACCCACGACGGCCTCTACGAGTTCCTGGTGATGGCATTCGGGCTATGCAACGCCCCGGGCAACATTCCAGGCCCTGATGAATGACGTGCTCCGGCCTTTTCCTCCGTCGCTTCGTCCTGGTATTCTTTGATGATATTCTCATCTACAGCAGGACATGGGCAGATCACCTCCGCCATCTTCGGGCCGTCCTCGACGAACTGCATCGCCACCAGCTCTTCGTCAAGCGCTCCAAATGTTCCTTTGGAGCTCCCTCCGTTGCCTACCTCGGCCACATCATCTCCGCGGAGGGGGTGGCAATGGACCCGGCCAAGGTGCAGGCGATCCACGACTGGCCGGCTCCGCGCTCAGTTCGGGCGGTGCGCGGCTTCCTCGGTCTTGCGGGCTACTACCGCAAGTTCGTCCACGGCTACGGGGCCCTGGCTGCTCCACTGTCGGCGCTACTCAAAAAGGAGGGCTTCTCCTGGGATGACGCGGCAGCATCGGCGTTCGCGGCCCTCAAAGCCGCCATCACGACCGCCCCCGTCCTCGCCATGCCAGACTTCACCAGGCTGTTCACCGTCGAGTGCGACGCATCGACCGCAGGCTTTGGGGCGGTCCTGACTTAGGAGGGACACCCGGTCGCCTTCTTCAGCCGCCCAGTGGCGCCCCGCCACCGCGCACTGGCCGCCTACGAGCGCGAGCTCATCGGCCTCGTCCAGGCCGTACGGCATTGGCGACCGTATCTCTGGGGGCGGCGCTTCCTCGTCAAGACGGACCACTACAGTCTGAAGTACCTCCTCGACCAGCGCCTTGCCACGATCCCTCAGCACCACTGGGTCGGCAAGCTCTTGGGCTTCGACTTCTCGGTGGAGTACCGCTCCGGCGCCACGAACACCGTCGCCGACGCTCTTTCCCGACGAGGGGGAGGTCTTGGCGATCTCGGTGCCCCGCTTCGACCTCGTTGACCGCCTGCGGCATGCCCAGGCCACCGACCCGGCCCTGGTCGCCCTCTACGCCGAGGTCCGCACGGGCGCCCGCGCTGCACCATGGGCGCTGGTGGACGGCATGATCACCTACGACGGCCGCCTGTACGTTCCGCCCGCGTCGCCGCTGCTCCAGGAGGTCGTGGCCGCTGTCCACAACGATGGCCACGAGGGCATCCACCGCACTCTACATCGCCTTCGACGGGACTTCCACTTCCCCAACATGCGCCGCATCGTACAGGAGTTCGTGGCGGCCTGCCGTACCTGCCAGCCGTACAAGTCGGACCACCTCCGGCCGCGGGACTACTGCAACCACTGCCGGTTGCCGTCCGCTGTTTGGGCCGACGTCGGCATCGACTTCATCGAGGCGCTGCCCAAAGTGCAGGCAAGACGGTCATCCTCTCCGTGGTGGACCGCTTCAGCAAATACTGCCACTTCATCCCATTGGCGCACCCCTACACCGCAGAGTCCATTCGCCCAGCCTTCTTCGCCGACATCGTTCGCCTCCATGGCGTTCCGCAGTCCATCGTCTCGGACCCGCGATCCGGTGTTCACATCGGCGTTCTGGCAGGAGCTTATGCGGCTCACCGGGACGAAGCTCTTCATTGTCATCCGCCTTCCACCCTCAGACGGACGGTCAGACCGAGGCGGCCAACCGCGTCATCGTCATGTACCTGCGCTGTTTTTCCGGCGACCGTCCTCGCCAGTGGCTCAGGTGGCTGCCATGCGGAGTACGTCTACAACTCCGCCTACCAGTCCTCTCTCCGCGACACACCGTTCCGGGTGGTCTACGGCCGGGATCCCCCGTCCATCCGCTCGTATGAGCCAGGTGAGACACGAGTGGCCGCGGTGGCTCAGGAGATGGAGGAGCGCGCCGCTTTCCTCGACGACGTCCGCTATCGCCTGGAGCAGGCTCAGGCGGCGCAAAAGTGCAGCTACGACCGGCACCATCGCCCGGTGTCCTTCCAGGTCGGCGACTGGGCTTGGCTGCGCCTTCGATAGCGCGCTGCAGCATCCCTCCCCAACTCGCCAAGGAAAGCTAAAGCCCCGCTATGTCGGGCCGTATCAGGTTCTGGAGCTGATCAACGAGGTGGCTGTCCGCCTCCAGCTGCCCACGGTGCGCGCTGCATGACGTGTTCCACGTCGGCGTCCTCAGGAAGTTCGTCGGCACCCCGCCGGCTGCTCCTCCACCACTGCCTCCACTAATGCACGGGGCTGCTGTGCCCGCACCAGCCAAGATTGCAAGGCCCGGATCAGCCAGGGCGCGCGTGCGCCAGCTGCTCGTCGAATGGCAGGGCGAACCATCGGCTGCAGCTACCTGGGAGGACCTGGAGGACTTCCGCACTCGGTTTCCGGCTTTTCAGCTCGAGGACGAGCTGGATTTCGAGGTGGGGAGAGATGTCATGTGCGGCCGCACATACACAAGGCGCAGGCGCGCCCGCGACATACGCCGCGCGGCTGAGCGCGCAGAGCGCGCGGTCCAGCAGCCCGAAGGGGCAACTTCCAGTGGCTAGAAATCAGGGATTAGATTAGAGGCTGTTTTGGTTAGTCCTATAATTAGGGGAGTACCTTCCTTAGAATTGTTGGGCCATTGGCTATATAATCCTGTAAGCAGGAATGAATAAAGTAAGCAAGTTAATCACCAATTCCCTTCTCCGCTCGTCTGTTCCTAAGCCCAGGTGGCCGAGAGGGTATAAACCTCGCCTGGACGACATAGCCGGAGACTACGAGCTTCGTAGTCGAGGGCCAGCTACCCTAGACCACTGTGCTCTTGACATCCCCCTCCTCCTCCAATGGATTACAGATAAAAATAGCCATAGAAGCTAACCAATCCCTACAATTTCTCTCATCTTTCCTATTATTCTTTCTAGCCTTCCAAACTAAGCTCCATACATAAAACTATGGAAAGACTTAAAAAAACTTGCCAATTAACAAAACGTGGCTATTCAGCACACTTGGTGTGTGGGCTGCCAGTCTGTTCTTCTTGTGGACGAGTTATGTTTTACCAAAAAAAGCATCCACAACATATAAACTCAATGTTGCAAGTAAATCGAAAATAGCTAGTTTTTTGAGTTCAGGAAAATACAAACAATACATGAACCGAGGTACTGTACAGTACAGATCAAGAAGAATTGCAGGAAGAAAAAACTGTATAATTGTTTCTACACTGCAAAACTTTTTCTCAGTTATATATAGAGATAAAAATTGTGCCGTACCGTCTAACTCCATTCTCTACATGACCTGTCAAAACTTTCCAGGATAGCAAAGATCTCCTGGGCAAGGGGATGCCAAGTATCCCCTGAGATAAAGACGTGCACCTTGCCTTCCAAATCAATCCAGCTGTACCCTGGCTGCTTGTAAACGCCTTGTCGTTCCATCTCTTCCCTTACCACCGCTGCACTTCCCCACCTCCCTTCATGGGCATGTAGGTTATGAATAAGTACATATGGAGCCAATAAACTCAGGATTAATCTTCGATAGTTCCTTTGCAGCCATTTGAGCCAGTGGTTCATTCTTCTTAGCCGTACATGCTCCAAGGAATGCACCCCAGACTGATCGATCTGGAGCCATTGGCATGCTATTGAGCACCTCCAACGCGTCCTCAAGTTGGCCATGGCGTCCTATCAGATTGACGAGTGCAGCATAGTGCTCAACTCTAGCAACAATGCCATACTCATGAACCATGGTATCGAACACCATCTGTCCTTCAGAGACAAGACCAGAATTAACGCACGCACTCAAGAGAGAAACGAAGGTTATGTGAGTAGGTATAACCTTGGCTCTCCTCATCTCTTTGAACAATTGCAAGGCTTTTGTAGCATGACCATGGTGTTCATAACCACTTATTAGTGCATTCCAAGACACTAAATCTTTTTTTGTATGCATCTGCTTGAAGATGGCCTCTGCATCGTTTAGTGCCCCACATCTACAGTACATCGTTATAAGTGCCATTGCTGATTGCAGTATTGGCACAAATGATTTTTCAACAAGCTGGGTGTATCTGAGCTCCAAGGCGTAACATAGGGAGTGATGCACATGCTGCTAGAACAGAAGAGAAGGTATGCCGATCAGGTATCTCGCCAGCTTCAAGCATCTTCAAAAACAACTTGACCGAGGTGATGTATTCCCCATTTTTCTCATAACCAGATATCATTGTATTCCATGAGAACGTTCCACGCTCTGGCATCCTATCAAAAAATCCCCTGGCATGCTCAGCCTCTCCTTTTTGCATGAATCCTTGTATGATTAAATTCCATGACACTGTATCAGGATCTGGCATTTCCCAGAATAGTTTCTCTGCTTCTTTCATATTTGACGCTTGAGTATACCCAGAAATCATAGTATTCCATGAAACTAAGTCTTTATCTGGCACCTCATCAAACAGTGCCCTAGCTGAGCAAACATCACCAGCCTTGATATAGCATATCATCATCGAGTTCCATGAAACAACATTCCTCTCAAATACCTTCCTTTTGAGCATATTGCGCTGGTATTGTCCTTTGGGTATCATATCAAAATAACCTTCTGGCATCACTAACCCTCCCAGCCTGTCCATATGCAGCAATCAGTGTATTGTAAGCGTCAACAGCTTTGTCCATGTCTGTCACCCTCAAGCGCTTTGTTAACAGCTCCTCAGCGTCATGCAGAAGACCGTTCTTGGTAAACCCAGACACAATCGTGCTCAGAGAGGCGGAGTCCTTGACAGGAATTGCATCAAACACGTCAAGGGCCTTCCTCACCTGGCCAGCAGCAAAGAACCCAGTGACCATCGTGTTCCAAGAAGCGGTGTTCCTCTGGGGCATTTCTCCGAACAGCCTCTGCGCTTCGGTCATGAGCCCGCGGCGCGCGTAGGCGCCGAGCAGCGTGTTCCACGTGACGACGTCACGTTGGGGCATTTCGTCGAACAACCTGCGCGCAACCGCGAGATGGTCCGCGTGCGGGGAGAGGGAGTAAGCTGCGAGCAGCGTGTTCCACGAGACGGCATCACGGACGGGCATGGCGTCGAAGAACTCCCGCGCCGCACGGACGTCGCGGCGGCGGGCGAGCCCGGCCAGGAACGAGTTCCACGTCACGACGGAGCGGGCGGGGAGGGCGTCGAAGAGGCGCCGAGCGGCAGCGTAGCGGCCGGCGCGGAGGAGGGCCGCGAGGGAGCGGTTATGCCGCAGGACGAGGTCGTCGGCACCGGCGGGGACCTTGGCCGCGGCCGTGGCGCGGCGGGGAGCGACGGATGGGACGGGAGGTGGCCATCTCCGCATCAAGGCACCAGGGACTAGCCGTTGTGTATGGGTTCCGTTGGTGTAGTGTTTCACCTGAACTAGCCACTCATGCCCGCGCCACGGCGCGGATTATGAATTTCTAAATTACCTAGAAAAACGCCTTTTCTAGTATTTTGGGTTAACATATTTAGATGGTATCAATCATAAAACTTGACATTTAAATGCTAGTGGCCTTTTTATTCTTTGCATCTTTATTTTAGTTGACCTTAAATCTAATAAGATGAAACTATATATGATTGCAAGGGTAAGTATAATCATTGCTATTTATAATAAAAGGCTCAAAGACATTTCACTGGTTTCAAATAGAAAATCTAACGGAACATGAACTTAGCAATGTGGCCAGGGCCTTATGCTAGACCCTGCATAGATAGACATGATAAAAAAATCTCTAGATGGGATATATGCTTCAAGAGACCCTAAGGCACTTTTCCCTCCACCTAGATCGAAAAACTCTTGAGGTTAGGCAGTTTCATCTTACACTGTGTTTCCACCTTTCGTCCGTAGTTACTTTCTAAATATGCTAGAAAAAAGTTAGTGGTGATTGTTGGTGCTACGGGATCAGGAAAAACAAAGTTGCCAATTGACATAGCCAAGGCAATCGGTGGTGAAGTTGTTAATGCCGATAACATGCAAATGTACAATGGCCTGGATATCACTACCAACAAGGTTCCTCTAGAGGATCGAAGGGGTATACCCCATCACCTTATTGGGTCTACCTCAAGTTTTGCAGGTGATTTTTCAGTATCTATTTTTCGATCTTCTGCGTCAATCATAGCAAACTCTATTGCAAGTCGTGGTCGCGTACCCGTTGTCGTTGGTGGATCTAATTCGCTAATTCATGGCTTGGTTGTTGATAAATTTGCTATCACACCCAGAATTTTTATTCAAAATTCAGGTGTTTTATTGTGTGTAAATCCTCGTCTAGAAATCAACCGAGACACACATGACAAGGTTGATAACAAAGTAATTGTTTACATAACGACTGTATTTATTACAGAGACGAATGACACCTCTCAACATAATAAAGTCTAAGCAGTGGAAATAAACAACGGATGACGTGACAACTCCTAATCTACACACTTGACCAGGCTCCCACTTAGTCCTCCAAGAAGTCTTCCTCGCTATAGTACTCCTCTGATTATGATTGTTGATTGCAAGTTGAGTATATGAAATACTCCGTAGGCCGCACAGCAAATATGCAAGTGCACGAGATAGCAAAGGGTGGTGTAATATGGCTCAAGTTGCAGAAATAGCATTTGATAAAGTATTTAAGAGAGTAATAAAATATTAATTATTAAACAATATTAACCAACACTATACCGAGTACTTTCTTCCAAAAAGCGATATAGGCCCAACCAATTCAACTTGGAGCTAACCATGTTCCACCATTCATTAATCAATTAAAGCAATGTGGAACTAATCACAGAAAACATTGCTAGGCCCGCCCATTAACCGCGGGCACGGCTATTCGAATAGTTTTACTCTGGGCAGAGGTGTACCAATTTACCCACAAGACACAACTCCACGACACATCAGTGTGAACCTCGATACCACTATGGTACCTCGGAAAGGAGTTGTGACAGGACCCTCCATGTAACCCACTCAACAAGAGAGCCACCCGCTGGACCACCAGTCTTTGGTAGGGTTGATCATGTTCCTAGACAGGGAGACGATCCAACGCCCAAAACATGGACTTATTGACGTAGCCATGGTGGTCTTATTGACATAGCCACAACACACCATGGGGCCTCTGGTTGAATGAACCACACTTTAGTTCCCACCATTACCCATTCTGGCTTGTGGTTAGCACGAGTATTGCTTCGCAACAAGTAGCCCGTGAACCGGTCCTTAATTATCATGAGCACTGCTAGCAACAATCACAATCCTGGTGCTCACAACCCACCATTTAGTCAAGTTTTAGTGGACCATTAAGTCATGCTTGCACGACCACAGTCGTGAACTGAGTCATCATTTCATGTGAACTAAAGATTGTAATCAGGATTAGAATTATAGCCCCTGAGTTATTCTGCAGTTTTCTAGGCATGGCTAAGCAAGATTCTAGAATTATTCTAGCTAACCAATAATTAAAGCTAGCTAGTCTCATTTCTCCCATAGGTACAAAGGCAGGTAATCAATGCAACAAGGCCATAATGAAGGATAAAGGTTTCCTTCCAAGTGACATTATAAAAATATATGCATAGTTGAAAGAAAATGTAGCTTAAAACATAGGTTACAACATATGCTCAAAGGTGTTGAGGAATCTATATGACTTGCCTTGCTGCTCTGCACAAGCTCATGAACTCTCCTTGAGAAATCCTGGCTCTTCCGGAACGTCGGCGGCTAAAGGTAATAAATAAAAGGGGCAAAACAGTACATAAGCATATAACAACAGTATAATATTATATTTTTATTGGGTAGATCTTGATTTTTAATGAATTTTGCAAGTTGAATCACCCTAAACGGAGTTCGGATGAATTAGTTATGAATTTTACAAGTTTAAATCCTTTATAGCCTATTAAAAGAATTAAACCTATTTATGACATCATTTATGAATTAATTTAATTCGGAAAAAGGTTTATGGTGTCAGCACAGGAGAGAGAGGCGGCTGACACCTAGGCCCTACTGGTTAGAGAGAGGAGGGGCTTGGGTCCATGGTGGATCGAGTCCACTGAGGGGTGCACAGAGATCCAATGGCCCAGATTAGACCGGGATGGATTGGACAGTCCAGATTAGGTCTCAGGTTTAAGTTGAAACGGGCAGATCAGATCTAACCAAGCCCAGATCGGACGGCTAGGATCTAACCTAACGATCTAAAGGCCAAGATCAACCATGGTTGGATCGGACAGCTAGCATCTAATCAAGACGATCCGATGGCTAGGATCCAATCCTGAACGGACCGGACCCATGATGCCGAGGTGGCTCCGACCTGGCGCCAACGTGGCGGCCACGTCAGCACTCGGTGACAGCGGCGGCAGTGATGACTCGGGAACCCAGGGTCGATGGCGATCGGCGGCGGGGCGAGGCACGGTGATGCGTGAATTGGACAGAGGGGAGAGAGGCGAGTCTCACCGTGGGTGAATCAACGATGAATGGCGGCGGAATCGACCGGCGACGAGCTTTAAGCGGAGGCGCTCCTCGGGTTCACGGTGGTGATGGTGATCCGACGGTCTCCGAGGGCAGGGGAAGGGGCGGCTGAGGCCCACGCGCACAGCGGTGGCGGTGAGCACTGGCGACGGCGGAGGCGGCGGCGGCTAGATGCGCCTGAAAACTTGGCGGTGGCGGCGATGAAGTCCTGTGAACAGAGAAGAAAGCTAGGGCTTGCTATGGCTTGGGTTGAGGCTCGGAAAGGATCCCACGGTCTCGGCGACGCTATATAAAGGGGAAAGGAGGGGAGACCGACTCGGGAATGACTCGAACGGTAGCGAAAACCTAGGCTCTAGGTTCTTCCCGAACGGGCCCCAGCCGAGCTCGATTAGGCGATTCGGGGCTCCGATTCGGGGGAAAAGTTAGAGAGAGTAAGGGAAAGGTTTCCCCCTCAACCAATTTGGAGTCCAAGCGCGGCGGGGAACCAGATTGAATGGATTTGGCGCGGCGGCGGCTCAGCGATGCACAGGAACCCCTCCGACCCGAGGTTGGAGATGAATCTAACAGGTGGGGTCCACCTGTCGGCGACGCGGGAGGCGTGGGTGGTCCGCAGGCCGTGGGCCGGGGCGTGGGGTAAGGGGGGAGAGTGCACAGTTTCGGGCCGGATTCGGCCTAAGTGCTAAGAGGAGATTTTTAATGCCCTTTTCTTTTATTTAAATGCTGTGAAGCTTATTTTATTTACTAAAAATACTTTCCTTGCTCAATTAAATCCCAGAAAATTCTAGAAGGTAAAGGATTAAGCAAAGTATTTTCTAAAATTATCTCCAGGCCAACTTTTGTTGTAAATTTTCTCTGATTTTTAATATTTTCACTCCTTGAGGCTTTTAATTATATTTGTAAAATTCCTTTTCACATAATTTTTTTAATTAGGAAATTTTCAGGGTGTAACATTTGCTGATTCTCCTATGGATCCCTTTGACAAGCTAATGAGCTATCGACCCACTTCTGCTCTATGAATGTTGTTTCTTAATGGGTTCAAGTTAATAAGGTAGTTTCTTAATGGATACCTCGTACATTTTAGTCAAAACACTTCCTAACCTCCTCAACCAATCCAGCAACAACCATGTTATCAACCCGATGTTCCATGTTCCATACGTTGGGCTAGGGAAAGCCATTGGTGTTCCAGAGCTAACCGAATATTTTGCTCGGAGGAATAGCCACATTGAAGCTATCAATGAGATGAAGATCAATACACAGATTCTTGCACAAGTTCAACTTGCGAAGATTGATTGCATGTTTGATGTGTGGAAATGGGCCTGTTTGTGCCCTGATTGCACTGAAACTATTTGAGCGTATCTTGATGGATCAGCAAACGCCCAGATTGCAGGATATCGGCCCGAGATCGAGATGTGAGGGGTCTTGGCCTTGGTGCTATATATAATTTTTTGAGTTAGGTTTAAGAGGAGCAAAGTTAATTTCTATGGAATGGTTCAATTAATGCCATCAGATATCTTTTTGTTGTATTAGTGGCAAACTAAACCTCCTGGTGGAATTATGTATCTATCTTTTATATGTACTATAGTTAATTTGAACCTTCGTGTGGATGCTTCTAAGATACATATTTCTGGCTATTTTCCAGTATTTATCGTTGGGTGTGGTATTACTATAAAAAATGGGAATAACCACCAAACTAGGATTTTGGTGCCACTAGACCATATAAAGTAACAACAAGGGAGCAGAGACACAATGCTATAAAAAGCCAATGGATTCCAAGAGTCCCTTGGAAGGAAGAAGTCTACATTCCCATTGGAAGAACCAAACCTTAGCACCACACCAACATTTCCATTCAGGATGACGAACTCCTCAAAGGGAACCCAAGTTGTAACGCCCCTCTCCCGTTAACCCGTACAGATTAACAGAGGAGGAACGCCATTACCTGTAATACTTGTATCAGTCCCAGGAGACCAGCTGGTACATACAGGACATTGGTGGATCACAGCCAAACCTGCTTTATTTAATATACATAGTTCTTACATAAGTTGTAGTCTCGAACAAAAGACCCGAGACATGCAACGTACATTACAAAAGTAAGCAGCAGAAAAAACATAGACTATACCCCACAAGCAAAGCTTGTGACCTAGATCGAAACCTTAAAACTACTTCGTACTCGACTTGGTCCAATAATACTGGCTGAGGTGGGGTCTTCAATCTTCATAGATTCTGAGAGAAGTAAGGGTGAGTATATGTGGTACTAGCAAGTCCGAAAATTAGGTGCACTGCAAGGTTAACCAAGGAAGGTTAGGTTATTTTGCAAAGTGGTTTTCAAGATTTTGTAGCTTTAAAAATCTAAAAGGAGTGTGCTCTTAGATTGTCAGAAAAAGCTCACGCTCCAATCCATTCGTGAGTTGGCTTTGGCAGCAAGTCGACTCACATCAGTTAAGTTAATCGAAAAGAGACTCGCAGTCTGAGCTCAACCCATTCCACAAGTTGTGAGACTTTGTCAAAATCGATTCGGAGCGTACCATTCTCTAGTACCTCCATTTAGGTGGAATTCTTTATTTTAAAAACTTATTTCATAACTTAACTTCATACGGTGTCATCCAAACCTAGGGTCTACATCATGGCCCGTTTTAGGGCCACACAGGCATCCATCAGTACACGACCGGGATTCTGGTAAGTTTCCCAACCCACAAAACAATCAGACACAAACCATGAAAGCTATTAAAAATATAAAATCTACGCTGGAGGAATCACTCACAATGTCGCCCATAACTGTGGGCACTGAGTTGGCACCGAGTCATGGATGTTCGAACAAAGTTTATAGACCTTTGCAGAGGTCACGTTTTTCCCACATGACACGGCTTACTCCCCATTGACACTGGCCAGCGGGGAGGTTCAACGACAAGACCTTTCCAGAGCCTTCCCTAGGATAGGCAGTGCCCTATAAATGGGTTCTCTCACCAGTACCAGGAACTCATTGGTCCTGTACCAGGGATGAGTTGTATTCATGGGTATATCGCCCCTCCTGGCACCCAACCGCTCCCACATTTATTAACAACCGAAAGCGATCCTGGGAACACCATTAACTCTCGGCAAGGGGCGTCCTATTCGTGGAGCCATGGCCCGGTACCGTTGTGTTTGTTTATCAGGTCCAAGCATATAGAGGCCCGGTCGCCAGACCCAGGTCAGTATGGAGTCGAGGTGTGGGTGTGTGCCGAGACTTGTAATTAGAGATTAGTAGAACCCGGCAAACTTGCCTTATATAAAAAAGCAATATTCATCCTAGTCGGTGAGGATGTTATCTCTAAGAAGGAAATCCCTTGGCCGTGTCCGGCTGGGATTCCTACCTTGTACCCTGTCCCCGTATATAAGGGAGCAGGGGCCCCAGAGGTAGATGATCAAGAATCATCAGAACCTTACCACCATAATGCTCAAAGGAATACATCCCAACTGGACGTAGGGTATTGCCTCTCATTGAGGGCTAAAACAGTATAAACTTCTTCGTGTTCCTTTGCAACCACCGAGTTTCCCTTGCCCGATAGCTATATAATATATATTGCGGCGTGTAAAACATCGACAGTGTTGGCTGCACCAGGTAAGGCTTTCGGCGAAGATCTACATCTGAACAAGCTCGATGGATCCACACAACCGGAGTCGACGCGGGCAAATCCTCCCCCCGGAGACTCAATACAATCTCATGGCCTGAACTTCGTCGCCGGAAACATGTGTCGATGCTTGTGCACCGTGCAATAAACCTATGGTTGACCGGCGAGGGTAATTCGGTGGACTGCAGAGGAACACAAGAGAATTATACTGGTTCGGGGCCGGCCCTCAAGATGAGTGTAATACCCTACATCCAGTTGAGGTGTTATCCTCTAAGTGTATGTAAATTGATTGATCGAGGTTGGTCTTGTTGTGCTTGCCTGAGGGGCGCGCCTGCCTCCCTATTTACTAGGGGACAGGGGTACATGATAGGATCCCAGTCGATACAACTAAGGATTTCCTTCTTAGAGATAGAAATCCTATCCGGACTAAGACTATGTTCCTTATTATAGCAAGGTACAGCCTGCCGGGTGCTATTTATCTCTAATTACATGGTCCGGCCCATCCTCTATCCGAGTGGCCCATGTACTGGTAATGAGTCGGTTACCGGGGCCCATGGCCTCCACAGTAGCCCCTGAGACCTTCATAGTTGAGCCATAGTATTGATCGATGCCCAGTCTCGTCCTCCCCGACGGTGAAGGCCGCCCGAGTGCGATGCGCCTCGAGTACTCTTATGTCCGGAGTATCTCCCTGAGTCCTGCTTCAATTGTCAGCTGGCAGCGAGGCTATGAAGGGCTTCATGTTAGATATATGAATATGTCGCCGAATAGAGCGCACCTATTAGGTGTAGCCCCCGACTTTGTGCTTAATTGTGAAGACAATTAAACATAAAGTCAAATCTTAAACCTGGAAGTCTTCCGAGTAAGATTACTAGGGTATTTGTGACTCTCGGTATCATGTCAATCGGAATAATATTTTATAGTCTTGCGAGTAGAAGACTACTCTCGTATGTAGGACTTCTTCGACTCATGTCAGTCGGAATTGATTATAGTCTTTGCCGAGTGGAGCTACTCGTATGGATGGGACTCTTTCAGCGTCATGTCAGCTGGAAAAAGGGTTTATAGTCTTTTCCGAGTGGCACGTCAGCAAAAGTTAACCCTCCGCATCATGTCAGCGGGAAAAGATATTTAGTCTCTCCAAGTCACTACTCGAAAGTTAGACTCTCTCATCATGTCAAAAGCTGGTAATATGTTGCTTCATGGAACTAATGGCCACGCATGTAGGCGAGTACCACTTTATGAAACAAAATCATTGGGGTGGTTAGTTTCTCGAGAAAGATACCTGCGTCCCAATTTTAATGAAACCAGCGGGTTCTGCGACCCTTATAGAGGATGTAGTCCTCGAGACCTGGGAATAAAGCAGATATCCAACATATATGTTTAGCAATAAGGCTCTCATGAAGCATACCGTTACCTCATGCGGCTCCTGTTAGGAGCGGCACCAGCACTATGATTTCAACTCAGTCCTGCGGGCGGCCCACATGAGAGCATGCTACTGTGTGTGGGGGGTGGGTCGGCTTGGGTGGGTGTGTGTGGCCAGGGTGTGGGGGGTTCGGGGGTTGTGGTGTGTTGGGTAGGAACTCATGTTGTTGGCCAGCGATGGTGCGCGGACTGTGTAGGCGCAAGCCCCATTGTAGTTCGCATCGGTTGTGGATAAAAAACAAAGCGGGGGAGAGAGTGAGAAAAGATTCCGTCGTCTTCCAAAGGTTTCAGCCATTGCTCGCGTTCATCTTCTGCACCTTCGCGGGGTCGCCAACGTTTCGCGGGCTCCGCGCCCCGTCTAGGCTTACTGTGCCTGCTGATGTCCCTGCATCCCGAACTCCGGGCGATTTCGATCTCCCGTTTTGCTCCAAGCCCCTGATGTTTGCGCTTTTCCCAAATCTCATCGCCTCCCAGTCAGCCGAAGCTTCGATCTTGCGGGGGGCCGAGAATTCTTGCTGGTCGGATTGTTGGCTCGGTGAGGCTGAACGGCTGGCGAGTGAACCTGAAAGTTGACCAGCCAATAAGGTGATTCGGCTGGCGGCCGCTAGGATAGTCGAGCCCCGAATCCCCCGACCGCTCCGGGAGAAATGGTATCTTTGCCTCTTTTTCCATGGGTTGTGTCTCCCGTCTTCTGATTTCTTTTCGCCGGTTCTCTGACTTTTACGAGCTGGGTTGGTGCATCTGACCCAACTTCCATTCTTCAGATCTCTATTTTTTGTCCATCTGTGTGAAGGCTATTGTGGGTGTGGAACCCATTTCTTTTCTTTTCAGGCACTTTCCACATTAAGCCCAGCCCTCCAAATCTAACATCAGTGTAAGCGGTGTGGGACTGGTCCAAATTGAGCGGGTGATAGAAAAAGGTCTATCTTCGATCTTCCTTGATACCTCCTTGAAAGGCTGGCACCAAGAGTGTTCTATTGCGAGCAAATTGGCACCTGCTTGCGGCCCCATTTACCGGCTTGCCAGGGTGTTTCGCCCGAATTGGTTCGGCGGACCCGACTATGAAGGAGATGTCAAGTGACCCGCTATTCGAAGCTGATAACTCAAGAAGGCCGGCTTGACGTCCCTGGTGCCCAGCAGTTCTGAAACCCGCGCTTCCAGCCCGAAGCTGCGGAGCGGTTCGGCTGGGACACCAGGAAAAATGACCCCCTGACCGAGTTTAGGTCGGAGAAGTCGGCCGGACGACGGAAGGTTGACGAGACGTGTCGATACTTTCCAGGGGTAATTGACCGAGGACACGAAAGACGCATTGCCATCTTTTAAGGCACAACCGCCCCGGACCGAGGTAACATCCGCCCCTTTGTATCGCAGCCTGCGGCTCAAATATCTGAATTTCCGCAGCAATATTATCTTGTGGATCTCTTGTAGTGTTGCGGGTAGTTTTGATGAGACTCCCGTCATTGTCGGGCTGTCGCGGCGAAAGAAGAGGCCCGAGAAGTCCTCCCGCGCCGCCAGCCCGACTCCAAAGAGCAGTAAGAGAAACTGATTTTATATCGGCGAGGGGCCATACGGCTGCGTGCGTGAGCGGAGCCTTGAAAATAGGACCACTGCCAACGCCCATTCGATTGGAGCCCAGGTTGCACCTGTGACTGACCCTGACGCTGTCGATCCGGTCGAGCGCGCCGGGGCCGGCACGAGGCAAACGCCGACGGGGCGGAGGCGCCGAGCCGACCGGGCCGACTGCCGAGCTGCGCTCCGCCGGGAGCCAGGTCGCCTGGCAAGAACTGAAGTTTCCATAGAGGTGCGCTGGGCTTTCCGGTCTTCTGCGATCGTTTGCCGTGAATTAATGTCTTGATGCCTTGTTTCACATGCGTGAGGAGGCGGGCCAATATCGATCTCAAAAAGAAATCGATCGACCACTGTCACTTGATGAGCCTTGCCGCCACCATCGGCCGCGAACACGCTTTTGAGCCGCGGCCAACCCGTCGCTGAGACTGTGGCCCCGACTAACAGGCCGCTGCTGCTGCTTCCTGGCCCGCCCGCAGATGGTGGTTTTGCTGAGACTGAGGCCCAGTCTCCCCGAGGTGCCGGCTCGTCGCGGAAGCCACGGGCGAAGCCCCTGAGCCGGCCCGAGGTCGCGGGGATGATGCGCTGAGGCTAGGATACCGCTACTGACTTCCCCTCCCCGCCGCCATGCCCGTTGTGGTCATCGCCGTCGTCGTCGCCGATTGCGCCGCCGCCGAGATCCCTCGCGCCTTGCCTCGGTCGAAGCTCCCAGGTGTGTACCCCGGACTTCAATGGAGCAACTAACGGCACGGTCTTTAAAAAGCTTCAGGCTCGATGAAGTCGTTGCAAGGAGAATGCGCGAGAGCCTGCTTCGTCGCCATCACGGTCACAGGGGTCGGGTCATGATCTTGTAGTAAGCTCTGGTAATCTTCGTGTCCGATATTGACTCCGTCCTTCGAATTCGTCTTTTATTCACTGAGCAAAACTTTCGCCGCAAATGAGGCGATGACGGAGATCTTGGTCGAGAGTAGTCCACCCCTCGCAGAGTTGGAACAGGCGTCCGGCCTTAACAGGCCGAGATGGAGGAGCGTCATGCGGGGAGGGAGGCCTGGCTGAAGAGTGGCAACCGATCAGGCTCAGGGCGAGTACATGGCCGCCCCTAGCCGGGAGTCAGGAGGTAAATCCCGAGTATATACTCGACTGGGAGGCCTTGAGTTTCAACCGCTTTGCGTGTTCCTGGGACGTGGGGGTTGGTTGGCGGTGTCGTCTCCCCCTCTACGACTGCCCAGTTGTGTCATCACTGCCCGGTTGAGGGAGGGTGCTCTTGGCTAATCTAGTGGTGCAGTACCTGAAGCGGTAGTTAAAGCCCCGAACGGAAAGGAATCGCAACTGAAGGAGGCGAAGAAAGCAAGGCGGGACCTTGAGAAGGTTTTCAAGGGACCCTGACAAAGAACACCGAGTACGAGAAGTCCGGTTGGGGAAGGCCGTTCAGCTTGGTGACGGAGAAGGCTGAACTGGAGAAGACGTGCCGGTGGAGGCCGACTACAGAAGTAAAGTCTCAAACCGGACGTGACTTAGCACAATCCTTAGTTTATCTGTTCGTGTAGTCCGATTTGAGAAGCTTACTCGCCGGCTCGACTCTGGGCAGACCATGAGAACTAATGTCCGGGCCATATCATTTCTACACGGAGAGATAAGGGTTGATAGGTGATCACGCGGGAGCCCCTTGTCGCGTGAAAAAGGCCTCCTTGACCTAATAAGATCCTGCCCATGGGAACCACTGCCAGCAGAATAATCTCAGATATCGTGGGGCGTCTCGAGATGCACCGAGTCCTGAAAAGGTACTGATGAGCGTATTTTCGGGCCGCGGGCCCCCCTTGGCGATGACCAAAATCCATTTATACCTGGGCGATTAATTGAAGCACGGGAGGGGTTGGCTGTCGGAGACGACTTTCTTTCTTTATTTGTTATTTTTTTTGGTAGTGCTTTGTTCTTGGAGCTGTTGATCGCCTTCGGTTGTTGAAGCTTGACTGCAGAATAATTAACCCCGAGACCTGGGTCTGTGAGGGCAATATGTCAGTGTAGTCCGGCAATGAACTTGTATACGAGGTGTGTAAATATGTGTGCAATGCCGCAAGGCTTTATCATTCAGTTTCTTACTTTACTTGCCCGGTAGTATGCCCCGATTTGGTACTGTCAGAATTAATAAAAACGTTCAAAGTAAGACTGCTACTCGGTGAATGCGACGGTCATAGTAAGGCGCTTTCAAATAACCGAATGCAATAAGCTCGTATGTTATTGGCAAGCACATATATACGCAGCCCCGACTCACACTACTCGGTTGATACAAAGCGGCGTATGTGGAGTCAAAAGAACTGTACACATGAAAATTATAGAACTCAAGTATAGAAAGGACACGTAGCTGCTTCTATGTTTCATGAGTTGCTGATGAAACGCCGTCTTTCGTCGGTAGCGCCTGGCCGTTGAACCTCGGCTATAAATGAACGCCCTCCAGATTGGGGGATGTTATCCTGTCCGTTTCGGTGGTTTGTATTTCCTCAGAACCGAATCCCCGACCAAAAGGGGTGGCCACGTTTGCTATTGCGATTGGTGGTAGTGCGTGGGCGTAGCTGAAGATACCTTGCCGGACTGGATAGTTGTGCGGTTCTCTTGCTTCTCTTCCAGCTGATATATTCGACAGTTGGGTATTGTTGGAGTCATCCTTCTGAGTAGGCCGGGGACTCGTGGAGGCGAACTAACTCGGGTAGTAGCGCTAGCCCTGCACTCTGGTAGACCAGAAGAAAGGGGATTGCCCTGATTTGCCGGATTTTGGGGGGCTACTCGTTTGGGTTCGAGAGACCTAAATGAGACATTGTAATGGAGTTGGGTTTTGGGTATGAATTCGCCACGGTGGGCCCGCATATTGTGTGGGGTTGGTATCGTTCGAATATCTGGCCTTGATTGCCTTGTAAGACCATACCGTTGGTCGCTCGATCTGCCGGTGTCTGTCGCGCTGGTGTGGTGGGCCACAGATGCATATGCAGGTTCTTGTATGGTGCGCGAAATTGTCGCAGAAGTCTGATTATGTGAGGGTGTGTTGGTGTTGTGTGCGTTGGGGTTTGTTGTTGTGTGGTGTGGTGTTCGGTTTTGTCCCGCGGTTCCGCGATACTTTGAGTACCGTTGTCAGGCTAATGATTTGCGGTTAGGGGGCTGGTTGCGCGAACCGGTATATGGTTGGTTTGATACCATTGGTATTGGAAGTCTGCTTTTTTTGCTCGTGGCCACTTGTAGTATTGGTTGCAACGGTGTTTAGCCTCAATAATCCTTGTTGATATCTGTGAGTCCACGTTCTTGGGTGTGTGGCGGGACGAATAAAGTGTGATCCTGCGCTTGGCAGTTCTGGGGTGTTTGGAGGATAGTGCCGTATTCATTTTGGTCGGATGCGCCGTGGTCCTAGCTGGCAAAATGGCTATGGATGGGGGAGTAGCGTTTTTTTGTGGAGTTCGCTGGGGGGGTGCCTGGGAGAGGGGAGGGTTTTTGGTTGTTGTTGTCTTGCGGGTTTAGGTGGTTGGATCGGAGCTTGTGCAGAGTCGGTGTCTGCTTGTGACGTGGTTGACGTTTGTTGTGGGGAACGTTGGGGTGTGATTGTTGGCTTGTTGGGTGCGTCTATTACTGGTGTGTTGGCTCGTGGGGCAGGTGTTGTGTAGTAATTTCGCCTGGGCCGGTTTGAGTAGGTTTTTTGGGGTGTTCCTTTTTCCGAGTTGACGCGGTTGCTGGAGTGGCGTGGGGTTGGTTTGCCTTGGTAATGCAGTGTTGTGGGGTGGTGCTGTTGGGGTTGATGTCGTTGCTGTGTGAGTGGTAGGTCGATGTTTTGGGTGTGCTAGGAGGTCTTACTTGCCCCCTAGTGTGATCCGCGCATGAGGCACCGGATGCGCTCTCGGTGGCCTCCTGCCACCTTGCGCGGTATGACAGTGTGGGGTGGGTCCGTTCGTCCCGACCTAGTAGCAGTGTCTGTGGTTTGGCGTTTTCGAGCGGCTTGTTCTAGTCGGTGCGGGCTTGTTGGCACGTTTGTGATCTTCTGTGGGAGGTTCGTGGCTTGTTGGGCTGGCGGGTGGAAGAAGTTTTTTGACGTAGAAGGTGGTTTCCTTCGGCCTGCTCAGGTCGTAGGTTATGTGGCAGGGTAAACGTTCGATGTTTGGGTGCGGGGGGGTAGGGCTGCGCCTCCCGATGGATCTGGTGCCTGTATTGTTGTGGTGGGGTTTCTTCTTGACCTGATGGCTGCCATGTTGCTTTCGACAAAATTTCCAGCAGAACTGCATCTTTTCGTTGGAATCCTGTTTGCCAGTTCGTCTGCTGCGTCGTTATATTGGCCGAGGACATTGTGATTTGCCAGCCCCGTCGACTTGTTTTGCCCTTGGCGGACCCTCCTGACAGTTGCGGCCATGGGGTGTTCGAGCAGGTCAGTTTTCATGACTTGGTTTACCACGAGTTGAAGAAATCTCCGCGCACAACCAGTCGCGTATGCCCGAGTGATATAGGATGCGACCCGTGAACGGTGCCTCTATCGCGACGTGTGGGAAGCCGGAAGTGGATTTTGCAGGACGTACTTCAGATTGTCGCAGGGACTGTCATATGACTCCGGCCCGCAGGGCGCCGCTGATCCGTAGGGACCGTCAGTACATTGTCCAGTTTAGCTTTGCTGTTTGGTGTAGGCAGTTGGACTTCTGTCCATGTCGGGCCAGAAGTCGGCTTAAGCTGTGACTTGAAATGCTGTCTACGTGGCTGGAGGTGATGTCGACGCCATCACTCAAGGGCCCATTAGCGATTCGCCAGTGGCCTCGCGATTATGAAGGACATCCGAAGTTGGGGAAACGCTGTGACCACACGTTGACTTGGTGTGCTGAATATTTATCAGCTTCCGGTTGATAGTAGGCCGTAATAGCGGCTTCTGGACTGCGGATATCTCGTTTTGGAGTCGGTAAGGACGCCTCGGCT